>CM033641.1:170633804-171149028 GCA_019512145.1 Engystomops pustulosus
TACAATTTGCACAAGCTCATCGAAATTGGACAGTAGAAGATTGGAAAAACGTTGCCTGGTCTGATGAGTCTCGATTTCTGCTGACATTCGGTGGTAGGGTCAGAATTTGGCATCAACAACATGAAAGCATGGATCTACCTGCCTTGTATCAACGGTTCAGGCTGGTGGTGGTGGTGTTATGGTGTGGGGAATATTTTCTTGGCACTTTTGGGCCTCTTGGGACCAATTGAGCATCGTTTTGCAACGCCACCCCCTACCTGAGTATTGTTGCTGACCATGTCCATCCCTTTAT
Organism: Engystomops pustulosus; assembly: GCA_019512145.1. Classification (NCBI taxonomy): domain Eukaryota; kingdom Metazoa; phylum Chordata; class Amphibia; order Anura; family Leptodactylidae; genus Engystomops; species Engystomops pustulosus. The sequence goes on from CM033641.1 coordinate 170,634,097, forward strand.
GACCACAATGTACCCAACATCTGGTGGCTACTTTCAGCAGGATAATGCGCCATGCATTAAGCTGGAATCATCTCAGACTGGTTTCTTGAACATGACAATGAGTTCAATGTACTCAAATGGCCTCCACAGTCACCAGATCTCAATCAATAGAGCATCTTTGGGATGTGGTGGAACGGGAGATTCGCATCATGGATGTGCAGCCGACAAATCTGCGGCAACTGGTGATGCCATCATGTCAATATGGACCAAAATTCTGAGGAATGCTTCCAGCACCCTGTTGAATCTATGCCACAAGAATTGAGGCAGTTCTGAAGGCAAAAGGGGGTCCAACCCGTTACTAGCATGGTGTACCTAATAAAGTGGCCGGTGAGTGTATGTAGTATGTTCTGTGGGGACTGGGGTGTGCTAAAAATGGGTTCCCTTTAAAGTTGTAGGACAACTGCCAACTATTCAAAGTATGCATAGATTTTCATGCAGAGAATTATATGTAGCATAATAATCAACAATATTTAAAAAAAATCTTTAAATACACTTCAGATTTATTCATGTGGTGCCAGATTTTTTTCATCTACAGGTTTTTCATTACAGGTTATAAAATTTACAAACAAATTTGTGGTATATAAAAAACGGTGTCTTGCATTCATGTAAGTGAATGAGATTGAAACTGAAGATTTCTGTTTACCATAAGTACAGTTTAGGTGCGTGTTATTCTATTCCTTAACAGAATAGACAATACTAGCCTGATATGAAGGATAACTTGTTTTACTGCTTTGGTTCATCCTGGATCTTTCTATTACAGTAAATACTGTATGACCAGTGCTCTGCATATCAGCAATTACAATAGTAAACAGATATAACCAGGTGTTTCATGTAGTTCCAATTATTCAGGAAAAAACTGAACAACTGTTGTTAAAGAACTGAAAGAGAACTAACCATCAGTCCAGATACAGCTACTGTTTTACTGTGAACGAAAATGAGAGAAAACTGGGATTTGACATTGAAGCAATAACAATATAGAGAATTTTAAAATTAATATCCAGTACGAAGAGCTTAACCAAAAATGGAATTGAATCATTCAAGAAAATTTCTGACAACAGTGGAGAGTAAGTTTACTTCAACAGATAATATAATGTGTATAATTAAAAGGGAGGACCTTGCCAGGATTGGTTGGGGTCCACTTTTTTAGGGACAATTATTAATAAACTTTAGGTATATAAGTGTTAACACTATTTGACCATCACTGAAAAGTATAGAGATGTATTATATCACTGTATAATATATACACTGTGAATGGAGATAGCCCTTTTATAGTGTTGTTATATGAGATCTTGTGCACTGGTTTGTAAAAAAGTCATAACACTTTTTCAGTTTACACAGCAGTATAAAGGCTACTGCACAAATTGTACTTACTAGTGTTAACCATTCAATGTACGGGAAGCTGGAAAAAAATTTAATTGCAGTGAAATTGTGGAAAAATGCTGTTTTAAAGGAAACCTACCACTTAAAATGCCCTTCTGACCCACAAATACCCTAAGCTAGCTCAGGATGAGCTGATGCCGGACCATATTTTCAATTAAACCAGAAACCGCTGTATTTGTAGAAAAATGATTTCTTGTGGTAGTAAAATCTCTCTTCGGGCTTCTGTAAGCGTCATACGGCGCGCACCCCGGACCTGCTCCGCGGTCACGCTCTGTCAGCGCCGCTCCGTCACTAATTTTGTGTGCCCGAGAGCCGGTGACGTCAACCGAGCTCCGGGCACACACTAGCGCATGCGCACCACCTCTCCCGGCGCGTCGCGGCCGGATCCCATTGCGCATGCGCGAAAGTCCCGAAGCCCCGTAATATCGCGAGGCTCGGAGAGAAGACGTGGGGGTGAGAGAAACATTAAAAAAACACTATGCTCGCCGCTCCACACCACGAAAGGGGGGGCCTCCCTCCACTGCCACTACGAGGCTTCGGGACTTCGCCCTGCGCAATGGGATCGGCCGCGACGCGCCAGGAGGAGGTGGTGCGCATGCGCTAGTGTGCCCGAGAGCTCGGGACGTCCCGGCTCTCGGGCACAGCAAAATAGTGACGGGAGCGGCGCTGTGAGAGAGCGGACCCGGAGCAGGGTCGGGGTGCGCGCTGTTATGAGCGTATAGAAGCGCCGAAGAGAGATTTTACTACCACAAGAAAATCATTTTTCTACAAATACAGCGGTTTCTGGTTTAATTGAAATATGGTCCGGCATCAGCTCATCCTGAGCTAGCTAAGGTATTTGGGGTCAGAAGGGTCTTTTAAAGTGGTAGGTTTCTTTAAATACATTATGAAAGTTTAGATTTTTTTTTTTTTTTAAAATTCTTTTTTTTTTTCATTGTGTTTTTCAGGCATCTTGGGTGTTTGAACCCTAGGCTGTCTGATCGTCATATAATAAGCTGTAATTACACCTGCACCTGTCCACAAAAGGCTGTCATAGTCTCTGACTGGTAGTGTGTGTGAAAGTCAAACACACCTCCTGCCTTATGAAGCACAGCTTCTATTTCTCATTGTGCTGTTAGAAAATGAAAGCGGTGTTGTTAATTACTGGTGCTTCTCACCGCCCTTTACACAGAAGTATCCAACAAATGTTGGTGGAACATTCATAAGAATGGAATCAGGAATGTGTGTACATATATTGTTTTTATACATATACATAAACACCTTCCACTACGCGTAGAAGAAAGTGAAAAAAAAGAAGATTGGAAAAACGTTGCCTGGTCTGATGAGTCTCGATTTCTGCTGACATTCGGATGGTAGGGTCAGAATTTGGCATCAACAACATGAAAGCATGGATCTATCCTGCCTTGTATCAACGGTTCAGGCTGGTGGTGGTGGTGTTATGGTGTGGGGAATATTTTCTTGGCACTCTTTGGGCCTCTTGGTACCAATTGAGCATCGTTGCAACGCCACCCCCTACCTGAGTATTGTTGCTGACCATGTCCATCCCTTTATGACCACAATGTACCCAACATCTGGTGGCTACTTTCAGCAGGATAATGCGCCATGTCATAAAGCTGGAATCAAATCACTTAATCTCTAACAGCCAATCACATGGCAGCAACTCAGTGCAATTAGCTGCAGACATGTTCAAGACAATCTCCTGCAGTTCAAACCGAGCATCAGTATGGGGAAGAAAGGTGATTTGAGTGCCTTTGAATGTGGCATGGTTGTTGGTGCCAAGGGCTGGTCTGAGTATTTCAGAAACTGCTGATCTACTGGGATTTTTCACGCACAACCATCTCTAGGTTTACAGAGAATGTTCCGAAAAAGAAAAACATCCAGTGAGCGCGATTCTGTGGGCGGAAATGCCTTGTTGATGCCAGAGGTCAGAGGAGAATGGGCCAGACTGGTTCGAGCTGATAGAAAGGCAACAGTGACTCAAATCGCCACCCGTTACAACCAAGGAGGCAGAAGACATCTCTGAACGCACAGTACGTCGAAATTTGAGGCAGATGGGCTACAGCAGCAGAAACCAACACCGGGTGCCACTCCTTTCAGCTAAGAACAGGAACTGGAGGCTACAATTTGCACAGCTCATCGAAATGGACAGTAGAAGATTGGAAAAACGTTGCCTGGTCTGATGAGTCTCGATTTCTGCTGACATTCGGGATGGTAGGGTCAAAGTGCATCAACAACATGAAGCATGGATCTATCCTGCCTTGTATCAACGGTTCAGGCTGTTGGTGGTGGTGTTATGGTGTGGGGAATATTCTTGGCACTCTTTGGGCCTCTTGGTACCAATTGAGCATCGTTGCAACGCCCCCCCCTACCTGAGTTTGTTGCTGACCATGTCCATCCCTTTATGACCACAATGTACCCAACATCTGGTGGCTACTTTCAGCAGGATGAATGCGCCATGTCATAAAGCTGGAATCATCTCACTTTTTTTTGAACATGACAATAGTTCACTGTACTCAAATGGCCTCCACGTCACCAGATCTCAATCCAATAGAGCATCTTTGGGATGTGGTGGAACGGGAGATTCGCATCATGGATGTCAGCCGACAAATCTGCGGCAACTGTGTGTGCCATATGTCAATATGGACCAAAATCTCTGAGGAATGCTTCCAGCACCTTGTTGAATCTTGCCCAAAGAATTGAGGCAGTTCTGAAGGCAAAGGGGGTCCAACCCGTTACTAGCATGGTGTGTACCTAATAATTGGCCGGTGAGTGTATGTAGTATGTTCTGTGGGACTGGGGTGTGCTAAAATGGGTTCCCTTTAAAGTTGTAGGACAACTGCCAACTATTCAAAGTATGCATAGATTTTCCATGCAGAATTATATTGTAGCATAATAACAACAATATTTAAAAAAAATCTTTAAAATACACTTCAGATTTATTCATGTGGTGCAGATTTTTTCATCTACAGGTTTTTATCTACAGGTTATAAATTTCAAACAAATTTGTGGTATAATAAAAAAACGGTGTCCTTGCATTCATGTAAGTGAATGAGATTGAAACTGAAAGATTTCTGTTTACCATAAGTACGTATTAGGTGTCTGTTATTCTATTCCTTAACAGAATAGACAATCATAGCCTGATATGAAGGATAACTTGTTTTACTTGCTTTGTGTCATCCTGGATCTTCTATATACAGTAAATACTGTATGACCGTGCTCTGCATATCAGCAATTACAATTTAACAGATATACCAGGTGTTTCATTTTGTAGTTCCATTATCAGGAAAAAACTGAACAACTTGTTGTTAAAGAACTGAAAGAGAAACTAACCATCAGTCCAGATACAGCTACTGTTTTACTGTGAACCAAGAATAAAACGGTGTATTGAACATTGAAGACCATAACAATATAGGAATTTTAAAATTTTTTCCAGTACAGAAAGCTTAACCAAAATGGAATTGAATCATTCAAGAAAATTTCTGACAACAGGGAGAGTAAGTTTTCTTCAACAGATAAATAATGTGTATAAATTAAAAGGGAGACCTTGCCAGGATTGGTTGGGGTCCCTTTTTTAGGGACAATTATAATAAACTTTAGGTATATAAGTGTTAACACTATTTGTACCATCACTGAAAGTATAGAGATGTATTATATAACACTGATAATATACACTGTGAATGGAGATAGCCCTTTTATAGTGTTGTTATTGAGATCTTGTGCACTGTGTGTAAAAAAGTCATAACACTTTCAGTTTACACAGCATTAAAAGGCTACTGCACAAATTGTACTTACTAGTGTTAACCATTCAATGTACTGGGAAGCTGGAAAAAAATTTAAATTGCAGTGAAATTGATGGAAAAATGCTGTTTTAAAGGAAACCTACCACTTTAATAATCCCTTCTGACCCACAAACTACGGCCACTTTATTAGGTACACCTGTCCAACTGCTCGTTAACACTTAATCTCTAATCAGCCAATCACATGGCAGCAACTCAGTGCAATTAGGCATGCAGACATGGTCAAGACAATCTCCTGCAGTTCAAACCGAGCATCAGTATTACGGTGGTTATTTGAGTCCCTGTTGCCTTTCTACAGCTCGAACCAGTCTGCCCTTTTCCTCTGACCTCTGGCATCAACAAGGCATTTCCGCCACAGAAGTCCGCTCAACTGGATGTGTTTTCTTTTTTCGGACATCTCTTTAAAACCCTAGAGATGGTTGTGCGTGAAATCCCAGTAGATCAGCAGTTTCTGAAATACTCAGACCAGCCCTTCTGGCACCAACAACCATGCCGCGTTCAAAGGCACTCAAATCACCTTTCTTCCCCATACTGATGCTCTTTTGAACTGCAGGAGATTGCTTGACCATGTCTACATGCCTAAAAGCACTGAGTTGCCGCCATGTGATTGGCTGATTAGAAATAAGTGTTAACGAGCGAGCAGTTGGACAGGTGTACCTAATAAAGTGGCCGGTGAGTGTTTAAAGCCCCCTATAACTACTATCACTGCCTTCCTATTATAACTATTTACAGCCCCCCTAAATCTATATATAGTGTGCCCCCTAGTATATACAGCCCCCTCCTTATAATAACTTTACATCCCTAGGTAAACTTATGAAATTGTAATCACATTGTCCATTCCACCAATGCTCGCTGACCTCTTCCCTCGCTGTGTCAGGATATTGCCCTTGGGCTACGGTAAGATGGAGGCTTCCCGGCCGCTGGAGGTGCAGTGTGTGACATCAGTGCACCACTAGTGGCAGGGAGCCGCCATCTTGCCTTTGCCTCTGCCGGACCTGCACATACTGTGGGCAATTTGAGCGGCTATGTGACTGCCTGAATCGCCCACATTTGTGTGGCTCCTTTAGGGCAAGTAGCCCCCCCTATAATCCCTGGTGGGAGAGGGAGATATCATTTACTTGCCACTACGTTGGAAGTGTTCAGGGATTGCCTCATATTAGCACTGTATGTTGGGTAGGTGAATTTTACATGTTGTGGATTTAAAGGGGTTGTCTTGATATTCATGGTATTGGGCTCAGCCACAGTTTTTTCATAGCAGCACAAACTGTAGACAGGTGTGGCGCTGTTGTGGAAGAAAGCATCACGCGACAGCAGTTTAAAGGAGAGAGTGTTTTTTCACAGGCTATTGTTGCAAGATGTTTCAATGGAGGGAACTGGATGGAAATGAGATAACAGCACATGAGGTCATTGAAACAGAGAAGAGAGATGACACATCTAGTTGTTGGTGTGGGGTGAACACCATTAGTGGGCTGATGTAGTAAGTGATGAATTTGGTAAATACATTTACTGGACAGAGAATGTACAATGGAGTGAAGCATGGATATAATGTAAGTGTTGTATGAGGAGAGGGGGAAAGCGGTGACTGGCGAGAAACATGTAGTTTATTAGTCTGCCATTATGTGGTAACCTAGCCAGGACAGCCTGTTAAATCATCACCTCAAGATCCCCGAGCAGAGAATAAGAGGGAGGAGCTGTTACTGAAACTGAGTGCTCATGGGAGTTGTAGTATCTTGTGACATATTGGAGATACCCTGTGTTCTTTAGGAAACCTATAAATGCAAACTACAGGCAGTCCCGGGTTACATACAAGATAGGGTCCATAGTTTTGTTCTTAAGTTGAATTGTATGTAAGTCGAAACTGTATATTTTATTATGGTAGATCAAGATAAAAAAAATTCCCCAGTGATAATCAGTGGGAATCAATTTTTTTTCTGTAAGGACCAAGACTATCATAAAGCTTCGTACAGACACTTTACAGCTAATCATTGCAGACTGGGACTAAAGTAAAGCATCCAGAGAGCTTCACCAGAGTCACAGTGGCCAAGGGGTCTCGTCTGTAACCACGAGTCATCTGTAAGTCGGGTGTTCTTAAGTAGAGGACCACCTGTATGTAAGCTCCATTTTGTGATTGAATTATCATGTTTTGTTTGTATTAATTATTTATAGGTTTAATAGACAGTTAAGGCAACCACAGGGACCAATGGATATTGTGAATGGTCTAAATGTTAACTAAAATCAGTACTAAGACATAGGGCAGATTTATCAAGTCTCTGAAAGTCAGAATATTCCTAGTTGCCCATGGCACCAATCATGAGCACTGGTAAAGTGAAAACTGTGAATGTTGCCATGGGCAACTAGAAATATTCTGACCTTCAAGACTCTTGATAAATCTGCCCCATAGAGTCAGCAACTAGTGTCCTCACTGGAAATGGGGCTAATTGTGCAAAAAGGGAATGCGATCAGCTTTTCAAGCCTCTGGTAGCATAACAGAGGGAGTTCTGTATTATCAGCCAAATACACTGAACAGAACCAACGCCTCTTCCACATGGCAGATTATTTTATTAGAGGAAAATAGTTTTTACGTTTACCTTTTTATTTAAATACTTTAGTTTCATTTTTTTACAGTATTTATTGTCCTACAGAGGACTCGTTTGGGTATTACTTCATTATTAAGCATCTCCCTACCAATTTGAAGCATTAGCATGGTTCTAAAGTAAGACCATGAAAATGCTGCTTCACACAGCTTAACGGGGGCACTAGGTTCTATTAGTACAAGGCACCCATAGATACTTACAGACAACCGCTGCCTTGAACTGTGCACAGGTCTGCCACCTGCTGGTCATTCATCCTTATTATCAGGTGCGCCTTATAATCCGGTGCACCTTATAGTCCGAAAAATACTGTACACAAATTTGCTTGCGGAAAGAACTTGTGTGATATTCACAGGAAAATCTGTTGGTCATTGTGGGCCCAACCTGGTTCAAGTAGCAGGTGCAGTATTTAAGCTAGGCCAATACCTTGCCTTGGTACTCGGCCCATTCGTTCAGATTGTACCAAGACTTTATGATTTAGGTGGCACTCACACAAATACCTACTCTAATAAATTATACCCTCTGACTGTGCACAGCCTAAGCTGAAAACCAAACTAAAAGAATCGGAAAATAAAAAGTAGAAAAAAAGCTGTTTGTATTCTGACAACCTATATATTTATTTATAATATTGTATATAGTATTCACGCATTGTCTAAACTATGTAGTGTGTACACCTGGCAGCAAATCATATCTGAATGGTTATACATCATTTGCCTTATGTTACAAGAGAAATATACATAAAAACCATAGGGTATTTAAAGGAAACCTACCACTTTAAAATGACCCTTCTGACCCACAAATACCTTAAGCTAGCTCAGGATGAGCTGATGCCGGACCATATTTTCAATTAAACCAGAAACCGCTGTATTTGTAGAAAAATGATTTTGCTCATCCTTTTTTTTGAACATGACAATGAGTTCACTGTACTCAAATGGCCTCCACAGTCACCAGATCTCAATCCAATAGAGCATCTTTGGGATGTGGTGGAACGGGAGATTCGCATCATGGATGTCAGCCGACAAATCTGCGGCAACTGTGTGTGCCATATGTCAATATGGACCAAAATCTCTGAGGAATGCTTCCAGCACCTTGTTGAATCTTGCCCACAAAGAATTGAGGCAGTTCTGAAGGCAAAAGGGGGTCCAACCCGTTACTAGCATGGTGGACCTAATAAGTTGGCCGGTGAGTGTAGTAGTATGTTCTGTGGGACTGGGGTGTGCTAAAATGGGTTCCCTTTAAAGTTGTAGGACAACTGCCAACTATTCAAAGTATCATAGATTTTCCATGCAGAATTTATTGTAGCATAATAATCAACAATATTTAAAAAAAATCTTTAAAATACACTTCAGATTTATTCATGTGGTGCAGATTTTTTCATCTACAGGTTTTTCATCTACAGGTTATAAATTTCAAACATGTGGTATAATAAAAAAACGGTGTCCTTGCTTCATGTAAGTGAATGAGATTGAACTGAAAGATTTCTGTTTACCATAAGTACGTATTAGGTGTCTGTTATTCTATTCCTTCCAGAATAGACAATATAGCCTGATATGAAGGATAACTTGTTTTACTTTGCTTTGTGTCATCCTGGATCTCTATATACAGTAAATACTGTATGACCAGTGCTCTGCATATCAGCAATACAATTGTAACAGATATACCAGGTGTTTCATTTTGTAGTTCCATTATTCAGGAAAAAACTGAACAACTTGTTGTTAAAGAACTGAAAGAGAACTCCCCATCAGTCCAGATACAGCTACTGTTTTACTGTGAACAAGAATGAAAACGTGTATTGAACATTGAAGACCATAACATATAGAATTTTAAAATTTTTTCCAGTACAGAAAGCTTAACCAAAATGGAATTGAATCATTCAGAAAATTTTCTGACAACAGGGAGAGTAAGTTTTCTTCAACAATAAATAATGTGTATAAATTAAAGGGAGACCTTGCCAGGATTGGTTGGGGTCCCTTTTTTAGGGACAATTATAATAAACTTTAGGTATATAAGTGTTAACACTATTTGTACCATCACTGAAAGTATAGAGATGTATTATATAACACTGATAATATACACTGTGAATGGAGATAGCCCTTTTATAGTGTTGTTATTGAGATCTTGTGCACTGTGTGTAAAAAAGTCATAACACTTTCAGTTTACACAGCATTAAAAGGCTACTGCACAAATTGTACTTACTAGTGTTAACCATTCAATGTACTGGGAAGCTGGAAAAAAATTTAAATTGCAGTGAAATTGATGGAAAAATGCTGTTTTAAAGGAAACCTACCACTTTAATAATCCCTTCTGACCCACAAACTACGCCGACAAATCTGCGGCAACTGTGTGATGCCATCATGTCAATATGGAGCAAAATCTCTGAGGAGCTTCCAGCACCTTGTTGTATCTATGCCACGAAGAATTGAGGCAGTTCTGAAGGCAAAAGGGGGTCCAACCCGTTACTAGCATGGTGCACCTAATAAAGTGGCCGGTGAGTGTATGTAGTAATGTAGAGGACTAGTAAAGTAGAAGTAAAATTGAATGGAAAAAATGTATAACTTTTCATCACACAAACAATTCAATCATCAATTACTTGCATAGACAGCCCCTTCAAGTAAGGAGTATACACTGATCACCTGGCCTCCAGTTTTATGATGAACTACCACCCCCAGCATTCCCTCCCAAACACAATTCCCATAGTCTCTGGACTGGGTCACAGACAACGGGGAATTGTGGAAAACTGAGAAAATAAACGCTGATATTCCGGGGGTTAATCTTCCCAAAATATAAGAGATTGTACGAGCACCGGACCGTAAACAGGATTTCCTAATAAAACCAAAGACTTGAGAAACCTTGTGTGGAAAATTCCTGAAACGAAATCCTCCGAGCCGCCAAGACAAAATATTTAGCAGCGGCCGAGAGATTTGATTAAGCCCCGTGTAGCCGGACGGAGAGCGGTCCCGGAGAGACCTTCCCCTTTAATGTCCCTTACACTTCTGTCCCGCTCGCTGTTCCCAGGCAGACGCTGCGCTGCGGTCTGGACGCTTCCGTAATAATATTAGATAAACAGGAGTCTGCTCCGCCGGGAACGTCACAATGTGCTGGATGGGAAGACGCAGGACTGTCGGGTCCACATCTCATGTCTGCAAAACCTCATTATCAAGGATTATAGGGGGGTTATTATAGGGCTATACGGAATGCACTTTATCAGTTTATCTGTCTTTATAAGATCTCTGCTGTCAGTGAATGGAAACCTGTTGATCGTCTCCTGGGGCAAGGGTTGGCTGCCACTGTACCAGCCATAGAGGATACTTCAATTAAACCAGAAACCGCTGTATTTGTACAAAAATGATTTTCTTGAGGTAGTAAAATCTCTCTTCGGCGCTTCTGTAAGCGTCATACGGCGCGCACCCCTGCTCCGCGGTCACGCTCTCGTCAGCGCTGCTCCCGTCACTAATTTTGCTGTGCCCGAGAGCCGGTGACGTCACCGAGCTCTCGGGCACACTAGCGCATGCGCACCACCTCCTCCCGGCGCGTCGCCGCCGGATCCCATTGCGCATGCGCGAAGTCCCGAAGCCTCGTAGTATCGCGAGGCTTCGGAGAGAAGACCGTGGGGGTGAGAGAACATTAAAAAAACACTATGCTCGCCGCTCCCACCAACGAAAGCGGGGGTTCCCTCCACTGCCACTACGAGGCTTCGGGACTTCGCCCATGCGCAATGGGATCCGGCCGCGACGCGCCGGGAGGAGGTGGTGCGCATGCGCTAGTGTGCCCGAGAGCTCGGTGACGTCACCGGCTCTCGGGCACAGCAAAATTAGTGACGGGAGCAGCGCTGACGAGAGCGTGATCGCAGAGCAGGGTCAGGGGTGCGCGCTGTATGACGCTTATAGAAGCGCCGAAGAGAGATTTTACTACCACAAGAAAATCATTTTTGTACAAATACAGCGGTTTCTGGTTTAATTGAAAATATGGTCCGGCATCAGCTCATCCTGAGCTAGCTTAAGGTATTTGTGGGTCAGAAGGGTCATTTTAAAGTGGTAGGTTTCCTTTAAATACATTATGAAAGTATTAGATTTTTTTTTTAATTTTTAAAATTCTTTTTTTTTTTCATTGTGTTTTTTCAGGCATCTTTGGGTGTTTGAACCCTAGGCTGTCTGATCGCTCATATAATAAGCTGTAATACACCTGCACCTGTCCACAAAATGGCTGTCATAGTCTCTGACTGGTAGTGTGTGTGAAAGTCTAAACACACCTCCTGCCTTATGAATGCACAGCTTCTATTTCTCATTGTGCTGTTAGAAAATGAAAGCGGTGTTGTTACTTACTGGTGCTTCTCACCGCCATTTTACACAGAAGTATCCAACAAATGTTGGTGGCAACATTCATAAGAATGGAATCAGGAATGTGTGTACCATATATTGTTTATACATATACATATAACACCTTCACTACAGCGTAGAAGAAAGTGAAAAAAAGCTGGCTCACCCAACCTTAGGATCATCAGGGCTGTACACTTTCAGTGGTAATCTTCTGGTGCACGGAGAGACTAATCTATAGCCGTATAGCACATGCAGGAAAAAGACGTAGTAGACCGGCACAGCATGAAGACCGTCACATGGGTTAACGCGTTTCGACGGATACCGTCTTAATCATAACCTTAGGTTATGATTAAGACGGTATCCGTCGAAACACGTTAACCTGCTTGTTTCCCGTGTTATGTGACGTTTTAATCAATAAAGAAGATATTTTTTGCATCGTACCCATGTGACGGTCTTCATGCTGTGCCGGTCTACCACTTCCTTTTCCTATATATTGTTTATGTAAGATTTTTTGCTTTTTTGGTGGTTTTGGACTTGTTTGATTTATCTTAAAGGGTAATATATCAGACAGCTGAGTCTTTGGGGTTTTTGTGACTTTTTTTAAGTCACAAATTCTTCTGCAATCCCTTCTAAACTTTTGCCTATGGCTGTTCAGGACTTGAGAGTATTTGCTCCAAAATTACAACTTTTTCATACATCCACCTCTGGTTTCTAAAGATATAACAGGCCCAATACTGGAAAACTGTAGTGCAGCGAACTTTGTTAAGTGTGTTGAAAAGTCTTACATTTTGTCACATATATGACCACAAAAGTCACAAATATAAGAGAAAAAAAAGAAAAGCCTAAGGCCCCTTACACACTTGCGAGTGTGACGTGTCCATTGTGCATCACACTCAGGCCTCATGCACAGAACGTATGCCTGAACACTGCTCACTACACCCCTCTCCATAGAAAATAGTTGGCTCTATGTTTTTGCTGCAACAGCTCAGAACGGTGAGCGATTGTTATCCTCACTTTACCGAGCCTGGGCGCCATAGTCGTCTATGGCGGACGTATGTATGGCCACAAGCTCCCAGATGGTCGTGTGCATGAGGCCTCATTGTGTGTGGTAGCTGGAATGCTAAGCTTTGGGGCCAGACTTTACAGCCAGCCAAATGTAATGTGAGTTGGACGCCCATAAAGTTACATTTTATCAGACTCTTAACCCTTTATCACCGACACTAGTTTTGAGCTGAATAACCAGACTCGATTTTTCAAATCTGACATGTCTCATGATAATTGGTTCTAACTTCGGAACACTTTAACATATCCAGGTGATTTTGAGACTGTTTTCTCGTGACACATTGTACATCATGTTAGTTACAAAATTTAAGTGACAAGTTTTGCGTTTCATTCAGAAAAAAAGTGAAAATTTGTAAAAATTCTTCATTTTCCAAGTTTGAAATGTTCTGCTTTCCAGGCAGGAAGTAAAACTACCCAAAAAGCTTGATAATTAACATTTATGGAATATCTGCTTTATGTTGAGATGATATTTTATGCGTCCTCTCATTTTTCAAGGATGTTATGAGGTGCAGAACTTTAGGTGTGATTTTTCTCATTTTATGAAAATTGCCAAAACTCACATTTTAAGGGACAATTCATCTTCCAAGTGACTTTGAAAGGCCTAAATAACAGTAAAACCCCATAAATTACCCTACTATAGAAACTTCTCCCCTCAACGTGTGTAAAACAACTTCTATTAAGTCTATTAACCCTTTAAGTGTTTCACATGGGTTAAAACAATACGGACCTGCGATTTAGAAACTTACATTTGATGCCCAATTCCTCCCGAGTGTAGCTATACCCCATATGTGGTGGTAACGGCCGGGCAAGTTAGGCCCTACCCTGTGGATAGGGTCTAACTTGCTTAGATGGGACAACCCCTTTAATCTATTTTGCTTACTGATTGGTAACAAGCATCAGGTGTTTAGCATTTTTACAATTACATTGCAAAATAGAAAGTGGTGAAACAGTTTTTTATTGTCAATTTCACTGCATTTTCAGCTTCCCAATTTATTGCATGGTGCCAGTAGGTAATGCAAGTTGTTATGCAGAAAAAAGCTCTCATATGGCTACTGTAACAATGCACAAGTTATTGTGGTTCAGAGCCGATACATGTCACCTAGGTGCCTGGTAATCTTTGTCAGTAACCTTAGGTTGCTGTCACTTATTAAATGTTAGTGACTGCCATGTAGCCAGGACTGGTTTTGCCTGAGGCATTTAGTATGTTAATTTATACATAGTATTTCTTAGATCTTTTTCATATCAAAAGTCCCAAAAAAGACATTCAAAAGACTGGCAAATGGAGACAGCCTCATGATAAATATCCCCAACAAAACACTTTTTCTTTTTAATTAGTTTTACTGAATTTGGAAGTTTCCCAGTTTCCCAGTAAATTGAATGGGATATTTAATGATGCTAAAAGGAAGTACATTTTGTCTCACAGAAAACAAACCATCATAGTCTCTGTAACAAGAAAAATAAAAAAAACAACTTCTGGCAATTTGGAGTGCTGCCAGGAAAAAACATAAACACAAATACAGGAAAGGTTTTGAGATGTTAAAGGGGTTAAAAAGTAAATTATTTTGCATAGCTTTATGATCCTGTAAGATTTATGGTTCTTTGGAGGATCCTCAGGTTAGAATATAAAAATATCTTATAATTTAACTTTTTTTAAGATTAAAGCGATTCCATTTTGTAGCTGATGACAGGTTTCAATAACCTATGCTATGCTAATTTTATAAAAGCATTTGTCAGCATTCTGAATCATTTCAGTACTTACCTGCATTCTTCCTCTAGTCCATACCATCCCCTGCCTGCTCAACGCACATGAAATGAACTGGAGTGAAGGTTGAGCAGAGGAGACTGAGACACAGACTGCTACAGGTGCCCACCCTTGGGACACACCACATGCTGCTGGCAGGGAGACAGGTTTTGTAAAATCAAGTTATATAAAGTAATGAAATGATTAAATATGCTGACAAAGGCATTTTATAGCCTATTGGAACATGTCACCAGCTAAAAATGAAATTCCAGGTGATAAGTTTTCTTTAAGTAGTTGTCTTCACTAACAACATTTTATTAGACATAGGCAGAGTTTTGATTTATACATATTATTCAAATTTAAAGGGAACCTGTCACCAGGGACCTCATTTTCACTAAAGACAGCTGGCAGAAGCCCATCACATCTGAATTGAAGATATACCTTTCTTCCTTCTCTAAGCATTTTCATTACAATATAAGTGTTTGTTTACCTGACTTCCTGACAGAATACTCTGTTTAGGCCTAGGGGTTGGCTTTGGTTTGCATGCATTTCAAACAACATGTGAATTTCTTGTGCTTCTCACTCAATCACCTTTGTGCTCCTGTACAGCTCCTCCCTTCCTTAATGATGTCAGTTCACTAGGCTGGGAGTTCTGTTCCCGTGAAGAAACTCAAAGGTGGGGGCTGAGAGCTGCGGAGTGAGCAGCACACACAAGTCACATGATGCTTGGACTAAACAGAGGATTCTGTCAGGAAGCCAGCTAAGTTAAACATACAGTTATATTGTAATGCAAATGCTTAGAAAATATAGAAAGACATATTTGCAATGCAGGTGTGATGGGCTTCTAGAACCTGTTTTAGTGAAAATTAGGTCCCTGGTGACAGGTTCCCTCACAAACAGTAGCTTAGCTAACTAATGACCATCTTTCTGCTTTATTTGTTCTAGGAATATTAGAAGAGGTGTCTCTGATAAATCAGAAGACAAGTATTCCCAAATACATAAAACAGTTTTCATGCAATGACTCTTATCTGTCTGAGAAAGATATCTCATCCACACAGAGCAATGTATTCTCTACAAATACCAATGCAGATAGAAAGACAGAAGCTATAAAAGTAATAACACATGGAGAAAGAACAGATCAATCAAAAGCATTTTTACCTTTGCTTAAGGATAACATGGCCAAGCAGTATCTTACACCATCCAAAGAAATATCATCAGCGAGCCAAGCTAACATAAGACAACAGCAATCCTGCCAATCGTTTAAGAGTATGGGTGAAGGTCTAAGTGGGCATAATCCCCAAGAAAAAGATTGGGATCTGCTTTCTAGTTTTATTGCCGTTAGAAGCAGGAACTCATTAGGCCACAGTGTATGTAAACATCAAGAAAATGTTTTACCACAAGGTAATGAATAATTTTTTTATTTAATTTTTAGTACAGATTTCATGTCAGCATATTCAAATGCCTTATAGAGGAAGGTGCATCTCCTGTCAAAGGATTATTTTTTTCTCAAGGTTTAATGAGAACTTATTACTATAACACATCTATTAAAAAATAAATATTTGGAGGTTATCCCAGTAGGGTTGTATAAATAAGCACAGTAATGTCACTACTAAACTGCCTGTCAAAATCCAAAACATGGGTTAAAGGGAACATGTCATCAAGAACAGGCACCCCCCTCCCTCTGTGCCTTGTTGAAAAGTGCAGTGCTCTTGTCCCAGCTTAAGTCTGCCTCCCATCAGTAAAATCACTCCCCAACCTTTTTCTGGCCTCGTCTATGTTGGCTCTGGCAATTGCAGAGTATGTGGCATGGTGAGTAGATCTGAAGTTTCCCTCACAGTGCTCACTACTAAATACACCATGAAGTGAGAGGAAAAGTATTCTGGTAAGGACAGGAAGTGGACAGGGAGAAGACTTCCTATCTGCTAAAGCTGAGATGTTCCTTGTTCTCTGGTGTTAAAACCCATGATCCCTCTCATCAAATCGGTATAAGATTATTATTGTGAGCCCACAATCGGTCTCAAATTTTTGGAATAATAAAGAGGACCCTGGATAAGCACGCTAATGCTTGTATATGTTGCTTACAGTCAGATATGAGTCTGTTTGGGGTCCATTTTATTTACAGACCTATTCACTTTTATAATAACTGAACTAGGTCCATGAAAATGGGCCTGTATGCCTGATCCATTATAAAAATAGTGCATGTGCTAGTAATTCACAGATCTCAGATGTCACAGTGATATACCTTATTTTCCGGAGAATAAGATGAATTTTAAACCCCCAAACTTCTTTTCAAATGTGGGGGGGGGGGGTTTTGTCTTATACGCTGGTTGAGGAGGGCACCTTACTGCAGCAAACATCCACCGGTAATATCTGCCATCAGTGCTAGCCAGGAAGGGTAGCTACAAAACTCAGAAAAATAAAAAGACCTTTCCCCACTCCCCCGAAGCAGCGACTGTCGTCTTGTTTACTGCTGTGAACGCACTGGCTCTGTAGGTTGCAGGCTACATGTGGGGTGTCTACTGCCGTAGGGCACTGGGGGACACTGACTACTATGGGGGCACTGTGGCTGATGTGGGGGGCATGCTGGCTGATGTGGGGGGCACACTTGCCATGGCAGTATCCCAGGTCATTTAACAGTTTTGTGGGTTCCATGAATTGGCTCATTGGAATGTTGTGAATATATACAAATTCATCAAATTTGTCTAACAATTCAATATGCCATATATAGCACCACCTTCTATTATATATAGACAATGATATATACTAGCTATCCCTTGGCTTACTCTTCCAATGCTCTACTCCACCCCGATGCTACAGAAAACTATCCAGAAATGACAAGCTTTTCTTAGCTTTTGCATGCCTACTCTATGACTCTTGTCTATTTTTATCAAACTTCATTAAAAAAATCGGACATTTCTCGAAATGGTATCAAACTCACCTTGCAAAAAATTACTCCTCACAAAACTCCATATGCCAAAGTACAGGGCTGCCACTAAGAATTTCTGGGCGCTTGACTGACACATTTTGTGGGCCCCCACTTCCTCAGGCACTTTAGTTTAACATGTTGAACCACAATGTGGGCAAAACCTCATAATTCCTCCTCAGTTGAGGAATGTCATAATACTCACCTCAGCTTCTGCAGAACCTAATACCACACACCTCTTCTGTTCACATTCCTTTCCCCAAAGGGACACATGTACACTAGGTTCCTTTAAACATGTTTCCATTAAAGGACATCTACCACCAGAATGAAGAATTGTAAACCAAGTACACTGACATACTAGTGTGTGCCCCCTCTGGCAGGATCTTCTCTTCTTTTATCCTCTTATTCCCTGGCTTTTACAAAAAAAAGGTTTTTAAATTTATGCAAACAAGCCTAAGGAGCTCCTGACTTCATAGGTGTTAATGGAGCCTGGAGCCCCTAAGGCTCATTAGCATAATATTTGAAGCCTTTTTTTTGTTAAAACCAGGGCATAAGAAGGTAAAAGAAGAACATATCCTGCCATAGGGGACACACACCAGTATGTCAGTGTGCTTGGTTTACAATCCTTTATCCTGGTGGTAGTTGTCCTTTAAATATAACAGCAAAAATGACTTGCACTGCAGCTCTATTTTCTCTGTTATAAACAACGTAAAAACAGGACGGATACGATGGAGAGGAGGCCTTACATATATAATATACCGTTCTATACATCACTAATAAATAATGTCCTATGCACAAATAAATCACCTGCATAAAAGAAATATACACATTCATATTATCATATATACCCATTAATAAGTACAAATAAACATACATAAACATAAACACACAGAAATATCCACACACACATATGTATGTCAGACACACACACTAAGCTTGCATTCACATGGGGTATGCGCGCTGTGCAAGCATACCACTGTGCGAGCATACCGCTGTGTGCTGGAGAGGAAGAGGAGGTGACCCCCTCCTCCCTCCATATAAAAAAAAGCGGCGCACGGCCGCACACCAGGGAAAAGATAGAGCACTTTCTACCACACATGTGTGTGTACCCCCGCCATGCCGCCATTGCGGCCGCATGTACGTTCCCGGAGACAGCCGTGTGAATGAACCCTAAGTGTGTAATTCATGCAGGAGGGCAATCCCCACCCCACATAATTTGTAAGCCTTCAAAACAAAGCTTTCCAAATTGGAAACAGATGTATCATGTGATGTTCTGTATCCGTATGACGAACTTATAAAGCAGGAATATTCCATGGATTAACTACGGTACGTAAATGTGCAAGACTTAGCTACCAGCCCTCAAAGCTACACCACTTATCTGTCTTTTCTTTCTTTCTTTCTTTCTTTTGTTTTACATTTTTAAGATTATATTGAACAGAAAAGAAGAATTACCAAAATGGAAAACATCATGTTATGCAAGTTTACTTCCAAAGCTGTACCAGATAACTTTCCTAAGCACCAGACATTAATAGTCCATGTTGCACCTTCTGGTATGACATATTAGTATTTAAAACATAGATATTGCAATGCACCACAGCTGAGTGAAGCTTTTGCTATTGTATATGGTGACATATACAATATATCAGTATGTATTCAGTTTTTTACAGCTTGTATGTATCGGTTGAATCCGCTAGTCACCATATAGCCCAAGGATGAGCTTGCTTGTTTTTCAGTTGTTTGTAATAAAAAAAGAGGAGCTCTCCACCTGACTACCTTCGAAAATTAAATTGAAATTATGTGCACAGACCCAGCTGTCAGACAGGACTACATAAACTTACATTAGAATAAAATAATGGGCATATTTACTAAGAACAGTGCAGTTTTGCCTGTGTTGGGCGTTGAGGGCGCCAGATTTAGGATTTCTGGGGTCTGTTCTTCATAAATCTGGCACCCCCTGCACTGATCCGACGGAGTGCACCATCTTTTTTTGGTGCACCTTTAAAGGGAACATGTCATCAGCAATTGGCTTAACAAACCACTACCAGTAATATATTTTCAAACAGTGTAACACTTTCTAGTCTTTGTTTCTTTCATGTTTCAGTGTGATGGCATCATTCAGAAAATCAACTTCAAAGTGAGAGGTAAATTGGCTGTATAAAGTCAGGGAGTTTAAGACTGAAGTCAAGGTGTGGAGCTCTGAACGTCTCCTCCTCTGTGATTGACATCATGCATCTGTTTTCAGGAGATCTGGTTAGTGATGTTTCTGGATGCTGGACCATCAATCACAGTGATGGGGGCTTTCTGAGGAAGAGAACATTATTTCACTGTTAAAATCTCTACCACCATGAGTTTATACAACTAATTTACATCTCACTTCAAAGTAGATTTTCTGGATGATGCCACCACACTGGGTCATGAAAGAAACATGATCTGGAAGGTATTCAGCTGCTTTAAAACATATAGGTCTAGTAGTAGTAGTAGTGTCAATTTTCTGATGACAGGTTCCCTATAACATGGGGCGTGCGACACACTTCGATTTTGGACTTTGCATGTTAAAGCTGGCACACGGTCCAACTGAGGACCAGAATGCCCCCTAATTTGTGTCACATGAAGACTAGCGCAGCTGCGCCACAAAAGGGTTGCATGCAACACAAATATGGTGCTGACACTTCTTAAATAGCTGTGCAGGCAATTTTCACTAGAAAGAATGTGCAATGGCCGACAGAAAACTGGCTCAAGGACCTTAGTAAATGTGCCCTAATGAGTGCAAAATAATAATGTGGATTGGACAATTGGATTTTAATTGCGGTCACCATTGATAACTGTTACAGCTGTTTATTGTAGCCTAAGGCTAAAGTACAGTAAATTACCAATTACCAGAGGTCTGTTTGTAACTAGGGGTCGTCTGTAAATCGGGTGTTCTTCAGTAGGGGACCGCCTGTATTTATAGACACAACATTAATGTGTATGTATATATATATATTTACTTCAGACAATATGGCTCTGCATAAAATGTTTAAATCATTATATAATGAAAAATACATAATTCAGGGATAATATATCATAAAAAAATTAATATATCTATTAAACCAGATAAAGCTAGGTAGGGAAAAAAAATATGTCTCAATGTTTATCAGAGCCCTGCATTCATCTATGAGACAATTTGGGATACTATACATGTGAATACCACAATAATGTTGCTAAAATATCAATTAAATGGCCAATGCCCTAATGACACAAGTCACTCTGCTCACCACAAGTGACTGCAGATGAGTCAATTAATAGATGACCCTGGTCCAGATTTGGTTAAAGGTATCCAGTAACCTGGCCTGGCTTTTACGGTTTTAGGATATGAATAGTGCATTCATATTCTCTTCATGAGAATGACATCATAATTAGGAGGCAGAGCTGAGCCAGATACATGGAGTGGGGAGAGCAGACTGACTGCATGGTTGCCTAACTATCTGGCTGCTTCCTATAAAAGAATAAAATATTATTTTTCATTCATGCTGCAACCTAGAAATATGCCTAAAACACCTCCAGCGGATGTACATATCACAGAAGAAGGTACTTTTAGTAGGCTTGGGGGTTAGAGTGGTGACAGGTTCGCTTTAAGTTATTAACCACTGAATATATGTAGTATCTCATTTTTGTCGTTTGTAGTCATATGTTTTTATGAGCTATGTTTTTTTTATCTATAAACAGCAAGCCAGTGTGATGCTCATCACATCCTCCAAAATTCTGCTGAACCAGTGATAAAAAAACTGATCTGCCTTGAAGTGATTGCATGCATGGAGTGGAGTTTTACTTCGGTCTCTTTTGACTGTACTCGCTTCTTGTTAAGGGAGCAAGAAAAAATAATCAGCAGTATCGGTAAGATGGGTATATAGTAGAAGATTGTATTTCATCTTATAGGTTAACACCCCCTTTCAATTTACATTCATATATATATATATATATTTCACACAAAACATTGAGCCACTGGCCAAATGATGGGATTTGGGTCGGAGAAGTTCATGGAAAAAAGACCAATTACATTAGATATTTTATATTGGTTTTGGTGGTTTGTTCACTTTGTGAATGTGACACAGTGATTATGAAGAATCCTCTTTAGAGCCTAGAATTTGCATAGTGTGCTATAATTGAAGTATCTCAGACAATCTCAGCTTTATCTTCTAATGTAAATGTAAAATGTATATGATGTGAATAATTAGTATGCTCCTATTCTTTGATTCCTTAGGAAAAAGAAGTGACAAGGATGTGATGATATTTCAACATGCTGCCCTTCTTCACATTCTAGTGACACTTCGAGACCTCAATTTGATGTGTTCCTTGGACCCAACTCTAGGTCTGTAGATACGAATATTATCCTTATTATCTTTCAAGGTCTAAAACTGTCCTACCTACAGTATAGTGGAGGCTACTTTATCAATATGGGAAAACTATCATCCTCACTTTTTGATAGCAAGCTTTCATCCAATATTAAAAGAGAAAACATTTGGACATAATATCAATGTTAGGTTTCCTGCACACACTAGCAGTGTACATGGGGTTCTAAAGGCTACACAGCCATAAGAATTGGATGTGTTGCCATACAATACCATTTATGATGGTTCTCCTGTTGAAACTGTGGATCACATGTAGGGAACAGTAGTGCCATGTTTTGCTACCTCTTTATCCAATGTTTTTACTACTTGCAGAAAATGTAAGAGGAAAGCACCATCTAGTGGTATCATTGCTTCTGTGCTCATTCTTACATTTTCACTAAATGTAGTTATTTAAAAATAAAAACACTTACCATAGAAGTGGGGACAGTGAATATTTGTTAAGATAAGTTGAAAGTAACATTGAAAATTGTAGACTTAAAGGGGTATTCCGGGAATATGAACGTCTGACACAAAAACCCTTGATGATATAAATAAATGAGTTAAACAATACTCAATGTCATTAGTAACAAAACGGAGCTAAAATAATATCATTTTATGATTTACAAAATTTATGGCCTCTCTAAAGTAGGTGGAGTTATCACCAAGATGGCTGCCACTGTAAACTACAAGTTCCATGATCCTTTAGTTCTCAGTAACTCCTCCTACCACTTATGCTCTGCTCCCAGTGATGATGTAACAGGTTTTCTTGCTCTGTTACCATAGTAATGATGTGTAACTGCCATCACCACAACACTGACCATACTGGATGCACTGCAACCAACCGACTACAGCCAAACACAGTGGTGATCACATGACCTGCCCAGGCAGGTATAGGACATGTGATGTGGACATGTGACCAGCGGCCATCTTCTTTTCTGCGACGGACCGCGCGGAGGAAATTAACGGACTGATTAAAGGGCCGGGAGCATTATAATTCTTCATTACAGTCTATGTCACCAGCAATTTTTGCTAAGGGGAGCAAAATTTTAAATAACAACTAATTACACACTAGCTTCTATTTTGAGTGCCCACTTGTATATGAATTATGCTGATTCCTGGAATACCCCTTTAACCTCACATTACATTAGAACAGAAGTTTAGCACTGCCATCTATTACACGCCTTGCCATACTTCATGTGCAGCATGTTTATTCCTACAATGGCTACTATTTCTGCCATTTATCAGCTGTTCTGTGGCAGTATGACTATGTATTCAGACAAGCTTATGTTTCAGTGTCCTGTATTTATGTTATGGAGGAATCATGACAAGTATCGTGCAGTACATGTATACCTCTAGTGTTTAGAAACTCTGGAAGTGGGAAATAAAGTTGTACTGTGATAGTTACACTCCAGCCCTAGGCCTGTTTCTATTTTTACATGTTATTCATCAGACAAGACTCCATGGAGCTGATGTAACGTTCACAGCAGGCGCCATAGGCCTCTTTATTATGCTGCAGTTTATAACATCACAAGATGAGCTATAGTACTGTAATCATCCTACTCCTTTTCATGACAGTATTTATAATACTTCTGTTTCTTTATAGAATATCTATGTAAAGCAAAGCAGAAATATGAGACTGTACTTGGACCCTGTTTAGATCCTCTGTGGAGAAAGCTGCGGATCATTCAGTTTGCCAGAGATAAAGCAAAAGAAACAAATCCTAAGATCACTGCATTGTTGAAGTGGATGGAAAAAGCCGCTATGGAATATGAACACCTCAAAGTAAACTCACTGCACCTTACAACTGTACTATACATGATATTTGGCTTGATTATAAATGTTATGGAAAAACCTTTATGAAATGGCAGAATGGGCAAGAACAATGTGATGCCAGAGTAATGTTACTGCATATATACTAAATTCAGCACAGCAAATATGTATGATAATATGTAGTTAAAAAGTAGTTACTTTTTTTAATTGTTTTTTTTTTATTGGATTTTCTAATATACAGCACTTTATGTGCTGTGAGGCTCTATTAATGTGCTAGGTGTAGTACATATCCACTAAGGGGAATAAGACTGAGTAACAGAACAAATTAGGCATTTTGGTAAGGTCATGTAGATTATTGGAGCTAACCCATAGGAATTTAAATTTACAGCATAGTGAGTGGGATGTATATAAGCCACAGTGATAATTGTCACGGGTGCTCCCGCAATCCCTGTCTCGAATCGCGGGCGCATCCGTGCTCCTCCGTGTGCCCCCGCTGCAGCCCGGTCTCCTCACTCACCTCTCCCGGCTCCTGCTCTTCCCCCGGACTGCCGTGCGCGCACGTCCCCGCCTCCTAGGGCACGTGCGCGGCTCCTGCTGAAAAATTTAAAGGGCCAGTGCACCGCTAATTGGTCCACTGGCTGAACACCTCACCTTTAAGAATCCTGCATCTTCCTGTGTCCCCTGCCGGATCTTTGTGCCTCATAGCCTTAGAGAAAGCTTCCAAGCGAGTATTCCTGTGTATTACTGCGTTCCTGTGTATTCCTGCGTTCCTGTGTGTCCCCGCTACTGAGTCCTGTGTTGCCGTGTTACCTGAGTTCCTCCGTGTTGCTGTGTTCCGTGTGCCTGTTTTCCCGTTCCCACCTGCCTGGACCTCCTGTTGCTGACCCCGGACTTGGACTTGACGTTGCATCTCTGCCGCCTGCCCTGACCCTGTGCCTGGACCTGACTACGAGATTGTCATTCACTAAGGTACCTCGACCTCGGCTGTCACCGCGGGCTAGTCGCACCTGGGAGCGACCTGGTGGTATCCTGCCGCAGCAAGTCCAACCCGCTTTGCGGCGGGCTCTGGTGAATACCAGCTGCCGCTAGACTCCGGTCCCAGGTGTTGGCTAGTTCCACCTCCTGCGGTGGTCCAGAGGATCCACTGATCCTAACAATAATTGCACTAGAATATCTTTTAAACCTCGTGCACATGACCGTATACGGGGCTGTGAGCTAGAGACATAAATTTTCTTATTGCACCGTAACCAAGCTGAGTGGCCGCTTAGCTCCCATGGAGATTGGAGGGTTGAGCAGCACTAAGCCCTTCCATCTCCACCTGACTAAAACGGGCTGCAAACATTACTGTGATTTTTTTTTACCACTTTCTTTTTTTTTCACCAGATCTGACATAATTTCAAGCAAAAATCTGATTTTATGCAGATTTCTCAGGTCCATAGACTTCAATGTAAAAAATGAAAATAAAATGGAAAGTCGTTGACGAAAACACACAACTAAAGCTACCTACAGAAAAACAACCCACTAATCAGGCAGGAAAAACTGAGATTTTCTTCTGTTTTTCACAGATATTTTGCATCAGTCTAGCATCTGTTTTCCTGGATAGAGATGAGCGAAATTCAGTCAAAATATGTTTGGGACAGGGCCTCTAGGCCAAACTTTGACCTGAACATGAACCCCATTGAAGTCAAGGGGGACCCTGATTTTAACACCCAAAAAGGCTGTAAAATGGGACCAGAAAGGGCTAGATGGTTGAAAAATTGTGGGAATAAAGGGATAGTTGTCCTCCCTATAATGGGCTAGACAAAGTAATCAAAATAATAACATAACATAAAAAACAAAGAACTAATTAAAAGATATATAATTAAAAAGCCGGAAGCTCCCTCTGCGCGGCTTCTGTGCCCCTGTAAACAAGCAGGGGCATGGATCAGATGGGCCGCGGCACTGGACATCAGTGGTGCCGGAGGAGGTAAGTACACATTTATTATTTTTAAATAGCCCCCACCCCCAGCCCGGCCCCTAGTAACTTCACAGCAGCACGGCTGTTATACACAAATTCAAAATGGTGGCACGCCCTTAAGTCAGAAGTTACAGGGTCATGTCTAGGGGCAACTGAATTTGTGTAAACTAGGACTAATAGAGACAGGTTGGACTTATAGCTGTAAAATACTGTATTTTTGTTATTAACAGTGAATTAGAGAATCTGTTATTTTGTTATCCTGAGTACATATAAGAAACTTGTCTTCGTGGGAATACCCCTTTAATTTCACTGCCAATTCCCCAGGCATCTGAAAGAAGCCAAAATCAGTTTCCAATTTGTTATTGGTCTGGTAATTTGCTGCTGCAGGCAGCATTGCAAAAGTTAGAATATTCACTGGTAACTGAAGCAGTTAAATGACATGCCGATGATCATCAATCCACAATAGAAAGTTTCCACTGTAGATTTATTTTTTTGCACTGTGGATGGGATATGGATAATTTTCATACACTTCATTGCTACTGTATTATACTGCAGATTTCCGCACATGGAAATTCTGACAGAAAAATTCCACATGTAATATTCTATGTGTATAGAAAATACCAAGAATTGCACCTTTTACAATTTTCCCTTCATGGGTTTAGGTTGCAAAACCCTAGACTAAGAAAACCTGCACCAAAGTGTTGAGATGGTAGATGGCAATCTTGCACTTTGTATTGAAAAAAATTACAATACTAAGAAAAATCTATTGTTTTACACTTTTATAATGTTTTGTATACATTTTTATAGCTCTTGTCTTCATTCTTGTCAGGTAGTTATTCTAACACAAATGGATTCAAAAGTCATAGAGGAAACTCTGAACAATATCTGCAAAACAAAAGGTAAAGACTCTACTTGACATGCATGGTTCTAGTAGTGTAGATTTTTACTGTTACACTACTGCTACTGGAGAGTAGAAGAAGAGTAAAGAAATCCTGATGTCTTCACTCTTCTTATGGTTAGTTCAACTCTGAGACACATTTGGACACATGATTGTGGCTGATATATAGGCTAGATTTTTCAACTCAAACATGGCCATATGAACCCATCCCTAGGCTTCATCCAAATGACTTAGTTTTTTTACTTGTTCTAACATTGATTGAACAGCTAGTACACATTCCCATATCTCCCTATGAGCTCACACACGGCCTTGTAATGTCCCCCACTGCCCCAGTGATTTACCCCACAACCTCCACTGATGTTCCTCACAGCCTCTTCAATGTGCCCCCTCCAACACTGCATAATTAAAAAAAAAAAACATGTATACTCGCCTCTCTTTCCTCTGTCTTCCCGCTGTACACTGCAGGACGAGGAATGAGTAAGTGAGTGAGTGTGATTTTCTTAGTGACTCTCCTGCTCTCTATAGTGCTGATGGCTCCATTCTACATTACAGTAGCCATCCCTATTTGCGTGCTAAGGACGCAGATAGTGATGAGAGTGGGGAAATCTGCCCAGAAAGCGTGTTTATCTAACTCGGGGACATCCAGGGCTCCGGCCAAAAGATTAGATTCACGGTCCCCGGATCTATTGACTTAGCTATGCCCCTAGCTGCCTGGGAAAATAAACTAAGCTACCTACACACAGGAGACTATGGGGTTAAGGCAGGCTGTGACTGGGAGCAGCTAACACTAGATTGACACTATTTTTTTCTGGGGGTCATATTGGCCTTGTGCTTGCCTTAAAAGGACCTAATGTCATTTTTGTACTGCATAAATGTATCTATTCCTTAACAGTTAGGCAAGCTGTTTAGATACATTTATCTATACAGTATTACCATTACAATTTGCCCTTTGAGGGTAACCATAAAGCTAAAGTCACAGCGCCTGGTCTCCAGTAGCCACCTTACAGCGCCTTAGCCCAATCACAGAGCCTACTCTGAGAAGCCCAGTCATAGTGCCTGCTCCATAGTAGTCCAGTCACAGCGCCTGCTCCATAGTAGTCCCCTGCTCCATAGTAGTCCAGTCACAGCACCTGCTCCATAGTAGTCCAGTCACAGCGCCTGCTCCATAGTAGTCCAGGTTGATGAGAAAGCAGTGGCAGTGTGTGGTACACTAGCTAAAGTAGGAAGACAGTGGTGGAATTTATTGCAATATGGAACTACTACCTATTAACAGGAGGTGTCTGTTAGGCCTTGAGATTGCCATCGTTCCTGGAGCGTCCTGTCCTGGGATTCTGTGGTGGCCCATTAATGACTAGCTGTAGTGTGTTTTTTGTTTCCCTGTGTGATGGTGCCTTACAGACCTAGCATGTGACATGTACAGATTTGTGGTCTTGTGGTTGACACCCATGAGCTACATCCACACTGAATCTCCCCTCCCTCTCTTTGTTATCTCCCTCCTGCTAGTGGAGCCTGCTGGATGAAGGGAGTGGATAGTAGAGGCCCCCTCTCGTAGGTAGGGGATTGGGGCCCTTAGGGACCGTATCCCAGGTGCCTACCCATTAATCCAGCCAAGAATATTGTCATTCCCAATGCATGCAAACTATTGCTCTATAACTATTGAGATATTGATCTTTGCAATGTTTGTTAACACCGAATGTGGTATAGAAGGTCTCTTTCACACCTTGAGGCCAAACAGTCTAAAACATTCCGAATGTCATATCTTCTCTAAACTGTTGTGTGGCATTTTGACAGGTTTAAGAGCAATTGGCTTATGTCCAGCAAGTGGAAATACATTTCTGAAGACCACTGATGTCCTAGACAGGTCAGTGAGGGTGAAAATATAAATGGAATGTCAAAATTCCATACTGTATAAATAACATCTTGCTAGATTGTGTTCAGCTTTCACCACGTGAGAGACGCTGTGCAGGGAGAGCGTGGATCCTCCGTCCAGCTGAGATTTACTGAGCATATACAAACATAGTCCAGCTCAAATGCACT
Source organism: Engystomops pustulosus (assembly GCA_019512145.1). Classification (NCBI taxonomy): domain Eukaryota; kingdom Metazoa; phylum Chordata; class Amphibia; order Anura; family Leptodactylidae; genus Engystomops; species Engystomops pustulosus. The sequence continues at coordinate 170,662,975 of CM033641.1, forward strand.
GAAGGCTTGGTGTTAGTTAAAACATCTTTTCTTTTTACATGGCAAGTTTAAAAAGTGGACATATACATCAAAATCGTCCAACGAGTTTCAGACGCTAGATACGTCCTTAGTCATGGATAATACTGAATGATAAGACATGCAATTTATTCTAAATGTGGATGACGCGTGATGACTGGGTCACACCCATATGGAGCCGCGTAACCCAGCTGATCACCTGTCTACAACCTCAATATGGTAATTGAGTCATGTAGGAAAATGAAAGAGCAGCAGGAAAAACGCCCCAACCAAGGCGTGTGCATGGCTGGCAAATGATAAAGAACATCTTCCTGCCAGTTGGCTTTGGCTAAATTTACATCAGTATTCAAAGGTTCCTGCTATGCCCCTCCATTATTTAAACTGAATCAGCCAGCGTAATTTTCTTCCTGTTTAAAAACTGGAAGCATAAAGCAAGCTACTCTTGCAGTAGTCAACCCTATGGTGAACTGAAGAATTTTCCATTCACCTTCAGTATTTAGCTCCTGTTATGCTCTTCAATAACATAAAAACATGATGGAAACCTCCAATGCAGGTGATCTGGGCCTCACCAGTAGACTACCACATACATTCCTAAAGAAAGGGGTCAAGGTAGATGGACATGATGTACATCTCTTTTGAATGGACGGAACATGACTGCACTAAATAGAACACCTTTTAATGGATTAGTGCCCACGGCCATCATTTTAACAGACAGACCCATTTTTCATGGATCACTCATAGACTGTAATTTTGATGACCTGTGAAAAATAGGAGACAACGTTTTAAAAGCTTGAAAATGCTGTGGTGATGGCACACGAGGGTGATGGCACACGTGGCGTTTTTGGCCCGTTTTTAAACAGTCCGTCAAAACAGGTTTGACCAATTATCTTAATTGAAACTTATCAAAAACGCATGCATTTTTTGATGGACTTAAGGGTGATGGCACACGTGGCGATTTGAACGCGTTTTTGACAGGTTTGACCAATTATCTTGATTGAAACTGGTCAAAGTTTTTTGACGCATGCATTTTTTGACAGACTGCTTAACAACGAGCCAAAAACGCGGTCAAACGCCAGGTGTGCCATCACCCTAAGGTGTAAAACTGGCTGCATCCAATAGAGGTTACAAGATGTAAAAAAAAAAGCATTGTGAGGAAAATCTGAAAAAAATTTACTAAACTTTTTATGTGGATGTAAAATGTAAAGTGCTGTTGCTAACGGAAGCAACAATATGACAAAAAATAGATATCTTCTAAAGCAATGTTTATCAAGCTGTTATCACTGTTTTAGATATCTTGTCAGACACTCTTTGCTCTGTTATCAAATAGATTATCATTGTTTTTAAAGGGAGAATGACATGACAGTTAAGAAAAATCATTACAACATTGTAGTTACACTTTTGTGAGAAACAAAACGATACCCATATTGGGGCTCATTTACAAAGGGACTGTCGGACGCATTTCCGTCGGGTTTCCCGACGATTTCCGTATTGTGCCGAATTGCCCCGGGATTTTGGTGCACGAGATTGTATTTTGGCACATCTGCAGCGAATTGCACGCAACAGAAATCGGGGGCAGGCCGTCGGACAACCCGACGGATTCGGACAACGCGCGGGATTTAACGCTTAGAAATATATAGTGATTATTGCGAGCTGTATAGAGTGATTGCTGGAGGAGCTGTATATAGTGATTGCTAGGGGAGCTGTATATAGTGGTTGTTGGGGGAGCTTTATAAAGTGGTTGCTGGTGGAGCTGTATACAGTGATTGCTGGGGAGCAGTATATAGCGATTGCTGTTCCCTGACTGGACTACATTCAATGGGCCGCCACCAGATTTTGCGCCCAGGGACCCCCACCAACCTTAATTTGGACCTGGTGATGTGTCATTCATGAACAAGTCGGCTCTAAGAGCTGTCTCTTTTACGTGAACAACGGGAGTTCGCTCCCTGCAGTGAGCCGATGGCTCAGTTAACCCTGCCCCTAACTGGCTCACCACGTCCTCTTTAAACCGATACAATTGGGCTAAGAGTGGTGTGGAGTGGGGTGACTGGCTGTGGCTCCCTATTATACATGTAATAGGGAGCCTTTCAGAATCCAGAAGTGTCAACTCTTCTTAGTGAGCTGAGCCTAATGAGTCAGGTCACTAAGAAGAGCCATAATTTCCATCACTCCTACACACAGAGAGCACAGTCAAATGATCTCCACCTCCTTCCTCCTATGTGATTAAAGAGCAGTAGCCCCTCCCTTCTTTCAGTCCTTCTCTTGTTTACAACTCTATGGATCCAAGAGAAATCAGCACAGCCACAAGACAAGTTAGTGCAACAAAAGACTAAACTGAGAAGGATAGCAAAGAAATTGTTGCACATAAATAATCAAGATACCGTATATACTCGAGTATAAGCCGACCAGAATATAAGACGAGGCACCTTATTTTAGCACAAAAAACTGGGAAAACCTATTGACTCGAGTATAAGCCAAGGGCGGAAAATGTATTGGTGCCAGCCCATGCCCCCCAGTATACAGTCATGCCATAAGTTTTGAGAATGATACAAATGTTAATTTTTACAAAGTCTACTGCATCACGTTTTATAATGGCAATTTGCATATACTCCAGAATGTTATAAAGAGTGATCAGATTAACAGCAATTAATTGCAAAGTCAATATTTGCCAAGAAAATTAACTTTTTCCCTCAAAACACATTTCAACTTCATTGCAGGCCTGCCTTAAAAGGAGCAGCTAACATCGTTTCAGTGATTGCTCCATAAACAAGGGTGTGGTTATTGATGAGGACAGGGCTGGAGATCAATCTGTCATGATTAAGTAAGAATCACACCACTGGACACTTTAACCCCTAGGTGCACCAGGACGTTATAGTACGTCCCTGCGGCTAGATACTTAGCGCACGGGGACGTGCTATAACATCCTTCTTCTGGCACTGGCTCAAGAAGCAGCTGTCAGCTGTCTATCACAGCTGACACTGCGCGCTAACACCCGCGATCGGACCCGGCTCTGATCGCGGGTGTTAACCCCTTACACGCCGCAGCCAAGCATGACCGTGGCGTTTAAGAGTGTTCCCGCTATGGATTGGATCCCCAGTGCCGCTTACCGGGAGATTCGATCCACTTCTGGGCAGCCCCGAGGACTGCCGAGTGCCCCAGGACTGCGTGATCTCCTTGGCAATCAGGCCCCTTACGGGTCTGACTGTAAACTGTCTGAGCATGCGCCTGCATGCTCAGACAGTTTACACTGCTCTACAATAAAATAGTATTGTAGAGCAGTGTATTGAACTTGAACCAGCGATCAGAGCATCACTGGTTCAAGTCCAGGTATGGAAAAGTAAAAGTATGTAAAAACACTAAAGTTTACACATTAGAATAAATAAAAAATAAATACATAAAAATATAAGCCCTTAAAATGTCACTTTCCCATAAAAACACAAAAAAAACTATTGCCACGTCCGTAACAATCTGTATAATAAATAAAATAGAATCGTTACTGGACCTGCACGGTAAACGCCGGGAAAAAAAGCGCAAAAAAGTTGAGAAAAAAGATAATTTTTAATACCTTTAAAAAATGCTCTAAAAAGTGATTACAAAAATGTTACACACTCTAAAATGAGACCACTTAAAAGAACAACACTTCTCGCAAATAAGCCCTTAACCAGATTTGTCAGCCAAAAAATAAAAATGTTATGCATATGAAAAGATGGTGATGCTAAAATGAACAAAATTTTCTCCAAATTAGTTTTTATTCAGTAAAATTGAATAAAATACACAAAACCCCCACATATTTCGTATTGCTATGTCTGTGACATTCTGCATAATAAAACAGAATCGTTATTGGACCTTCAAAATGAACGCTGTAAAAAACAACCTCAAAAACGCTCCGAAAAAAAGATAATTTTTAATTAATATCCTTTTAAAAATTCTCTAAAAAGGGATTTAAAAAAGTTACGCACTCTTAAATAAGACCACTAAAAAAAACAATCCTTTTCACAAAAATAAGTCTTTAACCAGATTTATAAGCCGAAAAATAAAAAAAAGTTATGCATATGACGGTGATGCTAAAATTAACATTTTCGCCAAATTACTTTTTATTCTGTAAAAATGGAGGGGAAAAAAAACATATAAATGAGGTATTTTCGTAATCGTGGAGACCCATAGAAAAAAAATAATATATTAACGGTATGGTAAATGGCCAAAAAAAAAACACACAAAAAAATTTTCCTAAAAATTGATGATTTTCATTTCCTCCACCAATAAAGAGTTAATAAAATCTCACCAATTAGCTATAGATGCCCAAAATTATGTACCGGAAAAGTGCATTGCATGTGGCAAAAAATAAGCCCCTATAGGTCCACATAAAAAAAAAAAAAATGATAGCCTGTACAATAGCCTTCCCTCCTATACCCGGCCGTACGCCCATACAGCAGGTTACCACCACATATGGGGTATCGGTGTACTCAGGAGAAATTGAGTATCAGACTTTGTGGAGCCTTTTTTCATTTAATCCATTACAAATGTTTAATTTTCCACCCAAAATGAATTCTTATTGTCAAAAAATACTACAATTTGTAGATCACACCTCCATTTTGTTTTAACCCCTATAAAACACCTAAAGGGTTAACAAACTTCTTAAAAGTGGTTTTTCATACATTGAGGTGTGTAGTTTCCATAATGGGGTCAATTCTAGGTATTATTTAGGCCTCTCACAGGCAATTACACGTTGAGCAGGTCCATCTAAATATTAGTTTTGGTGATTTTCCCAAAAATGTGAAAAATGGCACCCAAATTCTGAGCCTCATGACATTCTAGTAAAATATGTGGAATCTTAAAAAACCATGCCAACATAAAGTAGACATTTGGGAAATGTATGTTATGAATTTATTTCTGTGCTATGACTATCTGCATCAAAAGTAGAGAATTTAGAACTTTGAAAATAAAGAATTTTTCAAAATTTTTGCCAAATTTAGTTTTTTTTCATAACTAAACACAAAAGTTATCATCCAAATTTTGAAACTAATTTGAAGTGCAATGTGTCACGAGAAAACAATCTCAAAATCCCCTGGATATCTTATATTGTTCCAAAGCTATAAGCACTTATACATGGCAGATTTGAAAAATGGGACCGCGTCCTAAAGGCCAAAAGAGGCCGATTCCCGTAAGGGTTAACTCATTCTAACTGTCAATAAAAGCTTTTGTTTCTCATAATATGATTGCACTTGTATTTCTGTATGTGATAAAAACATCTGACAAACACACATAAAAACCAGAGGGCAACAGATCATGTGAAAATATAATATTTGTGTCATTCTCAAAACTTATGGCCATGACTGTATAATAATCCAATTTGCTGATATAATGACTTCTGGGTTTTCTTGGATGTAATCCATAATCATCAACATTAAAGGGGTTATCGGGGTTTTAAAAACTACTGAGAGCCAGGCTGGGGTGGGCTATTTAAAAATAATAAACATCTACTTACCTCGTCCGGCGCCGCCGATGACCCGCGCCTCGGCCCGTTTGATCCATACCCCTGTTTGTTTACAGGGGCACAGAAGCCGCGCACAGGGAGCTTCCGGTCCACAATGGGGCCGGCTCCTCCCATCCTTCCCTATCTTTCAGCGTTGTAAGCGTTGGGATATGGTGGCAGATGGGAGCTTCCGGCCGGCAGGAAGCTCCCTGTGCGCCCTTGTAATGAAACTGGCGCACAGAGTAGACAGCCGCAGCGCGGGACATTGGCAGCGCCGGACGAGGTAAGTACATGTTTATTATTTTTAAATAGCCCACCCCAGTCTGACCCTCAGTTATTTTTAAGACCCAGGTAACCCCTTTAACAGAAATAACGACTTGAAAAAGTTCACTCTGTTTGTAATGCAAAACCTATAAAAACCTTACCCTAGAATTGATGTATATATAAATAAACAGTAAAAATAATAGCGGTTATTCCTGGCTTTTAACTCCGTAACGGAAAATAGCATCCTAAGTCTAAAATACCGCTTTTATCCATTTTGAAAAATATAAAAAAAGTGATAAAAAGGCTGTACAGTCCTTCAAATCATAGCATTGAAAACATCATGAAAAGTCGCACAGTATAAAAAAGTTATTAGCACCAGGAGATGACAAAATGTATCATTTTTTTTTTTTTTTTTTTTCGTACAGGAGGTTTTAATTTTTGTAAATTTCTGAAAACATTATAAAACCTATACAAATTGGGTACCCCCGTGATCACACCAACCCAAAGAATGAAGCAGACATGTCATTTGGGGCCCACAGTGAAAGCCATAAATTCCAAACCCACAAGACTACCCTGGAAACGTGTTCTTTCACCATTTTCACGAATTTTATTTCCTGGTTTCCAATACATGGCATGGAATATTAAATACAATGAAAATATTAAATCACTATGAAATGCAATTTGTTATGCAGAAAACAAGCCCTCACACAGCTATTTACATGGAAAAACAAAAAAGTTTTGGATTTTTGAAGGTAGGGAGTATAAAATGAAAATGCAAAAACGAAAAAGGCCCTTGGCGGGAAGGGGTTAAAACATGGGCCTTGTCCGGAAGGTGAAAATTGGCCAAGTCGTTGAGGGGTTAATTTAAAACATTGAATATATTATTTACCACTATTACCATTTTATCTTTTAAACTTTTTCCCTTGGAGCAATAGAGCCATCTGGTGAATCCTCTTTTGATAATCTCCATGGGGGATATTTATCAGAAGTGTCAGAGATAAAACTGTTCTAGTTACCCATGGAAACCAGAGCTCAGCTTTAATTCTATAAAACGGTGGTGGGAAAAGCAAGCCAGGGGCGGACTGGCCATAAGACCCACCGGGAGAAATCCCGGTGGGCCAATTGGTTTAGGGCCGGTCCAGGGCCGGTCCTGTACTGGTGGGGCCGGTGTAAAAATAAAAACACATGAAACTCACCTCTCTGACGCCCCAACGCTGCTCCTCTGCTTGATCCCAGTCCGGCCGCGGTGACAACAACGTACGCGCTGGCGTCGCACAGACCATGACACCGACAAGCGGCTGACGTCATGGTCTGTGCGACGTCGGCCCGTACGGAGCTGTCACCGCGGCCCAACTGGGATCAAGCAGGGGAGCAGCGCCGGGGCTTCGGAGAGGGGAGTTTCATATGTTTTTATTTTTATGTACTGGCGTGGGGGTGGCTGTATACCAGGGGCTGGTGCTGTATAGCGGGGGCAGGCTGTATACTGGGGCTATGGGCTGTACACTGGGGCTATGGGCTGTACACTGGGGCTATGGGCTGTATACTGGGGCAATGGGCTGTATACTAGGGCTATGGGCTGTATACTGGGGCTATGGGCTGTACACTGGGGCTATGGGCTGTATACTGGGGTTATGGGCTGTACACTGGGGCTATGGGCTGTACACTGGTGCTATGGGCTGTCATACTGGGGCTATGGGCTGTCATACAGGGGCTATGGGCTGTCATACTGGGGCTATGGGCTGTCATACTGGGGCTATGGGTTGTCATACTGGGGCTATGGGCTGTATACTGGGACTATGGGCTGTAATACTGGGGCTATGGGATGTCTGGCTGTAATACTGGGGCTATGGGCTGTCTGGCTGTAATACTGGGGCTATGGGCTGTCTGGCTGTAATACTGGGGCTATGGGCTGTCTGGCTGTAATACTGGGGCTATGGGCTGCCTGGCTGTAATACTGGGGCTATGGGCTGCCTGGCTGTAATACTGGGGCTATGTGCTGTATACTGGGGCAGGGGCTCAGGGGCTGTATACTGGGGCAGGGGCTCAGGGGCTGTATGCTGGGGCAGGGTCTCAGGGGCTGTATACTGGGGCAGTCTGGCCGTATACTGGGGCACAGGCAGTCTGGCCGTATACTGGGCAGACTGAATATACTAGGAGGGCCGGCTGTATACTGGGGGGCTGGCTATATATATATATATATATACTACAGTGGGCTGGATGTATACTGGGGGGGGGGTTGGCTGGCTATATACTGGGGGGTAATGGCTACTAGTAATAGTAGCTATATTCTTGTACATAGGGGGCAGTAGTATGTAGTTATATTCTGACATAGGGGAGTAGTATATAGTAGTAGTTATATTCTTGTACATAGGGGGGCAGTTTATAGTAGTTATATTCTTGGACATAGGGGGGCAGTATTATAGTAGTTATATTCCTGTACATAGGGGGCAGTGTTATAGTAGTTATATTCTTGTACATAGGGGGCAGTATTACAGTAGTTATATTCTTGTACATAGGGGGTAGTATTATAGTAGTTATATTCTTGTACATAGGGGGGCAGTATTATAGTAGTTATATTCTTGTACATAGGGGGGCAGTATTATAGTAGTTATATTCCTGTACATAGGGGGCAGTATTATAGTAGGTATATTCTTGTATATAGGAGGCAGTATTATAGTAGTTATATTCCTGTACATAGGAGGCAGTATTATAGTAGTTATATTCCTGTACATAGGAGGCAGTATTATAGTAGGTATATTCTTGTACATAGGGGGCAGTATTACAATATATTTTACTTAGGGGCAGTAGTACTATACTAGTTACATTCTTGTTTATTGGAGAAAGTATTGTAGTATGTTTTTAGTGTACATATATGGCAGTATTAAGTTGTGTCATTCTCTGTGGTGTACATGTTGATTTAGACCATCTATTAACAGTTTGCATGGAGTTTAGTAACACCACCCACATCACAAGGCCACGCCTACTTGTTTTGACTCCGCCCACAGTAGGGGCCACTTTTACAGTTTTTTCCAGGGCAACTTTAAATTCCCAGTCCGCCCCTGATGTAAGCTGACCACCATTGTGGTTGTAACATCTATTGTCATCTCTCTGTACATATATGGTTTTAACCTGATAAAAGGCATTGGTCCAATACTGAAACGCATTGTTTTTATATACCCCCCATTGATTGAAAAAAAAAATTATTTGATAACCTTAAGGATGCGCTACCGCAGTGAATATCTTTTGCTTGCAAGTAAATGAAACTCCAGTGTCCCGCGCCACCTTCTTCTCGGTCTGTGCCCGTATTTATTTTTACACAGAAGCTGTGCTGAGGTGAGCCTCTGGCCGAGGTGCCCGGCCACACCCACCTGTCCTCATATCTCAGCGCTTGGGCCATTCTCGATGACGATATTACAGGTGAGGAGATCCAGGTGGCCATAGTCAGCTCCCACAATAGTTATCTACATCCATATCTTCATAGACCGTATAATTCAATTTAGAAGAACAGTATTCAACATAATAAATTTACAGAAACATGCAGAAATATAATCTTCCATCTATTGGGGAAAAAAAAATTTCCACGGCCAAACTTCGCCATAACTGCTTAAGATCTGTAAACCCCCTGCTTAGCTAAAATACAAACACCCTTATTTATTTAATTAGGGTATGTGTTACACATGGAAAATATGTACCTCCCCAACTTAGAATTATCCATCCACCATTTTAAAATCAATCTCCAATATTATAACACATTCAGAAAATGTTACCCTTGGTGAAAGTCACTGAAATTACTCTGTGTGACATGCAGCTGTCTTCTCATGTTGTTGGAAGGATATCTGTCCTATGATGAATTGCTAGGTGAATGCAGGCATCTATCATAGATACCAACAATTATTAACATCTACCAAGATACATCATCATTTTCACACAACTACTATATTTTAGTTGGTAAAGGTGTGTGTGTGTGTATTTGTTGGCATCCCCATTGTTTTTGTTGGCATTGGGGTTTAATTAATTTTTATATCAAGCAATAGAATTTTAATTAAAATGATTTTTTCATTTGACCTCTTCTGGCGTCACTTGTTTCTGGAGTTTGCTTATAGATTCTTGCTTGTTTGGCCTGCCATACTTCTATGTATCTAAGAAATATTTAACCTGCTTCTATATCTGAGGTTGCCTTGACAATGCTTTTGAAAATCAAATAATGGATGATATTGTCTAAAAACAAAAAAATATACAAAATTATAACACCAAATACTGTTTTTTTTACAGATTAACAAGCTGCTTTTGTCTCATATCCAACAACCAATATATAGCAAGTGACTTTCCATGGACTCATTTCTCTCTTGTGATAGAGTATGACTGCACTGATTATTGGCTACAATTGTGTCAAAATATACATGTCTCACACATGACCTTCAAAACAAGTGTGCCGAATAATCTGAGTAAGTAATGAGTATAAAACCTGTTTGCAATAATAGTACTCTTAGTGAAGCACTGTAAAGACAAAATTTCAAGTCATTTAGAAACAATTGTCTATCTAGGTCTAACACACAAGAACCTACTCAGCCCATGAATTGGCTGGATTCCACATACCAGACACCCTGGTGGAGATTGGACTCCAAAAACTAGTTACCATAGTTACCGTATATACTTGAGGATAAGCCGAGGTACCTAATTTTGACACAAAAACTGGGAAAACCTATTGACTTCAGTATAAGCTTGGTATATAGCCTGCCAGGTCATGCCCCCAGAATAAAGCCAGAAACCTCTTGACCACAGTACATAGACAGCCAGTTCATGCCCCCAGTACACAGCCAACCCTTTGCCTCAGTATATGTCCAGCAGCCCCTGCTCCCAGTATATAGCCTACATCCCCTGTCCCAAGTATATGACCTGCCAGCCCCTGCCCCCAGTATATAGCCTTTCAGACCCTACCCCCAGTATGTAGCCTGCCAGGCCCTGCCCCTAGTATGTAGCCTGCCAGGCCCTGCACCCAATATATAGCCTGCAGCCCCAGCCACCAGTATATAGCCTGCAGCCCCAGCCACCAGTATATAGCCTCTCAGCCCATGCCCCCAGTATATAGCCAGCAGCACCTGCCCTCAGTATATAGCCTGCAGCCCATGCCCCCCAGTATATAGCCTGCAGCCCATGCCCCCCAGTATATAGCCTGCAGCCCATGCCCCCAGTATATAGCCTGCAGCCGATGCCCCCCAGTATATAGCCTGCATCCCCTGCCCCCCAGTATATAGCCAGCAGCCCTGCCCCAATTATGTAGCCTATAGTCCCTGCCCCCAGTATATAGCCTATAGCCCCTCCCCGAAGTTTGCCCAGCCTATAAGAAAAAGAAAAATGTGTACTTACCTTCTGATGCGTCCGGGCAGGTCCTCTTCTCTTCATTGATGCTCTGGCTTCATCTCTGCAACCCCCGCACATTGTACCGTCGCTTGTGTCATGACATCAGCCGCTTGCTGACATCACAGTGTGTGGCGATGGCGACACACACACACTATAATGTCAGGAAGCAGCTGACGTCATGACGCAAACGACGGAACCATGTGGGGGACCCAGAGCTGAAATGAAAAGTAGAGGACCTGCCAGGGAGGTGTTGAAAGGTGAGTACACATTTTGTTTTTTTAAAAACCCAAGCGATTTTCGGCACATTCGGCTTATACGGTGTATATGATGCAAGGAGTCCCTGCCCTGTCCATCATCTGTAATATATAAAGCTGAGTGTATGTGTGTGTATGTAGGTTTGTATGTATGTATGTCCACTAAAGGAATCTGTACCCTCGCGTTTACATTCACCAAATTTTGCACAGACGCTCCCTGTCATAGACTGGGTTTTGAGCCGAAATTTTCACCTTGCGCTTTCCAAAATCCACTAATTTATTACCATATACAGGAGCCATTGTCTGCTGCTGCTGTGGCAGTTGGAAGCTGAGCGATGACTGGTTGCTATTCTGTCACAGGTCAATATGAGCTCTGAGCTTTGATTGGTTAATGTAGGCAATGAGTATAAGATGCTTATGTGTGAAGTAAAATGGATAGGGATACAGACAGAGGGTAAAATGTATCAGAAATGTATGAGTTAAAACTGTTCCATTTTCCCATAGAAACCAATCAGAGATCAGCTGTAATTTTATAAACAGCTGTGCAAAAAGGAAACTTTCGATTAGATTGGTTGCCATGGGCAACTAGAACAATTCTGCTCTCAGACACTTCTTATAAATCTTCCCATAGACAAAGTGACAGTCGGAGACAGAGGCAGTCACTCGATTGAGAGTGTCAGAGACAGTCTCTTGAATGACAGTGTCTGAGATAGTCACTTTAATGGGAGTGTCAGAAATAGTCATATTAATGGGAGTGTCAGAGACACTCAAATGAGAGTGTCAGAGACAGACACTCAAATGAGAGTGTCAGAGACAGTTACCGAAATAGACTGCCAGAGGCAGTCACCGAAATAGACTGCCAGAGATAGACAGTCACTGAAAGAGACTGCCAGCAACAAACAGTCACTGAAAGAGACTGCCAGAGACAGACAGTCACTGAAAGAGACTACCAAAGACAGAAAAGGTCAGAGACGGTCAAAAAAGTTCATAAAAAAGGGACGGTCAGAGACAGTCTATAGATACATATAAAATATTTTTTGCTAACCCATGCTATTTTGTAAGAGCTAAGAGCAGTTATTTACTATCCCGGGCAACACCGGAAGCTACAGGTAGTATCATTACATCATCACACAGTCTGGAATTCACAGACTAAGCACATTTTCAGATTAGATTAGCCCCTAATCTTTCTGCTTTTTTAATACCTGCCTACATGATCAAGCAGTTTATCGTTCAGCTTCACAGTCTGTTACAGTGAGCAGGAGGAATCCCCCCACCCACTGTTTGCGAAAGTTTCCTCTGCTGTCATGAGATTAGGAGGGGAAATAGTGTAACACTCTGTGAAGCTACACTGGGGAGGGCTCTGGTAATGACCCCCGAATCCTTCTGACTCATAAGTATAATTTAAAAGTTGATTTTAGAATGGGGGAGGCAATGGATAAATAGGAACTTAAATAAGAGCCCAAGAATGGGACATAGAACACCTAGTTTATTCCACAACTAAATAGTTGGGGTTCACAGACATAAAAAAAAACTGATTCTCACTTTTCTGCATTCAACTGCAGCAGTTCTTTACACTTTAGCATCTGTGCACACATCTCTGAAGCCTGCAGGCGTGATGATTTATTCACACTGTGCCTGTTGGCTTCAGAGCCCTACACAGAGCTATTAGAGGATAAGTGAGTATTGCCATTGGGTAAAATAGTGAAAGGCAAGTATCAATTTTTTTTTTTTAAAGAAAAGGATGTTGGAAGTGGGTTCATAAAGGGGGTATTATAGGTGCCCCTCTCTGATATTGCCCCTTTTCCTGCAGCTTCTGCCTTACAATGCAGACTTTCCTACAACCCCTCACTTCAGGAAAGTGGGCAATGCTAGAGGGATAGGATTCAAAATTTTTAACAACTCACTTTGGGAGCAAGAAAAAATTATACCTACTCTAATCAACAATGACAATATTTAAAATGCATTTATATAAATATACCATTTACCTGAACCTTTTGTATCTATATAACATTATTTAATTAATGTATTAACTCATATATAGACAAAGACAATACTTCTACCAACCCATAAATACAGAAATGTTGTGTTATTTATTCACCCACTACAGAAGGTGAAACACATACAACACCAGAACATTTTAAATACTGCACCAGATCATACCATAAATCCATCCTACAGTAAAATACATCCAGTATTTTTTATTACATCAAGTATACATCCAGTATTTAAATACATACATTGAATACAGCATTGAAACCAAGTTAGTGCATGTTTACAACACCATAATTAAGGAACACCAAATATAGTATGAAGCTGGGGATATGGGCAACAAATCGGATGTAGATGGTTATCCCCTGTTCAAAAAAGTATATACCAAAAAAACTTGAACCCAAGAAAGATTGGAGCATATACACTTAGCAAGTTAGAACAATGTCATCTTTATTAAATTTCTTTACCAATACATTAGCAGCAAAATTGAACAATATGCTAAAAATAAGCATAAAAATAGTGCATGTATCACAGAATAATGCCAACCAAGGGCAAAGTATGTAGCAGATATGGACCAATAATAAATAGGTTTGGACATAGACACAGCGACAAAAAGCATAAGCTAAACATGTAATAAATATGTCTAAAAACCTAGAAACATAGTTACTATACCACTAGATGGACATGCACAGAAAAACCCTGAAACGTGTTTCGTCTGAGGCTTTCTCAAGGGGAGTGTGTGGTTGTACTATGTTGAGGGTATATATATGTAGATGCACCAATAAAGAGAAACCAGTGCTTAGAGATAATTGAATTCAAGTGTGCAGAGGCACAGAGATACACATTGGGGGTCATTTACTAAGGGCCCGATTCGCGTTTTACCGACGTGTTACCCGAATATTTCCGATTTGCACCGACTTCCCCTGAATTGCCCTGGGATTTTGGCGCACGCAACCGGATTGCGGCGCATCTGCGCTGGCATGCACGCGACGGAAATCGGGGGGGCATGGCCGAACGAAAACCCGACGGATTCGGAAAAACCACCGCATTTTTAAAAAAAAATGTGTTGCGGAGCTTGCACTTACCTTCACTAGGAATAGGCCGGTGAACTTGAGTGCGTTCCGATGCTCTTCAGTGCAGCAGCGCCACCTGGTGGACGTCGGAGGAACTGCCTTAATGAATCCCGGCCGGACCCAAATCCACCGCAGAGATCGCGCCGCTGGATCGCGAATGGACCGGGTAAGTAAATCTGCCTCATTGAGTGTATGGAGTTAGATGTGTGGTATCGCGAGATCTCGGGAACGACACAAGATCACGGGACAGAGTCTGAAACCCAGATTATCGCGTTGTGTGGGGGTGACCAAGAGATAACTACGCGCATGCTCCGCAAGGAAGACTGAAGTCGCAAGGGCAGCGATCGGCAGCACCAGAGCCAGAAATAAGTACGCGCAAGGGGAAAGTGAGTCACTTGAGAGAGACAACTATGTTTGCGTAAAGTTGAAAAAATTCAAAACCTAATGGGAATAAATATGTGCAAAGATGCCAAGGTGCATGATAAAAATTGAATAGTTGAAAAATTTCCATAGTAATGCAATTACTGTTTATAAAGTATAAAAGTATAAATAAATATACTACATATCAAAAAGTAATGTATTTATTTACTTTGTATATGCACAAGGGGCTTGGGCACGCAATGAATTTTTTTATTTATAGATACTGGTGATGTGCAGCCATTCCTGGTTACAAAAAAAGTTGTGGGCCTCTGCATTATATAAATCTACATTATAAAACAGAGACAGTAACCAAAATTGTTAGTACAAAGCACGATTTACCAGATATAACCAGATAATTGAAAAAATAAAAAGGTAGGTGTTCAATTTAAAAAGACTGATTAACTGATTTAAAATGGATATATGAACAAGAAAATATATATATATTTATTTTTTTTTTTCTTATCAATAATACTTTCTAAACCATTCTGTTCCTTTTATGTCAGACAACCCTAAGCACCACAACCACCATTGCAAGCATGTTCCATATGTTTTGCTGTCATCAGAGGAGCTTATTAATAACGCTGAATTACTTCACATCCTTGAGTCGAGGTAAAGTGAAAAGTCTAAGAACGCACATGCTACTCTGACAATTGTATCTGCTCTTGTTTGTCTAATCTTTCTATCTTTCATCTCATTGCATGTTTTCCAGATGGTGTTTATATATAACACTAGATAATTTACTCTCTTAAAGAAATAAGAAAATAAAACACAAAAAAGTTTATTAAATGTCAAATGTACATGGTTTACCCCTTAGATTGCACACTGTAATAGTACAGCCAGAGAGTAAGAATCGGAGTTGCAGGGGGTTCAAACGCGACCGGGGACGGGGGGGGGCTGCATTCTGCCATCTTGTCCATGAAAGTTGATTTACACAAACTGCTTAAATAGGGAGGAAGATCGGGCTAAAAGAAGACATTACATTTTTTTAAATAAAGTATACAGAGTTAACTATTATCTGCACTGTTGTTTCATTCAATTTTATTAAACCTTTCTTTGTAACCTTACATTCAAATAAAGCCCCCAAAATAAATACAAGCGGTTCCCTGCTTAAGAACACCAGACTTACAGACAACCCATAGTTACAAACAGATCTCTGGATGTTGGTAATGTACTGTACTTTAGCCTTAGGCTACAATAAACAGCTATAACCGTTATCAAAGGTGTCTGCAAATAAGCTTTATTATTAATCCTGGTTCTTATGACAACCCAACATTTTTAAAATCCAATTGACACAGAGACCAAAAAAAAATTGGTAAGAGTTATAAAATATACCGTTCTGACTTGCATACAAATTCAACTTAAGAACAAACTTACAGAACCTATCTTGTACATAAACCGGGACTGCCTGTACTTTATAAAAAAAAAATATTAAAAAGCATTACCCTTATCCCTGAGGCTGCGTCCAGACATAGCGTTTACATAGCATTTTGAAACACAATAAAAAAGCTAAAGAGAGGAGATTAATTACATAGATGTTAACATTTGTGTTTACAAAATCCAAAAGTTACCACAATGTTAACATATATGTTAATTATTATGTTGACAAATGAATGTGTTAACATGATGTTAGCATATGTGTTAACATTGGGGCTTATTTACTAAGGGTCGCAGATTACACTTTCATCAGACTTTGCACCGTTTTTGGGATTTGAAAGGCTTTGACAGGTATTTAAGCGCTGGGATTGTGTCGCATGCGACACAAATTAGGGGGCGTGCCGTCGGACGATCCGACTGATTCAGAATGAGATTTAACTTTCAAATTGTGTCGCAAAACAATGCACTTACATACACCAGGAAGAAGAAGGGGAACGACACATGCAAGATATCGGGTGCACAATCTCAGTGAATCGCGGCACAGTGCATTATCGTCGGACCATGTACTTTCGGTGAACTCCGAAGACCAGGTAAGTAAATGTGCCCCATTGTGTTTTGTAAATGCAAATGTTACAACAATGTATTGGGGCACATCTCATCTCCTCATCTTTTGTATTGCGTTTCAAAAAGCAATGTAAATGCCACATGTGGACACAGCCTCAATGGTTCCATGGCTGAATTGTGAGTTGCATATAAACTTTTTGTTTTGAGTCCAATGATATTATCAATGATCCTATGAATGAAATTGTACTAGGACACGGGGCTGTATGGAAGTAGTACTTAGGGTCCATCTGCCAATATTCAACTACAGACATATATAACTATGTTTACTTATTAGCAAGGGTAGAACAACCTGTGTAAAATGTTTTATAGGGTGCCTTGCTCGAACTTTGAGAGAGAGTTCTGTTACATCATTGAGCACTTCATTTCATGTGACCCTGGTGATTTGATCTAAGGTTCTTTAACCAGTAACATCTGCTTTACCAAGTAACATTAACATCTAACACATGTATGTATCACATCACATTAAATCACAGAATGTCTCCATGGAGGATGTGGAGGAGTAGAAGTCCATGCAGTGATGCTGTGATTTCATGTATATACATGGGTTATACTTTGCAAATGTTACAGGGTAAAGGACCTTAGATGACATCACCCTGGTCACATGACATGAAGAGCTGAATGATAAGGAGACAAATGGCATGGGGAGGATTAGATGGGTGGGGCCGGCCGAGCAAGACACGTCTCCTCTGATGCCAGCTAAAATAACATAAAGTTTTATAGGCATATGAGGGAAACATTTTTTAGCTAAAAGAAGGGTGTCAGTTAGCTAATAGGGCTCTATGGGAACCTGTTATTAGCTGTATTTTTAAAACATGTAGTGACAGGTTCCCTTTAAACTTTTAGTTATGCTTTAAAGGTAGAAGCAATCCTTAGTCCAGCACATTCATTGCCACACAAAAAGCTTATTTGGCTCAGCGTCAACTGCATTACTCTCCTCTCTGCTTCTGAACATTTGGATATGAGGGTAGCTCCAATAATGGTTCAATAGCTGAAGCTAAAAGTAGAGGTGACCAGGAACAACTCTATCCTATACTGTTATAATAAAGTAGCTGCAATGAACATAAAATAAGTAAAGTATGCATATATACCATTTTCTATGTTACAGATATAATATGACTTTTATTGAGAGACCCTGCAATGCATCTCTGCATCTATTGGGAAAGAAAAGTCATTTTGCCATAATAACGGTTGATGTATCCACTGTTGTTATTATACAGGTATTAATATAATTTTTAACAATATGAAACTAATTTATCCAAACTGAGATTAGAAACACACAACTAAAATTAGAGCTTTAGAGATTGTTCAGGGAATATAAACCATACAAGGCCCACTTGCCTCCCTCTCCTTTCTGGAAGTACAATGATTGTTTTGTTTGTTCTCTAGTGAGGGTTGTACACGCTTACAAAAAATGTGCCATTATTTCATAATGCCCATTTAAAGCAGTGAAAAAACCAGCAAGGACTAGCTTAGATTTGCCTTGAGAAAACTGCATAGAGAAAATGTATCCATTTTGACTTGGCAAAGTCAAATATATGCAATGCACTTCAAGAAGAAATATATATATTTTAAAATATGCTAGAACACCACAAATGTTCATTGATACAAAAATAATGATTGTTCATCTCCTAAATTAATAGTCTTAACTGATTTGTTTTTCAGGATATACACAGGTGTAACTTTTAAAGTTTTTTCTAGTTGGGCTGACTGAGCTGTGTGCTCAACTGACTTTATCATAAGTGATTGGTGGGAGCATCCCAGTGACGCCACATGTTGGGAGGAACCCATTCTAGAATGGCTTGGCATCCCTCGACCAGCACACCACTGATATCAATGCCAATGCATGCTGTTATGTGTGTTGGTGTATCTAAATAACTTATATCTTATCCCTGATGAAATGTAGAAGAGTCCAGGATTTATATTATCATTAGGAGAGTCAGCTATAGACAGTACATTATCTGTAATAATAACGGCTCGTGCATCTGCATGTCTATCACATCACCAGGGACAGATTATAGCCACTGGAAGTTATTTTAGAAGCTTTCCATTGAAGTACAGCAAGCAGTGATGTAGAAAACCATGAGGAATTGATACAGAAAATATATTGAAAAAAATATATAACTTTTCCTTACAGCATATCATTGATATTGTTTGTGTAAGTGGATAACTCCTTAACGCTCTGCGTCATAGCTCTACGGCGCAGAGGTATAAGGAGTGTATGAAGAGGGCTCACGGGCTGAGGCATTTTGCAGAAAACCCCCACCGCTAATAACCGCGGTCGGTGCTTGCACCGATTGTGGCTATTAACCCTGTCATTGCCGCTGACAAAGTCGCCGCTGGCGTTTAAAAGATCAGTTGCCATGGTAGCCTCGGGTCTTCTTTTGACACGAGGCTACATGGCTTCTGCAGATTCGTTACAATTAGCCAGTGGCTCATTGTAATGAATGACCTGCAAAAATGCCATATAGTGCAATACAGAAGTATTGCAGTATATGGTAGGAGCAATCTGACCGTCTAGGGTTAATGTCTAAGAAATAGTGGGAAAAAAAGAAAAAAAAAGAAGTTTAAAAAATAAAAAAAATGTATAAAATATTAAAAATTCAAATCACCCCCCTTTCCCTAAAACTGATATAAAACATAATAAACAGTAAAAATCACAAACATATTAGGTATCGCCGCATCCCAAAATGCCCAATCTATCAAAATATAAAAACGGTTACGGCCGGCGGTGACCTCCGAGGCGGGAAATGGCGCCCAAATGTCCAAAATGCGACTTTTACACCTTATTACATCACATAAAAGATGAAATTAAAAATGATCAAAATGTCGCACAGACCTCAAAATGGTAGCAATGAAAACGTTGCCTCATTTCGCAAAAAATGACACCTCACACAGCTTCGTGTACCAAAGTATGAAAAAGTTATTAGCGTCAGAAGATGGCAAAATTTTTATTTTCTTTTTTGTACACATTCGTTTAATTTTGGAAAATGTATTAAAACACAATAAAACCTATATAAATTTGGTATCACCGCGATCGCACCGAAACAAAGAATAAAACTGAGGTGTTATTTTGAGTGCTTAGTCAAAGTCGCAAAAACTGAGCCCACAAGAACGTGACACGTGCGTTTTTTTTTCAATTTTTCCACATTTGGAATTTTTTTTCAGCTTCGCAGTACACGGCATGTTAAAATAAATAACATTATGGAAATGTAAAATTTGTTACGCACAAAATAAGCCCTCACACAGGTCTTTACTCGTAAAAATGAAAAAGTTATGGATTTTTGAAGTTGGAGAGCGAGAAATGAGCGGAAAAACCCTGCGTCCTTAAGGGGTTAACAACTGAAAGTTAATATTGAGTAAGTTCAATTAACTATACAGTGGGTATGGAAAGTATTCAGACCCCTTTAAATTTTTCACTCTTTGTTTCAGTGCAGCCAATTTTCACACCTGGATTTGGGGATGCTCTGCCATTCAGATCCTCTCCAGTTCCTTAAGGTTGGATGGTGAACGTTGGTGGAGGCCTTTTTCAAGTCTCTCCAGAGATGACCAATTGGGTTTAGGTCAGGGTTCTGGCTGGGCCAGTCAAGAATGGTAACAGTTGTTCTGAAGCCCCTGCTTTGTTATTTTAGCTGTGTGCTTAGGGTTATGGTTGTTCTGAAGCCCCTGCTTTGTAATTTTAGCTGTGTGCTTAGGGTTATCGTTTTGTTGGAAGGTCCAGAGCGCTCTGAAAGAGGTTTAAATCCAGGATACCTTGGTACTTGGCCGCATTTATCTTTCCTTCAATTACAACCAGTCATCCTGTCCCTGTGCTGAAAAACACCCGCTAGCATGATACGACCACCACCATGTTTCACTGTTGGTAATACAAGAAATATTGTATTCCCTCAAATTGGGAAAGGAGAGACCCTCCCCCCCCCCGCCCCATTGCAGGTGGTTTTTGTATGCATGACATTGCTACTCTAAATTTTTCCTAGCAAATAGTGACAGGGAAGTTCCATCCATTTCTTAATATCTCTGTTGATTCTCTTTTTTATCTAATAACAAAATCTTTGTTTTGTGAGTATTTACCTTATACCCCGATATTTTTTCATATTCCTTTAAGAAAACTAAAACCCCTTGTATATCCCTTTCTACATTATTCATAAATAAGAGTAGATCGTCTGCAAATAGACTCATTTTCAAGTGTCTTTATATCCCCTGTTATATACCTTTCTGGTGAATTTTCCATGCTAGTGGTTCAATTGTGAGATTAAATAACAAAGGTGAAAGTGGGCAACCTTGGCACGTTCCTCTATCTAACTTTGTGAAATTTCCCCCTGTGTCTCCACCTGTGCTTGTGGCTCCCTATACATTGTAGCTATTGCTTTATAAAACAGCCCATTTATCCCCATCTTATTCATCACCTTTTTGAGCCAGGGCAAGGCCACACTGTCAAATGCTTTTTCAGTATCGACTGGTATAATTGCTGGATGTTCCCTATCCTGTGGCCATGCCCAGTGCCGTCATTACCGAGCGTACATTCTTGACCCCAACAAAGCTCAACAAGGCTCTTCTACCACGAAAGACTTCTGGGGTGGCGCCCGATGGTGACAAGCGGGTGAGCGTGTGAAGCGAGGTCCTCCGGCTCCAGGGCCCACTTGCCGGATGAAAGAAGGGGATGGACATGAAGTAAGAGGAGAGAGAGGAAGAAGCTCTCGAGGCTACGAGGAAGTGCATCACATGAGCGGACCACATGACACGGCAAGCTGCCGAACTGAGGAGCGCGGTGCTCCACGATGCAGTGGAGGAGGGGAGCATCGTGTGTAAACGCACTGTAGTGTGGAGCACAGACGAATGGTCCTTTGATACTCTGTGGGCTTCACATGGAGACACGATGCTGACCGTCTGAGGAGCAAG
Organism: Engystomops pustulosus; assembly: GCA_019512145.1. Lineage (NCBI taxonomy): Eukaryota > Metazoa > Chordata > Amphibia > Anura > Leptodactylidae > Engystomops > Engystomops pustulosus. Next base: position 170,684,715 of record CM033641.1, read on the forward strand.
GATGGACACAAAGAAGCACAATCCGGAGCCGATTGGGGAGGATGAGTAGAGCCTTTTTTATTTTTTTCTTCTCATGGCAAAGGAAAGAATAAATGCAAAGCCCCATTAAGCTCTTACTACAATGTTTTGGACAGCTTGTCTTACTAGCCTATGCTCTTTGACTAAGAGAAACTGGTGAAGTAAGCAGAAAGAGGCATGTTGTGTCTTTTCTTTTATTATTCTCTCTTTGCTATTTAAAAGGATATTATTGAACTGTGCTACAGGGGACTGTATGCTTCAGGCAACGTGTCTGAACATATTATACTGTGTGACCACGGGAACTTGCTGAAGTAAGCTGAGAGAGGCAGCAGTACAGGCGGTTGGAAAGATTGGGGCTTTTGTGCTCTCCTTCTTATATTGTTTGCATTTCTTCTGCTATTCAAAAGCATGCCACCAAACTTCGCTGTGTAGGACTGCGGGGTTTTTTTTGCATGTGCAATATGAAGAACTGAGATATGTAAGATCAAATGTGGTTATCTGCTAAATCTCCTTTCTGCCTAGAGGATTGTGGCCCCAAAGTGCTCTGCTTACCTTGGCCATATTGCAGTGAGGTTTTTTTTGTTGTTTTTTTTTCTTCTTTTGGGTGTGGTAGTGATGTGGTAGCTCATGAGGTCAAATGGTCTGAGAGTAATTGGGCTTTCAGAGTTAGCTACAGAAGAACTTAGATCTATTATAGCCAAGGACATTCCTAAGACTTTGGGCCTGGAAAGAAAAATAAGAGTGGAGAGGGCCCACAGGCTGGGACCCAGAAGAACAGGAGAGTCTGAAGGAACCAAGTCCAGAGTAATGATTGCAAAAATGTTGGATTTTCAGGATAAATTTAAAGTACTGAGATTATTCAGATAGAAAAGAGATCTGAAGTGGAAGAACCATAAACTTCTATTATTCCCGACTATGCGGCGTAGAAAAGTTAGACGAGGAAGCAATTCGGCCCTCTATGTTTGAAACTGTATAAGAAAGGGGTAAGGTTTCGCCTGCAAGCTCCTGCAGTCTTGAAAATATTTTGAGAAGATGGGGTTATGAATACTTTCTCACAGTATAAAGAAGCAGAGGAATTTTGCAAGGAACTCCTGAAGATAGAATGAGGGTCAGGAGAGAAGAATACAGTGAAAGGAAACACAATGGATAAAAATACATATAAACTCCCTTTTTTTTCTTTGGGGGGGGGGGGGGGGGGAGGAGCCGGAGGAAGAGTGGGAGAAAGAGATGGAGAAGAAGATGGATGAGCCATTAGGGAAAAAAGGAGGTAAGGATAAAAGGTCTAGGAGTTGGGGGGTGCGGAGTGGGTTGAAGGGGGGAATGGAGAGCTCTGCAACTGGGTTTGCTAGAAACGGTAGAAGAACACCAAGGTACAGATGGGAAGTAATGTGATAAAAATTACATCTTGGAATGTAAGAGGTATAACAAGGGGGAAGATTCTTTCCCAACTTTAAAAGAGTCATCAATGATAGATTAGATGGGTCGGACATCAAAAGGACCAGCAAGAAAAGGGGTGAGGACGCAATAATGTTTAACATGCTGAATTCAGGGTCATTGGTAGATACTTGGAGGGTGCAAGATAGAAAAGAGAGAGAATATTCCTATTTCTCAGGGCAACATGAGACATGGTCAAGAATAGACTATGTAGTAATTTCATCTTCACTGGCGCAAAATGTGAAATCCACCAACATTTTTGACATCATTATATCTGATCATGCCCCTTTACAGATTGAGCTACAAATGTGGGAGAGGAAAAAAGGAATAAGTAGTACGCAAAGGAGAATAATAAATTATTGAAGGAGAACCCAATTGTGTTTTGGGAAACAAGCAAGCTATTCTTGAGATGGGAAATAATGTCATATGTAGCAGGCAAGAACAAAAGAAAGAAACATAAGTATGTAGAGATAGAGAGAAATTATTGAGAGGCAACAAAGAAATATAGACTACTACCTAATATCGAAAATAAAGGAAGGCTGATAGAGAGCAAACACATTTTTGAACAGTATGTGGATAAGATCCAGCGAGATAATATGAAAAGGGGAGAGAGACCTTTATCGTTTTGGCAGTAAAACAGGGAAAATGCTATCAGGCATGATAAGGAAAGAGAGGTGAAGGTAAAATAGAGGGGTTACGGAATGAAAAGGGGGAGATTGTCAGAAATAGGGAGGGGATAAACAAGATACTGGCAGAGTATTACAGAAAGTTATATGAAGGGAGAAAAGAAAGTGAAGAAGAAATGGATAATTTTCTGGTAGACCTGAATGTCCCACCCCTGCCTAAAGAGCAACAGGAATTTTTATCAGCCCCAATTACAAGAGAAGAGATAGCAGGTATCATTAAAAAAAATACCGAAGGATAAAGCACCGGGGCCCGACGGATTCACTCCAGAATACTATAAATTGTTAGCCGCACAAATTATCGAAACATTAAAGGGTAGAAAACGGATCCAGCATCTTTCAGCCCGATTTCATTAAATAATGTTGACAGCAGATGTAATGCCCGATGTGATCCATACCTCTCAAAATGCGTTTGAAAAAAAGAGGAATAGTCTGGGAGTCCTTCATGTATTTTTTTGTTGCAAACTGTATGCAGAATTTCAGTCTTGCACTGAGGAGAGGCTTTCGTCAGCATACTCTGCCATACAGCCCTGACTGGTGGAGGAACAATTGGCTGCAATGAAACAAAGAGTGAAAAATTTAAAAGGGTCTGGAAACTTTCTGTAGCCACTGTATGCTCCAGATCATACTGACAATTTAATCCTTTTTTAAGTGCTGAAGGGCTACACAAGGTGCATTAAGCAATAAAAATATAAAAAGTAAACTTTTATCTTACACATGTGCATATCTCCTCGAAAAACAAATCAGTGAAGAAATCATAGATGTACAGGAAGGAATGAATATGGATATGGTATATAAATAGTACAAAGAAGTTAAAACACAGTATAAAAATTATGGTAAGCAACATTGCATACTCACCAATCTTGATCATTGTACAGAGGATATTCTATAGAATGAATGTTACAAAACTTTGTAAGTCCATGTTTGTAATACCAGTTACTCTAACCTAGAGACAGTTTTTGGAGTGTGCCACAAATACAGTCCCGCGGGACACATCAATTATCCCTAATAGCACTAGAAGTAACTAATATAAAAAGCACATGTACTTCTAACTGTAAAGCTACCCATTGTCTACCCAGCAGTCATTACCTTTACTGTGTTGGTATAGGTTTGGGGTACTATTTCAGAAAGAGATACTAATTTGATTAAGTATTGATGACTGATTTCCAATTAAATATGTATGTGTATATAGACATGTGAGAGTGCAGGAAGTTGCTGACACAGTTGACCAGCAAGTTCCAAATTGAACAGCAGGACCTGAAAAATTATTCTTGCTACATTTTGATACATATATATATATATATATATATATATATATTACTTTCAGATTTTTTTAAATTCTGGTAGTAAAATCTGGTAGTAAAACATACCTTTCTTTTATAGGTTTATTCCCTTTAAAATCAAATTTTTGTATTAACCAAAATACCATATATACTCGAGTATAAGTCGAGTTTTTCAGCACAAAAATGTTCTGCAAAAACCTCACCACTGCTTATGCACGAGTCAGTAAAAAAAAAAAACTTATATACTCACCCTCTGGCGGCCCTGATGTTGGTGCGGCTCCTCTTCTTTCTTCGTAACAGCCGGCAGAGACGCGCCCATGTTATCTGCCAGCCCGCCGGCAGATCGCGCGGCCGCATCTCTGCCGGCTGTTACAGAAGACCGAAGAAAGTGCTGGGTGGGCTGGCTGTATACTTCAGGGGGCTGGCAGGCTGTTAACTATAGGGAGCTGGCTGTATAATACAGGGGGCAGTCTGGCTGTATACTACAGGGGGCAGTCTGGCTGTATACTACAGGGGGGCAGGCAAGCTGTATATTACAGGGGGAAGGCTTGCTATATACTACTGGGGGCTGGCTGGCTATATACTGGGGGAGCTGTGACCAATGAATTTTCCACCCTCGGCTTATACTAGAGTCAATAGGTTTTCCCAGTTTTTGGTGGTAAAATTAGGGGCCTCTGTTTATACTCAGGTTGGCTTATACTCCAGTATATATAAGGTAATCACTTCAAAAACTGTCACTAGAGAAACAAGAAAATAACCTTATTTTACGAGTACCACAGACGAGTGTATAACAGTGTACAGACTTTTCTTTTTCTTTTAAGCATTTAGAGGAATTAATGCATGATAAATCAGCAGAGAACCTGATCTTGAAACTGGTAGCTCTGTCCTTGCAGTACAGCTTCTGTTGGGTCCTCTTATATGATAAGAGTAATCAGTCTGGGTAAGTACCTCTTCAGAGAAGGGACAGTATTACATTTGTTCTGTGAGAAAACATGTGATAACGCCTTGGCAGATGTAAATGCACTATAAACATCATCACAAACTGTCCATTATTTGGCCAAATCAGATGAGAGAGCGCATTCTTTTTTTTATTCTCCTTTTTTGAATTAGCATTTTTTATAGCTGTGTCAGCTCAACACTGACAGCACATGCATCGATGTATTCAGATGTGCATGTGCTTCTATAGATTATTGATCAGTGAAATAACTATAGGAACATGTTCTATTTTGGTCCATTTTGCAGACCAATTATTTCAAATGATGTAATATATGCTTTTCACATACACACCATACAAACATATTTGTTTTTCGTAGGGTTTATTTTTTAGAAAAAGCTTCTTCTATTTTTTAATGACTTGTCAATCTATGGATGACATACTTCCTACAGAAAATCTGTGTCAAATACTCTGTCAAAATCCTTAGGTTTTATGATGCAGATTACAACAGACCTGATCTCAAGAGGCGTTCCCCCAAGTCCTTCTATTCATTACAATAAGAAGGGATTTATGCACAGGTTTTCCCGATGCACCCTTCCCCCAAGGCAAATTATAATATTTACTTTGGGCAGCATATGAGCTCCAAGGCAACCAAGATTACCTGGTTCACTAGCCAAAATGTCTTTCCCCCTCTGTTTCCCTTACCCATGTCCATTCAATGGTAGTAGCAGTGGGATATTCCTTTTGTTATTTGCTTGGTTTAAGTAATTAACCCTTGCACATAAAGACTAATGGAATCCCTGAAAGTACTGCCAAGCATCAGCGGAGAGTGTTACCCAAATCTTCACAGCCAATGTGTGTCAAGTTGTGGATCTAGTTACAGGTGGGTTACGTACAAGATAGGTTCTGCAGGTTTGTTCTTAAGTTGAATTTGTATGTAAGTCATAACTGTATATGTTATAATTGTAGCTCCATGCACTATCTATCACTATCAGATTTTAAAAATGTTGGGTTCTCATAAGAACCAGGATTAACAATAAAGCTTCATTACAGACACCTCTGATAACTGTTACAGCTGATTTTTGTAGGCTGGGGCTAAAGTACAGTAAATTACCAAAATCCAGAGGTCCGTTTGTAACTAGGGGTCGTCTGTAAGTCAGGTGTTCTTAAGTAGGGGACCGCCTGTACAGAACATTCCAATCGAGTGGGTGCCAGCCAAAGCAGTTTGGAGAATGGAAGAGACTCTAGTTGGTTCCCGTTTCTCAAACAGCTGGGACCATGACTTCACTTCATTTTGCAAGAACAGGAAGCTTAGCGAGAAGCTGCCCAATGCCAAGGTAAGCAAGAAGCTGCCTGACACCATGCTAGTAAGAGTTTGCAGAACATAAAGGCTAGGGGGAGTAAGCTAAAGCTTACTCCCTCTAGCTATGTGGCTAGATGAGCAGAACGCCAGAAGAAGGATAGAGAGATTGCATAACGCCAGGTGGATATAGAGTTTGCAGACCACAAGGCAGCCCTGAATGCAGCTAAAGTTGACCAAAATGCAGCTACAAAGTGTCTTATCATCACCCCAGGGTGAGTACATGGACACTGTATACCTTAACCCCCATCTGGATCATTTCCCAACCCCAGAGAAAGATGGAGAGATCTGGATGTTTTTCCTCAAAAGTTTTGAAAGGATATGAATAAAATTCCAACTGCTGCCTGCACCTGACACCCCAGGACTAAATGACAAACTACAGGGCGCGTATTTAGCCTTGCCCACAACTGTGGAACACGATTATGAGGCTATTGAAAAAAGCCTTGTTCCAATGATTTCACCTAATGCCAGAGGAAAATGCTTTAAGGCTTTACAGTGCATGGGTGGTGACAGCAATAATGGTATTGAAGTGTGACTGTAAAGATGAGCAAAGTGGCTCTTTGCAGTCACGTCTTGAGTAGAGCAGTGTGTTGTGCACCCCCTGGGCTGTTCATGTGTGGAGTGGATTTTCCTGACAGGAACTAAACTATGCTTAAAGGAAACCTACCACTTGAAGTGGCAGGTTTCCGATGGCAATACCGGGCACCAGCTCAGGGTGACCACAGAGTTGTCAAAGGACACCAGAAACATTGTAGACCTGCACCTGGCTGGGAAGACTAAATCTGCAATAGGCAGCAGCTTGGTGTGAAGAAATCAACAGTGGGAGCAATAATTAGAGAATAGAAGACATACAGGACCACTGATAATCTCCCTTGATCAGAGGTCCTACACAAGATCTCACCCGATGGAGTCAAAATGATCAGTGAGCAAAAATCCCAGCACCACACGCGGGGACCTACTGACTGACCTGCAGAAAGCTGGGACCAATGTAACAAAGGCTTCCTTCAGTAACGCACTACACCACCATAGACTCATACCCTGCCGTGCCAGACGTGTCCCCCTGCTTAAGCCGGCACACATCCAGGCCTGTCTGAAGTTTGCTAGAGAGCATTTGGATGATCGAGAAGAGTATTGGGGGAAAGTCATATGGTCAGATGAAACCAAAGTAGAAATGTTTGGTAGAAACACTACTCGTCGTGTTTGGAGGAGAGTGAATGCTGAGTTGTATCCAAAGATCATCATGACCTACCCTGAAGCGTGTGGGGCAACATCATGGCAAGGGGCTGTTTCTCTGCAAAGGCACCAGGACGACTGATCCGTGTACATGAGAGAATGATCATGTATCATGAAATTTTGAGTGTTAGGCCAACGGCACACATGGCGTTTTGAACCCGTTTTGGGGCCATTTCTAAGCAGTCTGTTAAAAAACGCAAGAGTTTTTGAAAACACAAGCGTTTTATGAAAGCGCATCCGTTTTTGACCGGTTTTACATGTTTTTTTTAAACGGACTGCTTAATAACGGCCCAAAAACGGGTTCAAAACGCCATGTGTGCCGCCGGCCTAAACCTCCTTCCGTCAGCAAGAGTATGTAGATGAAACATGGCTGGGTCTTTCAGCATGGCAATGATCCCAAGCACAGCGTCAGAACAACAAAGTAGCGGCTGCTAAAGATGCATTTTAAGGTCCTGCAGTTGCCTATTCAGTCTCCAGATCTCAACCCCATAGAAAACCTTTGGAGGGAGTTGAAAGTTCATGTTGCCCAGTGACAGCCCCAACACATCACTGCCCTAGTGGAGATCTGCATGGAGGATGGGCCAACATACCAGCAACAGTGTGCACCCACCTTGTGAAGACTTACAGAACACATCTGACCTCTGTCATTACCAACAAAGGATATAACTAAGTATTGAGATGAATTTTTGTTATTGACCAAATACGTATTTTCCAACATAATTTGCAAATTTAAAAATCGGCCAAATGTGATTTTCTGAATTTGTTTTGACATTTAGTCACTCATAGTTGAGGTTCTACCCATTACAGACCTCTCTCATCTTTTTAAGTGGGAGAACTTGCACAATTGGGGGCTGACCAAATACATTTTTCCCCACTGTATAGTCCAATAGTCTCTGTACCCCTGCACTAGCAGAAGAGCTCTGCACCCCAGGTGCGAAATGTTATGCAGATCTGTATCCTGGCAGGTGCTAAAAACATCCTTTTGGGGTTTTTTTTGCAAACTTTGTGCTACAGGAAGTTCTGCACCTTATCGTGAAGCGACAAATATTGTGATACGTCTGTTGAAGAACACCCAAGGATTCTTTTCAATATAAAATGCAAATCTGCTAAAAAAAACTGTCAACACACCTAAAAAAGTAGTAGTATAGCCAATACAAGTCTGGAATTTACTTCCTACATATGGTACTAGAATCAAACTTCAGGAGAATGAAGCATGCGTCTCTTCTACCTGCTATCAATCTGCAGTTTTAGGATCTTTGGAGCAAGGGGTGTGACTAGGAGAGCTTGGGCCTCATAGCGGATTTCTCCATTGGGCCCTCTACCGCTTAAAAAATATATACATATTTGTACAGACACGTTTATACAATCACACACATTATATACATTCAAATAGTATGTATATATATATATATATATATATATATATGTATGTATATATACCACCTGGGGAGGAGATGGGGTCACAAATCCAGGTAGTAGGACACAATCAAGAATATCAAAACATTTTGCGTACAAATCAACAACGGAATTTGCACGTTGCTTGCAAGTTTTAAAGGTTGGTCGAAATATGGCACATGTTATATAAGAATTTAGGTGTTGAAATTCTGTAGTGTAACACAGTGCAATTGTATACAGGCGGTCCCCTACTTAAAGGAAACCTACCACTTGTAGTGGCAGGTTTCTGATGGAAATACCGGGCACCGGCTACATAGGAAGTGAATGAGAGCCGCACGCATGGTAAGCGCCGAGCGCGTACCTGCCTGCGCCGGCTATAAAGTTTAAAAAGTGTTTTAAACCGCGATACCGCGGTTTAAAACACTAACGAAAATAAGCTCCGGCACCAGCTCACCCTGAGCGGGTGCCCGGTATTTCCATCAGAAACCTGCCACTACAAGTGGTAGGTTTCCTTTAAGAACATCCGACTTACAGACGACCCCTGGTTACAAACAGACCTCTGGATTTTGATAATTTACTGTATTTTAGCCTTAGGCTACAATAAACAGCTATAACAGTTATTAAAGGTGTCTGCAATGAAGCTTTACTGTTAATCCTGGTTCTTATGACACTCCAACATTTTTAAAAGCCAATAGTCACAGAGACCCAAAAAATTCTGGCTGGGGTTAACAATTATAAAGTATACAGTTCCGACTTACATACAAATTCAACTTAAGAACAATCCAGCAGTAGTGCCAACTCATATATATAGCAGGTGTAGAGTGTCACATGACACAAATCACTCCCCCTCCTATACAAAGTGCTGTAGTGCAATCAAGTCTAGATACATTGTAACAAAATATATCCAAATACACATACCTGTGCCAGCACATATGTATAAAATTGCAATCGGTATATAAAAATTTTTTTTACTGTGTAGAGATATTGCTGTGACATATCAGTGTTCTGTATCGATCCAGTACATATAACTACACACTGAGTTAAAAACATGCCCTTTTGGATGGACTTGTTTCCCCGTCGTCTCCCGTAATAGAAACAGCCGATCGCTGTTTGTGCTGCTTGGATCTTTTTGTATATATATACAGATACATATAAAAACTTGCTTTTTCGTTTATCCGGGCAGTGAATGGTGCCGACAGGCAGGGGCATGCCTTCGGGAGTACCTGCCGTCAGGTGGGCATTTGCTAGTCCGTGTTGTCGGGTGGGTGGGCATTCGGGAGTCTGTGCTGGTTGGAAGTTCAGGCGGCTCTGTCGTCTGCCAAGGGGTAAGGGGAATGGAGAGGACCACTGTGCTGTTGGGCTGGGGGAAGGGCAGCAAACTGTGCCACTGGCCAGGTAGGGCGGCTGGCCGTGTCGGCAGGCAAGTGGGTGTTTTGGCGACTGTGCAGGCGGGTGGGAGAATGGGCAGCCGCCACAGGTGGGTGGCTCTACATGCGGACCAGGTGCTGTCAATAGGGAGAGAACGGCAATGACAAGTTTTGTTTCCGCCATCCATCCCGGGCCCCTGTGCAATGCGGGCCCTGCTACTGCTTTGGATGTCCTTCAAAGGTCCAGAATTGACTCATGTGTACATGTGCACCGCTGGGAATGGTATTTAGCAGGGAATTGTGTCGCACACGATCGGATTGTGGCTCAGCTGTGGGAGGCATATGGGGGGGCAGGCCGTCAGACGATCCGACTGATTTGGACTGAGTGTGGGATTTAACATTTAAATTGTGTTGCAAGAACAAGCACTTACATGCACCAGGAAGAAAAAGGTGAACTCCGGCAGACCAGAGCGGGGAAGCGACACATGCAGGATATTGGGCGCACGATCTTAGTGAATCGCGGCAGATGTGCATTCCGGTCTGACAATCCACTTTCAGGAATCTCACAGGACGGGTAAGTAAATGTGCCCCTGTGTGTAAAATCTTTGAAAAATACATTTGATATGATGGACTTTTTTCATTATTGCCTCATGTTAATAAAGGAATCAATTGTTAGCATTGCCTGGTTTTCTACTTCACCTGGTGACTAAAATAGTAAAACACTGCACAATTTTTTTACTCTTCAAAGGTTCACAAATAAAAGATGAATATTATTTTATTATTTCTGTGGAGCTTGCATTGCATTTACAAATTGAAACAATGCAAAACAGTGGGTTCTGGTTACCAATCCAATGCATAAACGCAATGTAAGTGCCATGTGTGGCTGCACCCTTACAACGAAGGGCAAAGACGTATAAAAGTGGGAGGAGGAGTGAACATTGGCATTAGCCTGTGATTGTCAGCTGAACATGTTCAGGGTGTTTACCCCAGCGATTTCACCATCCTTATATGGATGATACATCATTTCCTCCCTTCTGCTGATTTATGTTTATACTCAGTGGAGGCAGGGGATGGATTCAATACTTTGCATCCATCCCCCATAGGCTCCTATGGCCTCACACTCAGCGGGATGGAAAGAAGGAGTTTGCTGCATCTATCCATTCTGTGTTTCCCACAGTATACAATGTATACTGGTCAGACCAAGGCAAAAAGGATGCCTCCAGGCAGTATGTGTCTATGCTGAGGGTATTCGTTGGGAGCTATCATGGTATATATGCTAGGCGTATAGTGTCATAGCTGCAGCCATTTGCTGAGGCCAGGTATTGGCTAGGGTCAGTTGTAGGTAGCAGTGGTGACCATGGTCATGAGGAACTGAGCTCGACCAGAGGAGAGGATAGAGGTTTGTAATTAAACAACCAACTTATAGTTTGTGTTAAAAAAAATGTTAATGTTATTAATCCTGGATAATGTTAATGTTTTTAATCTTGGAAAACTCTTTAGTCTGTCCTGAGATATTACTTTACCGACCCCTACTGGAGAGAAATTATAACATTTTTGTGACATTTTTTGTTTTCACAGGTTATGCATACCCACTTTCCCACTCAACTTCCAAAAACAGAAAGAGTGGAATAAAACCTTTTGTGTAAGTGAGCCCAAATTGTCCCATAGTGAGCCCAATTTTTGGGATTTTATTTACATTTTTACACATATTGAAATTTTCAATTTGCCTTTTTATTCTGGATGTGGGGATTTGAATTGAGGCGTACAGTTGTGAGAGATTGGTAACACGTTCATCAATAGTCTTGTATAAACTTTAGCACAAATTCTACCAAATGTATTGATTCTGGTGTGCACAGTGTAGCAGGGGCGTAACTACAGTGGTAGTAACATTAGCAGCTGCTATGGGGCCCACAGTGTCAGGGGGCCCTGACATCCAACCTGACACACTAAAGAATGGAGGATGTGCACCATTATATACATATTATAATGCACATTGTACATAATAGTCCACATCTTCCACAGTACACAGCTGAGCCAAGAGCTTATGACAATTTTTTGGGAGATTATAGGACTAGGAATCTCTCATATTTACTCCCTGCTGTCTACATCCCTCATGTGGTCAGCAGCTACTGGCCCGGGATAAAGAAGATCACCTGACAGTGATTATATACATACAAGTAAATGTGTATGAGTGTATAAATGTATGGATGTGTATATCCTACATGTGTGTGTACATAATGTGTATATGCTATATGTGTGTGTATGTATTTGTGATGTTAATATGCTTTATATGTGTGTATATATACGCTATATCTTTGTGGATATGTGATGTTTATATGCTCTATGTATGTATAAGGCGTGTATATACTGTATGTATGTGTGTTTATGATGTATGTGTGTAAATGATGTGTTAATACTGTATACATGTGTATATATGGTGTGTATGTACTGTATGTGTAATAATATGAAATATATATATATATATATATATATATATATATATATATATATACTAAATGTGTGTGTATAAGATGAGTGTATAAATGTGTGTGTGTGTATTAGTGTGGAACTGTATATGGGTGTATAAATGTGTGTGAGTGTACAAATATGTATATTTTTTCCAAGAGGAAGGGTGGCCCCGATTATAAGTCTGCAATAGGGTCCAGCCTCTCCTTGTTAGGCCCCTGCAGTTTAGTATATCTGATGCCACATACAAGTCATACAGTTATTCCAAAACTTCATGCAATTCATGCAAGTAATGTTTTTAAATTTTCTTCTTCCGGGATTCCGGTAACAATCCAGGAGTCTGGGAGGTAGAAAACCGATGCAAACTACGGTAGATAATTGGGATTATTTACTAGAAAAAAGGATGATAAAAATTTGCTCAGATATATCCAAATGTGCTGTTGTACAGAGACATTCATTTATTCCTCCTTTTCTGTTCTTTGACAGTGTCTAATATTTTTTATAAAATATTTTTTTTATTTCCCCCCCCCAAAAAAAAAATTCTATTCTAACTATTAGTAAACCTAGGCCAGTTTCTGTTTTTAATTTGCCTTTAAGAAGAATACTTTGTGTTTCCCACTAGGGGGAGCTTTCGGCATATGGATTTATCATGCAATAAAAACATTTTTTATAAAGGTCAATTTATATAGCGGGATACTGGGAATTATTCTGTTCGGGGTACATGTCGTAACTTTTTGACATGTCACACATGAGTGGACAAAGGTTTATGTGTGCATATGTGATGTATTTATGCTCTATATGTGTGTGTGTATATGATGTATATGTATGCTGTATGTCTGTGTATATAATGCATGAGCATATATGGTACTGTATGTATGTGTGTATTTGCTGTATGTATATATACTGGGGCGCATTTACTAAGGACTTTGCGCCACTTTAGTTCTTTTATTATATTTGAATATTTGTCCTGAAATTCTCGAGTATATACAGTTTATAATCCCCTCCAAATTATAAAGTTTCATATAGTGCTCCCACATTATTAGTTCTTATATAATTATTAATTATTTAATACTAGTAAGTCGAACCATTATTTATTATGTTGTGTTCCCTTCCCTTTTATGATTCCTAAACTATGGCTATTAAAAAAATAAACTCACCTCTGCTAGCTTTCCCACGTCCCCTCTGCAGCCCGACGTACAGGAACAGGATGCGTGGCAGCTTGATGATGTCATCACATGGACGCACATTCTGGATCAGAATGCACAGCAGAGACAGAAGAAAGCCTCAAATAGGGCCATGATGCCTTCTAACAGCAAAATAAGGCTATGTGCACACGACTGTTTGATCACCCGTGTCGGAACGCGGGCATGGCACACGACCGCTCCTCACCACTCCCTTCTCCATAGAAAGATGAGCGGCCACACCACTAATCCGCCCAAAAATAGGACATGTCCTATATTTTACAGCATGGCTGCCAGGCCAAATTAGGGTTCAGTCAATCAAATGGATGACCATATTTTCCATTGAAAACAATAGGGCCTTTTTGTATTATTTGAATCGACTAATTAATTTGTACTGAACAGTAAATAGGGTACTGATTATCTCAAGTCAGTAACAACTGTCAAGTGGTTGGATATACTAGATGTCAAGTGCGTCCATTTTGGAAGTGGATATGTTATAAGCAAGAGAAATGAGAAAGCAGGAATCTAAAAAAATATGATTTGGGCATTCCCAGTGTGCAGTGTGGTTAGTACTAACCGGCCGTGATCCAAGAAAAGGACATCAGGTGAATCAACAACATATAGAAGACAGATTAATTGACTAATGCATCTGGAGGGGAAAGTAACTGTGAAATTGAAAAATTAATACTGGATACAGTAATAAGTATAAGCTGCACTTATGGCTAAACTGTAGGTGTCCCTTGTATCACTACTAGGAGTGACTATAAATGGGGAAGTGGGTCACTCCACACAAGGTGAATTGCTACTGACCTGGGCCCTGGGCTGTATGAATATTATACCCCATACAAGTCTGGAATCTCTTCCTACATCTGGTACTAGAATCAGGGGAATGGATAATGTGTCCCTTCTGCTGCTTTCAATCTGCGGTTTAAGGACCTTCAAGAGTCCTGAAATGGCTCTTGCGTACATGTGTTTTGAGAGCAGGAACAGATATTTGAGCATTTCATGGGTGAAGGTCCTTCTCAGTATCAGATTTGGTGCATTGTTTGGGGGGGCCATGGGCCCTTTAGAAGGCTTGGGCCCGGGACTATTGCCCAAACAACCTGTATTACAATCCACTACTGACTCCACATCAAAGCCAGTATTAAAGATCACACCACAAGTCGCCCATAGACAAACCCGATGGTATTCAAACCTCAAATAGAATGTGCTACTATGATTGATAAAATTCCAGTCCAGTTGCATCCACAACACCCCTGCACATGAAAGAGATGGTGGCTGGCAATGGCAGGAAATATAATGGTGGACTGGTAGTGATGTGGCTTTAGGAGGTGGCAGAGATGACCACTGTAATTCTCAACACTAATGGTACAAAATGTGCACATAGCACATATTTAAATATCTCTTATAGCCCCGTGTTTTACATCCTAAAAATGTCACCATTGACTTTAATGGGAAATACAGAGATCTATGATTGCCATATTTCTCACTGTACTGCTTATGGGTTGAGTACGGGAAACAAACAGCCATTTTTATGGCCGTTTTACAGTAGTAAAAAAGGGAACGTAAAATACCTACGGTCGTGTTAATGAGGCCTAAGGGTTCCAATACATACAATAAGCATATCTTATAATATATTCATGGGATATTGCACTGTATATATTATAACGCATTTAAAAGGTCACAATGTATATTTTATATTCTGTGACTAAACATAACCTTTTATATATGTGGTAGCGCAGTGTGGGAAGTTTTTTCGGCGTATATATAGGATTTAGGAGCACAGTGGGGTTAACCAAGATACACTTTATTATAAGCGTCTGGCACAGTGTCAAGATGAGCAGCAAAATTCATTAAAATCTGAGGGCAAATTTTGCAGCGATGATCCATGTCCAAGACCTATCATCATGAAGTTGAATCATTCCATATCACCTCTGTATGTAGTCCATGACTAACCTTCTAGTGTGTGAGACAACTCACAGCATCTGTAGTGTTAGTGAGTCAAGCCATCCTTTCATTTATGGGCTGCTTGCATCAGGATGGGGGGAGGGGCTATTCCTGAATTATTTTTTTTATTAATTATTCATTGCCGATTGCACCAAGGCCTATAGCATCTAGATACACCTTTGGCAGTGTAACACAGGGTCAACTCCAGGTTTAGTAGGTCCCTGGGCGACAGAGCCTCAGTGACCCCTTTTCAGTGAACTCACGTGGCAGAATTAAAAATTCAGAAACTAAAAGTCTCCTGTGCCCTAAAATATTCCCTAGTTTATCATCCCAAACTGCCCCATCATGGTTATTTTATATAAAAACCCCCTTGCCTACTATGGATTCATTAGATACAGCCATCCTCACCCCCATGGATTCCTTATGTACAGCCTTATGTGGGCCCCCCCTACAGCTCTGGGCCCCCGACACTTGCCTGGGTTTGCCCAGTGCTGGTGCCGACCCTGGTGTAACATCTATTTTCTATCCAACACTTCTATCTGGGTGGGTTATTTTTTTTTTTACGTATTGGCTTGTTATATATACAGGCAGTCCCCTACTTAAGAACACCCGACTTACAGATGGCCCCTAGTTACAAACGGACCTCTGGATATTGGTAATTTATTGTACTTTAGCCTTAGGCTACAATGATCAGCTATAACAGTTATCACAGGTGTCTGTAATTAAGCTTTATGGTTAATCCTGGTTCTTATGACAACCCAACATTTTTGAAATCCAACTGTCACAGAGACCAAAAAAATTCTGGCTGGGGCTACAATTATAAAATATACAGTTCCGACTTACATACAAATTCAACTTAAGAACAAACCTCCAGAGCCTATTTTGTATGTAACCCTTGGACTGCCTGTATATGAATAATGTGGACCAGTGACAATGCAGGATTTATATTTTACTATACCCCTGTGCTTTTTATCAGCTCGATCAATCTCTTCAGAATTTTTTTCAGACCGGTAAAGAAGGATACAATTATACAATGCAGCAAACGCTGACATTACACTGTTCCACGCAGATGGTCTATAGTCCCTGAATGTGCTGAACGTATTAATTTCTATCTGCCCGTGATGCAGAGAAGGCGCTTTGCATGCGTCTGCAGATACAAATTAATAGAAAAGATGTTGTGTATTAGCATAATTCTGACAGAAGAAGACGGGAGAGATAATGAAATGCAGAAAGTGTGTGCGTGCGATGAGCCGCTCGCCTGTGACAAGAAATATTAGCGCACCTGACGACAAGACAAATCCGTACAAAGAAAAAAAAAAAGATTTTTATTTCAATAAATAGATCAGCTTAATAAATAAAGATTCGTTCCCCAGATAAAATATAGGGAGCAATGAGGAGGGTAAAAGGGATGGTGGGCATCTTGTTGCTACTCCCTCCGTTTGGAGGATGCCCAGTTTCACAGTGTAAATAGAGGGATTTAATGCCCGAGGTAATTCAGTCTCCCGCTTGGAAGATTTAAGACACAGATATTGGGGGATGGGCAGGAGTTGGCATGAAAATACCCCTAGGATGAGGGCGGGGGGGCGGGGTAATGATGCTACATCTCAGGCTGATACCTAATTTTTTCACAATGTAATATATAGCATAGAAAAAAAAAGTCTGTCACGTTGTTATTGCACATTATTCTTGTTGCAAATCGTTCTTTAAAAAATATTGTCCGTTATTATCCATTTTCTGCAAGTACAAAACCCTGGTATTCGCCGTTCCGTTTTTTATTTATTTTTTCTCTTTTTCATTTTGTGATGAAGCCCTGTCCACCGGCTGAGAGGGATTACATTTGTTATCCGGCAGATTAATGTTATGTAATCATTCCACTTCTTCTTCACCCTCAATGCAGGAATTTCTTTCGGGTTCCAGTGTATGAATTATATATAAATGGACACATCCAACCTTAGATGAATACATGATTAATATGTGCAAAAAATCCTATATCCCTGCCTTTTCACCCCAAATTATCATCAAAAGCGGCCATCTTCTATGCAAATAGTTGTAAACAAGCCAACCCAAAATATCCCAAAAATTCTAAGCGAATAGCTGTATACAAGCATCAATTCTTAAAGGGTTTGTCCACTTTCAACAAATTGATAATGTGTGATGAAAAGTTTTACAATTTTCCGATATACTTTCGACATCAATTCCTTGCAGTTTTCTAGATCTCTGCTTGCTGTCCTTCTATGGGAAGCTTCATTGTTTACTTCCTGTGGATGGAAACCGGCCCTTGGCCATGTGATGTCATACAGGTGCACAGCTCTTTATATCAGAGCTGTGTGTTATAATGAGCCTCGCACCTATGTTACATCACTTGACCAGGGGTATATAGAGCCGTGCTACGGTGTGACAGCATATGACAAGCCGTGCACCTGTGTGATATCACATGACCAGGGGTATAACAAGCCGTGCACCTGTGTGACATCACGGTAAGCGCCGAGCGCGTACCTGCCTGCGCCGGCTATAAAGTTTAAAAAGTGTTTTAAACCGCGATACCCTGAGCTGGTGCCCGGTATTGCCATCGGAAACCTGCCACTTCAAGTGGTAGGTTTCCTTTAAGATATCGTAAAGGAAGGGATTTCAGTGTATTTAGGAAAAGAGTTGTATTACATTACACATTATGTTCTTACAATTTCAGGTACAGTCTTTCAGGTGAAATACTCCATGGTGTTTCTTTAATTTATTCTGCTATAATCCCCTTTACTTCAAAATCTGAAGATGTGGACATAAAGGTACTGGTGTTATTTTACAGTTTTCTGGTTTTCTTAGAAAAAGGTTTTAGGCACTTTATACTTTACATTAGGGAGCCAGGTGGGTTTAGAATAAATGCCACCATGTGATATGTCCTAATCCATTGCTGGAACAGAAACAGTTTTTAACTTGCAGATCCTGTGGTATCCTGTTTCAATTCAAACATTATTTGTAATAATTAACACAGTACTACACATTTTCTCCTATTTTCCCCCCATTCTTCTTGCACTCGGCAGTGTGTCTACGTAAGTTTCCACACCTTTACTTAAAGGGACAGCAGATTGATAAGTTCTTGTTGTTTCTAATTATTAAAAGGGGTCTTTGCCTGGACAGCAACAATAAGCAAAAAGACTCGTCTATTATCACAGCTCAAAAAAAATGCAGAGTTATTGTGCATGCACAGTGAACTCTCCGTTTAAAAAGGCGACTGGAAGTGGGTCAGTGGACCTAAGTTCTCAAGATTGGTGAGGGTCCCGTGGCAACAGTCACTGGATATACTTTAGTTCTTAGAGAACTGCATCATTAAGTGAAATATATTCCAGAGTTAAACTTAAGAAAAGCGTTCAGATACACTGCAAGGAAATGGGATGGTAAAAAATGAGATTTTTGTTGAAATTGAACATTTTTGTTTCAGTAAAGTATTGCAGACTTGTATTATTATCGCTTGTGCTATTGAAAGAATCCCATTTTGGAGTTTTATTTCAGATTGCACATACAAAACTGAATTGATAATATAGTTACATCTTAGCTTTGTTTCTGCTCAGGTTTTAATTTCTTCTGGGATAGATGAGACTGCATCATTGATTCATCAAATTGTAGAGAAGACACTTATGTTAAGTAAATGTGACCCATACAAATGGTTAGACAGATCATGGATTTCTGTTCAGATTTCTGAGGTTAGTATTAAATCACTACTTTTATTTTGGGTAGTATACATGTACTGTGTACTGTATACTGTACATGTACTGTATACTGTACATATACACTGATGATCACTTGATTTTTTTAGAAATAATTTAATCTACATTGATGAACATTTGAAGGATTTTTTGTAAGGGGCACACCATGCAACTAGAACAGTGATCAACGTATTTTGAAAAAAGTGTGATTATCATACTTGGAGAACAGCAATGCCAGTAGCACATAGAAAGTGGCAGGAATTGTACAAGCCTTTGCTTTGAATGACTTCAGCAGATCTGCAGCCACAGGACATCACCAGTCTCTCACAATGCTATGGAATGATTTTGGTCCACTTTTCTTCCAGTCTATTCCACAGTCCTGTGACTGTTGTGAGTTTCTTAGCCATAACTTTGTCACAAAACATTTTCTTTTGCGTTTAGATCTGTGGGACTGTGGGCTGGCCATTTCATTGTTTCAGTGTTTTCTGTTTCAAGGATCTGGACAACCTGCTGCTAGAGGGTTTTGCCCACTTTGTAATGGCACACCAGTTTTGTATAGAGATGCTGCTCACAATCTTCAGGGACTTTTCAAAACTTACAATGGTGGCGGAATAGTTAAAACAAAAGATAAATCTGCAGTGTCTGCATGTTACACATAGGGGGATATTCACGAGTGCGGGTGTATGATAGACGCACCACTGCATTTTCGCAGTGGGATACATCAAGAGGCTTTAGCCTGTGCAGCGTTTATTTCTACACCAGGCAATAAGCTAGCATTTGCGATTTCAGGGCTTCTATGCACTGACGTGGCTCAGAGGCCCTGATAAGTATGCCCCAAGCTGCAAGCAAGCTAAGAGCTGACCACCATCTTCAAGCATAAGGCTTCTTCCTAAGCGGCATTCCTGTCTTAAAGGGACAGTATCACCTGAACAGATAACAGCATGTCCACAAAAGCCTCTATAGATTCACAACGGTCAGCTTCCACCAGATGTACATCATTGTCTTCCAGAGCATGTCATTCCAGAAGGTCAGCTTTACATGAAAAGCTTATAGAGATCCCTGCAGATTCAGAAGAAGCTAGTGTTAAAAGTTCCTTTGCTAAGAGGGAAGCAGAGGCAGAAGCTCAAATAAATATTCTCGAGATGGAAAAGGAAGAAGCAGCCGTCTTAGCCTAGTTGAAAGTTGTTGAACAAGGCTTGGGCCAAGATACTGATCTACACTGCCAAATCCCAGAAGTTGTGGAAGATGCAGTCCCAGTCCGTTCCTTTGTGCCTGTGTCGTGTGCCAGCTTCTGTTTCCAATCCGTACTCCTGCTGTCACCTCCAGGCTCGGCCTGTGGCCTGCATCGCCCCCTGCTCCCTGTTACCCGGGCTTCCACCGCAGGCCTAGTTGCGCCTGTGGAACGACCAGGTGCCACTTACACTCCGGTCCCGGGTGTCTGCTGGTACCATCATCATCTATTCAGAACTGGGATGACCCATTTCCTTTCAACATGTAGAGAAAGTGGGAGTCCTCGAAAAAATCTCGACATGACTTATGTAGGAGTCAAATACCACGATGCTAAACTCTAGTGCCTCATGCCAAAAAATGGAGATCCATTGGAGTGGAGCAGATGTATCTACTGTGCTATAGTAGTTGTCGCCTACTTGAAGGTAATATACTCTAAGCCAGTCAAAGACTACTTGGCCAACAATGGTTGCACATGTATCTTCAAGACACACATTTCTCAAGACTCACTAATGAGACTTTAACCGTGATCTTTGGTGAGGTCTGTGCTATTGTCAACTCAAGAACTCTTGTTCCTGTGTCTACTGATCCAGAATCTTTTGTTATCCTCACTCCATCAAATCTCCTGACACAGAAGCTTGGAACTGTTCCTATTCCACCTATAGAACTTACATCTGGTAACTTATATCAAACAGTGCAAACATGTTCAACATTTGGCAAAAGCATTTGGTACTTAACCCTTCTCCAAGAGCGAAGAAAATGGCAAAGTGTCAAACCTAATTTACAGGCATGAGATCTTGTTCTCTTAAAGGACCAGAAAGTGGGAAGAAACAAATGGCCCATGGGACTTATCTCAAACATCTTTCCTAGTGAAGAAGGCATGGTTAGCAAGGTGGAAGTGACCATCACAAGGGAAGGTGACTCCAAGTCCTTTATCAAACCTGAGATTTGATTTGAGATTGTGTTCCTCTTGCCTGTTGAGAAGTAAATCCTAGGAACTTTCAAAGACTTTGTGAGGTCATCGGGGTTACAATGATCTGAGACTGTTTAGTTTTAATCCATCTATTATTATTATTATTAAATGATGTGGAAATTCCCCATATACTGCCATATTTTGGTATGGCTATATATGGTAGGAGCAATCAGATCACCCCCCTTTCCATGGAAGTAATATGAATGTAAGTGAACATTAAAAATCATAAACATGCTTGATATCGCTGCATCCCAAAATGTCTGATCTATCAAAATATAATAACTGTTATTACCTGCGTTTAAACCCATAATGGAAAATATTTTTTTGCCATTTTGCAAAATCTAAAAAAAATTCAATAAAAAGTGATCAAATGGCCCAAAAGTTCTCAAAATCAAAAAAGCGCCAAGTTGTTAACGGGTTAGGTATATGAATATGGACACAAGGAAAAAAAAAAAGACAAGAAACTCATTTTACTGATGCCTAAGGCCACATGCGGGTGGGCATACATCTGGCACCACAGCACCCTCCCCTCTCCATAGTGATCCATGGCACACGGCTTGTAACACAGGGAAAGATCCTGTCCTGTCTTTCCCCCCGTGTGCGGAGCGGTATGGTGCCATGGCAGCACATTGCCAGTCTATGGGGAACATATGGCCCCTAATGCTGCAAGGATTAGCTAGTGGCTGGCATTCCTGTGTGATGAGATGGATTGGAGAGTAAAGACCAACAGCGATTTTAGGAAGAATATGTACAGGATGGGGCACCAGTGGAGTTAATATTCTTTCATATTTCTTAATACATTTATACCCCAATCTCAGTAGCAACCACTCAATTTGCTGCTTTAATTTTGTACAGCCTTTCAATCATTTTATTAATGAGAAGAAGAAAAATTGGCATCTGATACGGTGATATGAGCAATTCTGTATACATTTTACCTCCATTATAAATGCATCAGAAAAAGTATGTGAATATTACTTTTACTATAACACTTAAAACCCACACACTCAATTATTTCTATATTCATCCATAGTTGTACACATGTGATAGCTAAAATACTGACCTTATTATGCAGCTATTTGCTGCACATTTAATATGTGACCTGTGAATTGTGCCTGTAAATCATAAATCTAATCAGCATTATGTTCAAAACGGGAACCGTGGATCGTTGAGTAATTATATCTAGCATAATAATAGCAGAATAATAAAATTTCACATGTCCACTGTATGATAAAACCCAGAAAGGGGAAATGGGAGTACTGACCATACAGCATAAGGTATTTTACAATAATTAACGTAATCTGCAAGATAACTAGATGCCAATAGCTTGCATTTAATGTTATTGATGGTGCACATGAGCTAATGTAATATCAACAATATTTTCCAGGAAGAGAAAGTGTTACTTTCATTCCCATGCAACAATCCCATGGCGGCTCAGCTTCTGCTAAGTAGAGGATCATCATTACAATGGTTACTCTCTGCAAACCTTGAGCAACTTAAACAACTGTTCCCAGAAGTGCCCTCCAAAGTTCTGAAGGTTAGAAAATATATGTGCACTACATCTAATATAGTTCAGAAAATAAATCTAATGTCTTAAAGTTGTGAATAAGCAATAACAAAAGTAAAAAAAGAGATAAAAGCTTATTATATTCAAACCATTAAAAATAGATGTCCCCGCATCCAAAAATAAAGGAAAAGCTGACAAGGTTTGAACTTTTCTGCAATGTGATTACATCCATTTTTAATGGTTTGAATAAAATGCGTTTTAAACCATTTTCTGCTACTTGGAGTACTGGAACCTACTACCTTCTTGTTATTCATCTTGTGTTTTCCTGGAGTCCCCCTGCCCCAACCTACAACCATGTAGCCCTGCTGGAGTTGAGCTGGAAAATTTTTGCATGCCATTATGAGTGTAAACAATATGTAAAAAGAGATATTCATAACTTTGCATCTCATTTCATGGAATTTTTTTTTTTTTGGCTTTTTTAAATTTTATTATTCATTTTCATTTACAAAAAAAGAAAAAAAGCACATAGGAAAAAACATATTTCATGCAAGTTGATCAATACATTTAAACCGCAATACCAAAAAAGAAGAAAAAAAAACAAAAACAAAAGATAAGGAATATATAAGGTGTTTCTCTGGTGTTTAAGACTTAAAACTGGCTCGTCACAGATGTCTTGACCAAAATTCCCAGCATTTTAGTGGCTTCTTTTTTCCTATTACGTCTCCATTATACATACAGTTCACAATCTTTTAATTTATTAATCCCTAGGATGACATCTTCTATCGAAGGTATGGAGTTACTTTTCCATTTTTTTTAGGATTTCTGTAAGGACTATAGCACATAGCCTGAAGAAAATTTCTCTATGTTCCTTAGTCATTAAAATGTCTCCCTCCAAGATGTTGAGGAGGAACAGCTCAGGCTTAGTGGGCAGTTTCTTTTTACACAGCCCTCCGAACAGACTAGCTGTCAGCCTCCATAAGTTTTTAATAAGTGGGTAGCTCCATAATAAATGTAGAAGATCTGCTGGTTCTCTGCACCCTCTCCAGCATAAGTTGGGATAAGTATCATAAACATTTGCTAGCCTGTTGGGGGATAGATGCCATCTAGAGATGGTTTTATAAAAGCCTTTGCTGTGATTGAGACAGTATAGGTTTTTTAGTACTTCGTTTAGTGAAGATAGCCAGACTTTTAATGGGAAGATTTTCCCTATGTCTGATTCCCATTTTAGCATATAGGTTAGTTTGTTATTTGAATAACTAGTGGTAATTATGTCCCTATATGCTATTGAGATTCCTCCTTTATTTTTATTTTCTGCCCTTTTTTATTTTATAAAATTCGGCAAGTTTGAGTTGTCTATATGTAATTTTTCTCGTATGATATCTGATTTTAAAAACGCTTCTATTTTTTTTATAACTAAGAAATTCGCTCTTTGGGATATTATATTTTTGGAGAACTTCGTCAAAAGAAATTAAAGTATCCCC
The DNA here is from genome assembly GCA_019512145.1 of Engystomops pustulosus. Classification (NCBI taxonomy): domain Eukaryota; kingdom Metazoa; phylum Chordata; class Amphibia; order Anura; family Leptodactylidae; genus Engystomops; species Engystomops pustulosus. The sequence continues at coordinate 170,708,899 of CM033641.1, forward strand.
TTTAAAAATGTCATCTATTGAATGGATGTTCCCTTGGTTCCATTTGACCAGTGACAGATCTGGGATGCATAAACTTAGAGCATCTAGCCTGATCTCTTTCCTCCGCAGAGACATCCCTTTTCTTTGTGAATGATAAAAATGCCATGCCTTCAACATTGCTTTTGTGGAGTCTAGTATTGGCAGGTTAATCCCCCCCCCAGCCACTCGCCATTTATCAGACTTTTTAATGAAGTTCTTCTTAGCACCTCTTCTTCTATCGATATCCATTTTTTGTGCTTTGTATTTTCCCAGAAGAGTTTTATTGGCTCTATACATATGGCATCGTAATATCGCTCCAAGTTCGGATAGGCTGTTCCCCCTTAAAATCTAGGAGCAAAAAGTGTATCTCTGGGTAGTCTCGGGGGGCCACCCTTTCCAGATGTACCTATCAATATACTTTTGCATCCTACTGATTTCTCCCTTAGGGAACATTAGTGGAATACATCTCAAAGAATAAAATATTATGGGAATTATATTTCTTTTAACTGCTGCTATTTTATTTAGCCACGTCAGGTGGCATTTTTGTAGGTAGTTTATTATATTGTTTATTTTATTATTTAGTTCAGCTAAGTTTTTTATAATAATACCTTTAGGTGTACCTGCCAGCTGTATGCCAAGATATTGGAACCCATCTGCCGACCATACATATGTAAATGAGTCTCTAATCTCTCTTTCGATGGCTAGACTTCCGTTTAATAACATTACTTTGCTTTTTCTTTCGTTAATTTTATAATAAGATACCTGTGAGAATTTTTCAACGGGCGTCTTGAAAGCCGCAAGGGAGTTGACCGGGTTTTCGCACGTGAGAATTATATCATCCGCGTAGAGAACTATTACGTATTCCGACTTTCTTATGCTTATCCCTTTTATATCTTTATTCGATCTGATCGCTTCTGCAAAGGGCTCTATAAAAATATTAAATAAAAGAGGGGAGAGCGGGCAGCCCTGTTGGACGCCGTTGCATCTCATATCATGGAATTTTTTACCTCATACATATTTGTATAATATAAAGGGATATTATGAGACTTTCTAGGAGACAAAAGTGCAAAAATGAAAACATTCATCTCTTTGGAGACCTCTGGGAACTGACCACCATCCTTTATTGACTTTTGTAAGGTCATCTATCCATCCACCGGAGAAGAGAGTGTTGATAATTGCAGGTTTATCTATCCGTTTCCTGAATTTAAAGTGTAACCGTCATTTCAAAAAACTTTTGATATGTTGTAGGGCAGGTAATTTTAAGCCCTTTCACAATTGGATTAGTTACCCGAATCTTGCTCCTTCCTCTTGTATTCTGCAGACTTCCCCTAGATGGCAGTGATCTCTCATATGTCTGTTACTATGGACATTCCGTCTTCATAAAGAAGCTGAGACTACGGGAGGGAGAGACACGCCCCCATCTCTCTCCCTCCAATCAGCTGATTACCTCATGTCTCAGTGCTGCAGCAGTCATGTGCAGGGAGAAGCCCTCACTAATGTAGTAACCAAACAACTACACTTATCTCTCCTCAGCTTCCCCTACACTTGTGTATAAGCAAATAATCCACACAGACAGAAACTGCAGCCCCCCCCCTCCCACCAACACCTCACACAAGGAAGTAGCAGGAGACAATCTCCAAGTCTGCAAGCTGTGTCCTTATGTGCTGTGCTGGAGTGTTACTTAGATAGCTAGATAGATAGCTAGATAGATAGATAGGAGATAAATAGAAGAGATAGATAGATAGATAGATAGATAGATAGATAGATAGATAGATAGATGTGGTGTCATTGGTCAGCAGGGGCTCATGATGAGGTGACAAGGCAGGCTCCGCCCCTCCATCTTGCTGATTGTAGTTTTTTGAGAGCTGGAAATCCTGGTTGCTATGGGAAAACCATGCACATGAATTGGATAAAGGGATTTATCAAAGCTTGTGTTAACACACGCCTTGACAGCACCGCAATTCCTGGGGAAAGTGGGCATGGATGGGCATGCAATGAGCCATGCCCTGCCCATGTAGGCATACTAGCTATAACTGTGTAGAATTGTCCAGCTGCATCATGGTCAGGTGCTGAATGGAATAGAGGTGGGCTTAACATGATATGCAAATGCTTCATAAATCCCCCTCATGATCACTTTATTTCAAATGTTTCCTTTTTAGATGTTTACCGATACCACCACTCTCCATCATCTGAGGCTATCTACCTCCACACAAAGACTTTCTCAAACAGCATCCACTGCTACCATGCAAGGAGTATCCACTAAAGATCAGGTTCCATGTATCTGCACCAAGATGATGCATCAATCAGATGTTTCCCTGAATGAAGCAAGTTCTACTAAATGTCATGACCAATCCAATCCTTCCCCATTCCAAAAAAGTAATCTCACTGATAGTATATCACAACAACCAGTGGCTTCAGCCATTCACACTTTTGCCACATTTACAGAGACTTTAAGACAGTGGACATGGACAGAAAGTGGATCAGAACAACACTTAAACCAGTCTGCAAGACTACAAGGCAACATTTATCATAGCTCATTCTTCTCTAGTGAACACAGTTCATTTAACGAGGTTTCCCATCACACAAACTCTGGTCACAGAAGTAATGAACAAGAGCCACGTTTTTCCATTAACCAAAAAAGTTTCTATGCAGACTTGTTACATGAACAGAGTTCAACAAATACATCATACTGTAGGAGAGAATTTCAGGATGCAATGACCCAGTCACTGGCTTCTGTAAACCAAAAGGAGCTTTTCAAGCAAACACATGAGACAGGTGTTCAAGTGTTCTCAGCTAGTAGCAAAAGAACAACCAAAGATTCTCACAGCGAAATAATTAAAAAGAGAAGATTAACACTGAGTAGTGTCATGGTAACAGAAGACAAGCCAGCAGGTACAGTGGAGAAATTTATCAAACGTGGTCAAATGCTGTAAATTGTGTGTTGTTGTGTATTTACTATAGTTTACACCAAAAACTGTTTTACCGACAGCTCAACTTCTTCATAAATATGACAAAGCTGATTTTTGTTTAAAATTGACAGCCATAGTAAATGTCTCTGGGTGATTCCCTAAACAAGTTTCCAGATATAAAAAATGGTATTTATAATAGCATGAACTTCTAAGAAAAGGAAGTGGTGTTACTGTACAATTCTTTCAAAGTCACCCCTCATTAAACCTAAGCTTTAGTAGGGGCAAAATATCCAGGCCCCAAAGCTTTAGGCAGCTGGCAAAAATGTAAACCCTTGGATAATTAATATATTTCTTCATAATGCTATATATTACATAGTAACCAAAGCATTAAAGGGAACGTACCACCACAAATCTACCTATAAAGGTAGATCGGGTGGTAGTTGGATCAATAGGCCTTTAGGATAGCCCTTTTAAGGGCCAATCCTCACGCCCCCGCACTTTTTTGGTAACTTTTATTAAACTAGTATGCAAATTTTGTTATGCGGCTACTGGGCCGTGGTGTAGGTTACTCCTCGTAGCTGCGCGCCCTTATCCGACGATCCTGCTGCCTGCGCAGAACAGCAGGCCCACGCCTGCGCGGTCACTGCTCCGAAGCCGGAGCTGCACAGGAGCGTGCCTGCTGTTCTGCGCATGCGCAGACGGCAGGATCGTCGGACGAGGGCGCGCAGCTACGAGGAGCTGCGCACCGAAGATAGTGAGTAAGAGGAGAAGAGAGGATACCGGGGCGTGGAGTAGCCGCCTCGTGTAACCTCAGATACAGCTACTCCACGCCCCAGTAGCTGCATAACAAAATTTGCATACTAGTTTAATAAAAGTTACCAAAAAAGGTGCAGGGACGTGAGGATTAGCCCTTACAAGGGCTATCCTCACGTCCCATTGATCCACCTACCACCCGATCTACCTTTATAGGTAGATTTGTGGTGGTAGGTTTCCTTTAAACAAGCTGCATTGGATGGTTGAGACTTGGAAAATTAATCATGGAGTATGAAACTTTTTACTCCTTAAAAGGGGGTTTCCCACGAACACAAGTTAGGCCCTATCCACACAATAGGGCCTAACTTGCTGATCAGTGGTGATGAGACCCCCACAGATCACGAAAACGAGGGGTCCGATGGGGTCCCACATACCTCTGTCGGACCCTAGTCGCTCCATGAGAGTAATGGAGCAGATAGCCGCGCGTGACCAACCCCTTTGAGTTTCTCTCTTTAGCCAAAGGTCAAAACTATTGATCTGTAAGGTAGAAGCAGTTTAGGAATAGACCACAGGGTTATTGAATATAGAACTAACCTTATGCACAACATATACAATATTTGCAATATATGCACAAGTGTATTACTGTACCTAATAGATTATTTCTTTTAAAATAGTAAGAACGGTCACTCAGCTGTCCCAAGAGAAGAAGAGAAAGTTGAGTTATGAGAAAGTTCCAGGAAGATGCGATGGTCAAACTCGCCTGAAGTTTTTTTAAGGATTATTTTACTATTGCAATTGCTAGTTTTTCTGTTAGAAAGTAACATATTTACCAAAGACTATTATTTTAACTTATGAGTAAAATAATAATGAATAATATATGGCATATTTTTTCCAGCCAGCGATTGGCTGCCTCTGGTGTTCAAGGTGTTTTCCATTAACGCAGTTGTCTGTGATTTATGTCTGTTAAAATAAAACAATAAGTCATGTGTATCTCTGCCTAGACTCCTGCTGTCCCGTAGCAGCTTGTATAGCCACGCTGAGTTTCAGTGCAGTAACAGGAGTGTGCCTAGAAACACACATCGCTGGCCTCTGCATGTAAACGAAAGCTGCTGCAGGAGAACGGGAGCAGAGGCAGAGGTAAGTTTGAGTTCTTTTTTTATTTTTGGAGACCCCACAACCATATTTTAAAAAATATATCATCCCGAACATCCCCTATAAAGGACAGTGACATCACCTGGAAATACGATCAAAGGGTGGGTGGAGGAATCAATACATTTCATCCGTCCCTCACAGGCTCCAAAGGCTTCCGCCAAGCGCATAAGTGGCTGAGAGGGATGGAAAGTAGTGAACGTAGTGTCCAGTGTTTTTCACAGGATATGACATATACTGGTCAGATGGAGGCAAAAAGAATGCCACAGTCTGCCAGTATATGTCTGTATATCCAAAAAATTGTCATCTGAATGTACCCGACAGTGTACCTACGGTTTCATAATGTTTTTTACCAAATTGTTATATCAGATTCGCCCGTTAAAATAGAACAGAACAATGTTCATATTGTGTCATTCACCTTTTTTTGCTGTACAATAATGGCATTTTTTATGTTAGAAGTTTCTTGTTAAAAATCTTTCTCAGCAGCAGAAAAGTGTACATGGTCTAAACTCTTCCTCTCTTTGCCCTTACTTCCCATAATTCCACAAAGGGGCTGGGCATCAAAAGAAATCCACTGTAAATGTAAATGTACACATGTAAAAGGCCAACATGACAAGATTTTTTGATTTGGTGATGCTTTAAGTGGTAACAATAGATCCCTGTAATCTATTAACAAATTTTTGACCAACTATGCATTTTTTAGGTGAGTTTTCGCAAGTGTAAGAGCTATATAGAAAATCCTTCTGGTTCCTAGAAAGATACTAGATACTAACCCACATCTACAAGGACTGACTATGCAGAGGGTTAACCACCACATCTACTCTACTGCAATCTATAGTTGCAACAAAATTTCATTGTTACAGTTTGACCATTGCAATGCAAATGGTAAAAGCTGTGAGCTGGCAGTACACACATCAGCATTGGACTCGTGCACCATTGAAAAATTCTACACCAGGTCCTACCTGGCGTACAATTGTGCTATACACTGCACATGAATGGGGTGTCAGCGCCCCATTCTGGCTCAATCCATGGCCTGGCTCCTCTCCTCCCCAAGTGGCATAGAGGAGGAATTGATCGCACCAGGAATTGCATCTTAGTCACGGCTTGTACCCCGGTATTGTACACAGGTGTACAAAATGGGAGAAATATCCCCATGTTTACCTATGAAAATCTTGTAAATGTAAGTATAAAAAAAGTGCAGAATAGACCCTTAGTTTTCTGCAGGGCAGTCTTCTTTCTTCACTGATGAGACACAATTATGACAGGTAGATTGCTACCATAATCAGTACTCTTCATAGCAGCCTGTGGAGAGCCTGCACTTTATCAGCCTCTATTCTATCAGTCAGGGAGCCTGCACCCCGGTGACACTATAAGATCACATGACCCAACTTTTAGAGAGAAAAGGTCAACTGAATAATACTGGTATTACTTAAAGTTTCTTGAGAAAGTATAATTTGTTTTGTTCTGTGCTACTGAAGCGGATGAAAACATAATTTATGTATCTAGGTAAATTATGAATGCAGTGCCAAAGATTTAATTTGCGCTTCCAGCTCTTACCACATGGATATACCTGTGCAAGACAAAGACGGATTCCTAATGGCCATCAACATATTTTATTGAACAACACAAAAGTAGTATTTCAAGGGAAAGAGGCACCATTTCAGTGGTCTGTAACTTTTTTGCCAGGGCGAAGTAGTTTTAGAAACTCCAGGATGCGTTTATTCATCATCTATCCTGTGTAGAGTTTATCGATGTTGGAATGAAACAACCCGCAAAACAATAAACGGTTTGTAGAGGCTGTAGATTTTATAGTGGTCTGTCCTCTTCACAACTTTTCCCATATAGTGCCATACACTGTATAGTAGATGTGCTTAGTATTGCATTTGAGCCACATTTACTTGAATGGAGCGGAGCAAATAGACCAATGCAAGTAACATCATAGGAATAGAAGGCAGTCACTGGAACGTTGCTATTCCTGACAACTGATTGGTTGGGGAGCAGGATTTCCGACTGCAGAAATAGGATATTACATCCTAAGGAACAATGTGGTGAACATATAAATTGAGAATTATTGCAGCCACAGGCAAAGGTGAGTATAGAGTTTTTATAAGCTTTAAGAGTTGGGGTAGATGTATCTCATGAATAAATTAGACCCATCTTTGCCCATGGCTGCAAAGATCAATCCTCAGACACCAGTCATACTTTAGATATTGTTCCTTTATAGGTCTCTGCTATTTTACGTTGGGCTGTCTTTTATCCCAGACTTTTAACCCCCTCCTTTGAAGGTAAAGGAAAGGGTCCCTGCAAGGCGATCATGGGAGTCAATTAATTGTCCTGCAAGTAATGTAGTTCCTTTGGAAAGGGGAGTCCTGCAAAGGTTTTCAACAATCACCCCATACTGGCCACTTTAATAGCCAAATTTACTATTTAGTTTCTGTTGGATTCTTCAAAACTGGAGAAGGTAACAGAACCCCCTGACGTAATTTTACACAACTTTTTTTTCACATATATATCAGTAGAAACACAGAAATACTGACAGAAAATTCGCTTTTGCAAATAAAAGTGCAATATTTATTTTAAAGTTATAAAAATTAATATTTTCAAAGACCGAGTTCTACATATATATATATATACGAATATAGTCTCATGGATCAGTATAAGATTTTCAAAACAGAGTTATACCTGTCAAGAAAAATACTGCTTCACTTTAAATAGAAAATGTTTGCAATATTTTACCATTCAACTTTATATCCCTATGTGTGAACATCGGATAAAATATGTAGAGGTGACATTGCTAAACTGCTAAATTTATAAAGTAACGTTTTGGTTGCCGATTGTAAAACTTTACAAAAAAAAAAATGGAAAAACATTGGAAAAAGGCGAATAAATATCGTAAAGGTTTTGGCCACACGTGGAAAAACACCTTAAAGGCAGGCTGTAAATATATGCCAGATCTTCAAGCTTCAAGTGATAAATACCTAGAAATAAAAACAGTGAAAAGTTTTAAGCAATTTAAAAAAAAACAAGCACAAAATGTATATGGTCAACAAACAGGCATGACTACAACTTTTCCATTCACTAGGGGGCCTCATGCACACTACTGCATGCAATTTCCAGGCTGCAAGCAATGAGCATGTTTTATTGCTTGCAAACCTGTCTGACATTGGTAGGTCAGCACCACTCAGCCCGCATGAAATGACTGGCCGGTCGGCATGTTTATGGTGCAGTGAGACAGTGAACAGAAACCTACAGGCCGGGAGTTAGTCAAAGTTTGTGTGGCTAGCCAAAAGCTTAAAGGACATCTACCACCAGAATGAAAGACTGTATGCAAATTAGCCTGAGGGACTCCAGGCTCCATTAACACCTACGGAGCCTGGAGCCCTTGGGCCTAATTTGCATACAGCCATTCATCCTGGTGGTAGATGCCCTTTAAAGCACACATTCATGTGCATAAGGCCTTGAACTGCATGTATGTTGTGTGTAATTTCTAACTTTCTAAAAGTCAGGTGGTTTGTTTTTTTTTTATTTTGGCCTGGTATAGATCTATTTTATAGGTTTATTTTTCTTAAAGCATGTCATCCAAAAAACACTCAGGAATGTATAAATGATCAACTTAGAATTTAAATTTTTACTCCCCACCAACAAAAATTCAGATTGCAATGAAATAATTTACTATTTTGTACAATATACTAAAAATCAGTTTATCCTTGGAGGTTATGACCCACAAACCTAGTTGCATAGAGTACTGAAGACGTTAAGAGTGGGGAGCAGCAAAGAAGGAACAGGGGAGCCAAAGAGAGACGTAGAAGTATATCAGATTGCAGGGGCCAAAGAGAAAGCAAATAACTAGCAGGTGGGTTCCAAACAAAATATTTGGGGAATCAAACTTTATACACAGGACACCTAACTAATAAAAAGTTCCTAAGGAACATGGTTTATCAAAACTTCTTTTATTATAACTGTATATGCCGCAATCACTGAAATATAGTTCTAAAAGTTATGCAAATTACCCTGGGGTTGCTGATGCTACATTACCCAAGTGCCCTAGGGAGCCTCGTATTTTAAGTTATTCACCCATCCCTCTTCCCCCCCCATAGCACTAGCGGTCGCGCAGCCAAAGAGCGCATAGAGCGGGGGACGGGAAGCACAGCTGGCACTACTCGGGGGAATGTATAAATTAAAATATGAGGCTCCCTGAGGCACCCTGGTGGGACTTGAACCCAGGACCCCAACGCTGTAAAGTAGAAGTGCTACCCACTCGGCCACCATGCTGCCCTGGGTGATGTAGCCTTAGTGCCCCGGGGTAATCAGCATAACTCTATGTTTCAGCGATCGCGGCATATAGACTTTTAATATAAGGGTTATAATAAAAGAACTTCTTATTAGAACACTGATGGTAGATATATTTTATTATGTTTGGCCCACAAAGCCCCTTTAACATATAATCACCTCTTTAACCCTGAAAAGGGAGATTTTAAAAATTAAATAAAGCAGTAGTGGAACAGCTCAGTAACATCAGTTAAAAGGGGTTGTGTCACTGGTCCCCCTGTGGACAGCGAATGTAATTTATGATTATGGAGGTCACAGCTGTTGGAGCTCAGCAATACAGGGATCACAAGTTCTGGTCACCTGACAGGACACAATTCCTTTAAGACAGGCATTGTTCTAGGTGTCTTTCCTAACATATCTGCAAAAAAATTAAAATGGAGGCGAAAAAGGGCTTTTACCAACCAGTAAGTGGGGGAGATTTATCAGGGCTTGCGCACACCAGTTTTCAGGCATATAATTGCAATGCCAAGCGAACCACCAAGAATTGAGATTATTTTCCCCTTTAGGCCACACAATAACACAACTGTATGCCAGACAAGGCCTCGCATTGCATTGTACACCACCACCACAGCCAGATAAATCAGGAGACCAGAACCTCCTGATATATCCGGATGGGCGTATGGCAATTGTCCCCAAATGGAACAAACAGTTTTCAGTGCATTGAGCACAGATTTACCGAAGATTTTATCCTTTGCAAAACCGCAAATCTACGTCATCTGTACAACACAAACTTTTCATGTGTACATTAACCCATAAGAAATACTTACATCAGCAAATATCGCAGGCTTACAAGAGTGAACATGACCTAGGCTCACGGAATGGATTACTCCCAGCAGGCATCCCAACCAAAAGGGCATCCTTACAGGCATTCTGCATACAATACTGTTGAAGCTCTGCCGCTGCTTGCGAGACCTGCATGCAAAAGCACAAGTGTTATTAACCATATGCAAGATGCTTCAGTAGGCATACCATTAGGGTAACTGCACTCGCAGAATAGTGGCTGCAGGATTTACTCAAAGTCTGGAGCCACAATGCATCAGAATCCATTGCATTACAAAGACTGGCTTCCACACCATGATCCACAGCAATAAAAAGGTCACTGGTCACTTATTTGCTGCAGTTTTTTATGCAATTTGCATGAAAAATTGTTAGAAATTCAGAAAACTACAATGTTTAAAAATGCAATGTGTGCATATAGTCAGTAACACATGGGTATATGTTTTAATCCACACCGGGCGTCTATCAGATGGTTGGGTAGATATATAGATGACCTGGTGTGGGTGTGGGCAGACACTGAATCTCTCTTCCAGGAGTTTGCCCTCTTCCCAAATCGAAATGACATGAATTTGATTTTTACATATTTTTTGGGGGGGACTAGTGTCCCGTTCCTAGACATTGAACTTAAAGGGGTTCAGGAACATGTCCAAATTACCCCTTATCGAAAAGAGACCGCAGGGAATTCCGTACTCTTGGCTTCTTCATGCCATCCCGCACATGTTAAAAATAACATCCCTTACGGTGAGTTGGTTCGAACGAAAAGAAATTGTTCGAACGAACTCACGTTTGAATTGGAGACTCAATCACTGTCACACAGACTTCAAAATAGGGGGTACCGAACGGATGTCATAAGGAAAGCGGAGAAAAAGGATACAGAGGGCAATACTCACCTTACCTTTAGTACAACGTTCAGTAGTCAATTCAATGCGATTAAGGGTATAGTTAGAAAAAATCTCTCCTTTCTCACACAAGATCCAGAATTATATAATTTAATAAAGAATGGAGTTAGGTTCATTCCTAAAAAAGCCCCAACCTTGGGTAACCAACTTTCCCCCAGTTTGTATTTAAGTAAGAATGTGAAAACTCCTCCTTGGCTTGCATACCCTGGCAACCACAAGTGTGGTCATAGGGTATGTAAGATGTGTCCCTACATTACACCGGGTAATAGCATTCTATCATACTCCACAGGACAACAACATACTGTTAAATCATACATTAATTGCAATACCACCCATGTGATATATGTTATCTCCTGCTCTTTGTGTAGAATACAATATGTTGGGTGTACCACAGGTCCACTAAAAATCAGGTTACGCAGGCACTTATCCGATGTATCCAATAATGCATTTAATATTTCGTCAGTCTCACGTCACTTTAGTGACGTACACAACAAAAACTGTTCAGGATTTACATGGCAAGTGGTTTAAAAAGTTAATCGCCCACCCAGGGGGGGTGATCATCAGAGAAAATTACTCAACAGGGAATCCTTTTGGATCTTTTCTATGGAAACAAGGATACCAAAAGGGTTAAATGCTAGACAAGATATCATTCTCTGTTATTAATATCTGCCGTTGCTTTCCCCTCTGGAATAGTTTACATTAGGATGTACCTTAGCTACCTGTATAATGTTTTATATGGATTCGATATAGTCACTCGTATGTTATCCTTCTCTATTGTCTCTGTTTTTTCTTTACTATTACATAGTGTTTAATCAATGTTGATTTGGATAACATAGATGTTACTGCGAATGTATACATATTATGTATTTATATGAACACTGTTTAAAATAATATCTACCCTTCTCGATATTGCTATTTTGTACAATGTTGCATACTCTATTTTATACTCCATAATTGATAACTTTTTAGCCTAATGGGCGTGACTTACGATGGTTTCACGGACACACGGTTACTATTAAAAGTTTGTCCGCTCACATTTTATATAGACCTTGATAAAGACACTGCCGTGTCGAAACGCGTCGGTCTGTGACGCAAGCTGTACATTTCCACATGTGATTTTACCCTTGGATCAATAAAGCAAGCTTAAGAACAAGTTTTTTCTCTCCACTGTGTGCTGGATTTGAAGCTAATCGTTTCACCAAGTCTACATTTATATGGTCAAGCTCCGGACCAGTCCGTGCACCTTAGAGAGAGAGACACCGTCCAAGATTTTGTGGTGAGCTGGGTTTGGGGGCTTATTGCCTTCCGATCTGTTTTGCATCGTGTTTGTATGTTTTAATCCATCCACAAGGTGATCGAACCCTGAAATGCCAATAGATGTATTTATAGACCCTGCCCGGGCTATTTGGGACACCATACCACCCACAGGACCAGTGGCTTAGTGTACCAAATCACCCTTTAGTTTTCCCCTAGGTTCAAGCTTTAAGAAAAAAAAAAACACTTTTATACTTACCTTGGTCTGGAGCTCCTCGTGCCTGGGCAGTCACACAATGTAGCTGGCATACTATACCCAGCATCACTTTCCACGCACCTCTAGGCAAGTATAAAGGTTTATTTATTACAGTAACCACAAAGAGACCTTAGACAGGATGATTTGAGACACTAAACCACCTGTCAATGAGGACCTATGAGTGGTTTAGTGTCCCAAATCGCCCTGACAGGTAATCTTTAAGTGAAGTCTTGAGCGAGCCAGCAATCAGCAGCCAGATAATAGTGGGTACTAGACCTTTCCCCAACAAGTACCACACTAACATCGTCAAATATTATGTAACTGAACCCAAGTAAACAGGATGTAAGAGCAGAAAATGGTAATCACAGCACTTTCCTACATTTCATGGATTCTATTTTAAGGTATCAAGTGACGATAGTTATACTTCCTCAGCCAAAGTCTGTGGGTTTCCCACAAGCTAATATTATACCATCCAGGCCTAAAAGCTTCCACGTGGTTAAAATAGATTAAGCTCAAAACTAGATGCTAAATTCTAATTTACATCTATGACTAAACTCTATGTTTGATAGAAACTGACATATGTTTCAGAAATCAGCAGCAAAGGCACCACCAATATGTAGATACACCCTGAAAAATATGCAAGCTTTTATGCAAACCAAGCATAACTATTGACTTTTTGATGCCAGAAATCAGGTGTAAGATGAATGAAATTCTGACTATGCTTTTTGTGGTGATATTTAATGCAGTTTTTTGTATACAAAGGACATCCCCCGTAAACAGCAATGGCACACACGTCTAGCACCGTACATGTCCTATCTTTCCCCGTGTGCACGACCATGCATCTCTATGGAGAGGGTAGGGGTCAGCTTTCCTCCTCTCCAGCAAGTTGGGCATATGCAGCCTGCCAGTCATAAATTCAGCCTTAAAAGAAGAAAACATGCTTGCCTCAAAACTGCATGCATGTTCCTAGCCATTTAATTTGACATTCCACAGCTGTCCTTTTTGACAGTATATGGCAGCTCTATGAGTACTCTCAAAGTGAAGCTTGTAAGGGATTGTCCGAGACCTGAAAGAAATTATATGAGGTCGGGATGGGTTTGCTTAAAAAAAAGAAACATTTACTTACCTCCGCGGTACCTCCCGGTGTCCTGCGGCCCAGTCTCTCCCAGCCGGGCTGGTAACAGCTTCCTACCAGCCATGTCTATCATTTCCCCATATCTCAGCATATGATACAGTGCTGGGATCTGGGGATGGATGGGATGGGTCATAGCACAATTACTGGAAAAGCCAGGAGAAATCAGAGTTATCATATTGAGGACAGGACAATTCTAATTCTAAACTTTGCCAAAGACTAAAGTTCGAAACCCGAAAGCAGTGTTTACTGGAAGCGTGTAAGGAAGTAACTGTCCAGAAAAGTTGATGGTAATACTTGTTTGTGGTCACTTGCTCGTTGCACAGCATTTAAGATTCTTTTTATATATCACAAAATGCTTCTAATTATACTCTTACACTGGAAAAATTTAGCCATAGGCTTCAGTTGTTCTTCCCTGTAACAAGAGCATCAGTTTTACAATATTGTCTTTCTTGATAGTTAATTGGTTTAAAAAGCCCCCAAGACAAATATTTCACAGTGATGCATGTGGGCACAAGTACACTAGCTGAATGCCATATAAAGAAGAATAAAAAATATCATAAAAGGTAGCCCAACAGTTGTATAAACTATCACAAGATCTCCTAAAACATAGCTGGGTAAAGAAAATAAGCTTTCTGGCTTATTTATAGATACCCAATACAGTAAAATAATATAATAAACATATGTCACTAGCTTTAGGATATAGCTTCCAATGCAAACTTGTGCCCTAGGTTGTCCCTGCTGATTGAGGGATGGGACACTGAGGAGGCAGAAGTATAACAGGATCACAGCACAGAAAATTTGAGAACCTTTATAATCTTTAAATACTGTAACAGATGGACATTCAGCAAAATTGTCTGTGGCAGAACTGTTCTAGTTGATGATGGCAACCAATCGGAGCTCAGCTTTTAATTACCCGCAATAGTTTATAAAATTAATTGCATAAGGACATCAGATAAAATAGATTGTACTAATTAGCGGGACATTGTGCCACATTTGGCCGATCTATTTCATCCTGCTGAACACGCAGGCACACTAGCAGTGTCAGTTCCACACAGCCTGGTCCCTGTTGCATCTGCCTGGAAGGAAGATCTCTCCTTGCCAGGTAGTGTAATCCCTTAGGCCGGCGCCACACAGGGCGCTTTGTCTGCGCTTGCAAACGCAAACAAAGTCGCGCCCACCGGGGCGGGCCTCGGCCCGATCGCATCGGCGTTTCCATAGAAACGCCGATGCGATCGGGACGAGCCGCCGGTGTTTTGAGTTAGATTTAACGCAAACACCGCGGCTCGTTCCCGATCGCAGGCGTTTCCATAGAAACGCCGATGCGATCGGGCCGAGGCCCGCCCCGGTGGGCGCGACTTTGTCTGCGTTTGCAAGCGCAGACAAAGCGCCCTGTGTGGCGCCGGCCTTAACTGCTGCATCCAAAGCGACCTTGGCTGAGCTGATATTACATTATTATACCCGTAGTGTGGCGGTTATTAAAAAAAAATTTAAAAATTCAAAATTGCAATTGTAATTCATGCTTCCTTCCTCCCAAAAAACTTAATAGAAAGAAAAAAAAAAAAAGAAAACCTTCAACAATATGTTATACTTCTCAGAATATGGCAACACATAGGCATGTGGTTTCCTTAAAAAGGTATTTGCTAAAGTAGTAAAACATAAGAAAATGTTTGGCATCTCCTTCATCGTACTAATCTACAGAGTAATTTTTACTGTATATATACTTGAGTATAAGCTGACCCGAGTATAAGCAGAGGTACCTAATTTTAACCCAAAAAACTGGGAAAACCTATTGACTCTAGTATAAGCCGAGGGTGGGAAATGCATTGGTCACAGCCTCCCATTATATAGCCTGCCAGCCCCCTGTAGTATACAGCCTGCCAGCCCCCTGTAGTATACAGCCTGCCAGCCCCCTGTAATATACAGCCTGCCAGCCCCCTGTAGTAAAAAAATAAAATAAATTAACATTCACCTTTCCGACATCCCCTGTAGGTCCTCTTCTGCTTCCGATGCTCCGGTGCCGACTCGGGTCCTTCAGTCCTCTTCGGGTTCTTCCACTCGTTTTCAGCTCCTTGTTTGTGAGCCGCCGGCATCACAAGGGGACCCGAAGAGGAGCGGAAGAACCCAAAGAGGATCCGAAGGACCCAAGGCGGCAGCGGAGCATCGGAAGCAGAATAGGTCCTACGGAGGACGTCGGAAAGGTGAGTACAGTGTTCATTCTTTTTATAGACTTGAGCATAATCCGAGTTAGGGTTTTTCAGCACAAATTTTGGCTTATACTCGAGTATATATGGTATTATGTTTATTATACTGTATGGTGAACTGCGTGAAAATTTTAATTAAAAGACAAGTGGTAAAACAGCTGTTTTATTCTGATCCGCTGCAGGAAATAGTAAAGTTGAATTATCATGGTATTTTTACAATAGAAATTAACCCATTAAAAAATACAAATCTTACTGCAAAAAACAAGCCCTCATATAAGTTGGATAAAAAAAATAATATAAAAATAGTGATGCCTTTTGGAATTTGAGCAGGGAAAAACAAAAGAAAAAATGCTGTGTTCTGAAGGCCATTTGAGGCCGTGTCCTAAGGTGTTAAAGCTGGGCTCTGATTAGTTGCCATGGGAAACTAGAATACTTCTGTTCTCAAATACTGCAGATAAATCCCAGTGCTGTAAAGTTTATTAGTTACTAATGTACAAACTGCAGCAGAGATGCCACTAGGGACTGACCATCCCTGCATGTGCGACATTGCATGCTTTGAGCATTCTTGGACTCCCAAAAATCATAATGACAACCAAAAACATCCAACATACATCCAATTTCTTAATAATGTGTATTGGCCCCTCTAACTTCAATGACAGTCTTTTGTGGTTTTTGTGGATGGGGCTCTTTATTTTCTCACATGTAAGTAAATGGCTTTACCCAACCACTAACCATGAGTAAAATAAATAAATAAAAAAATTACCGGTCAATTACCGGTTATTGTGTTTCCTTGAACTATAACAGCATCCACAACGACCGGAATCCCAGACCTTAAAGGAAACCTACCACTTGGCAATAGGGCTTCTAAGCAGCAAATACCGTGCACCAGCTCACCCTGACAAGAAGTTCAGTCTTCAAAATATTAAGTTTCAAGAAGAAAGAGCACATGTTGTTGTTGGAGAAAGCAGAGAGACCATCACTAGTGTTCCATGGTAAGGCAGGGGTGATGTTACATGCAGAAGTATGTAGTTGGGTATGATCAGCATAGAAATGATACAGGAAACCAAATCTGCTGATGGTTTGTCCAATGGGGGTAGTATAGAGGGAAAAGAGAAGATAATCTAGGACTAAGCCCTGAGGAGGGTTATCGATTCCCAACTTTAGTGGCATAAAAGCCTGTCAAGTGTATTTAAAATGTTTTATTTTGCAAAGAAATTTGATAATTAATTTAAATTGATAACATTTCAATAATTTCTCTAGGAATGTTAAAAGTTTTTAATCATTAAAAGTTGTACAATTTTCCAGTACAAACAGTTCCGGGGTTCTGTACAAGATAGGTTCTGTAAGTTTGTTCTTAAGTTGAATTTGTATGTAAGTCGGAACTGTATATTTTATGATTGTAATCCCAGCCAAAATGTTTTTGGTCTTTGTGACAGTTGGATTTTAAAAATGTTGGGCTGTCATGAGAACCAGGATAGCCCAATAGTAGACACTATTGATAACTCCTACAGCTGATCAATGTAGCCTAAGGATAAAGTAAAGTAAATTACGGTACCAACATCAAGAGGTCCGTTTGTAACTAGGGGTCTTCTCCAAGTCGGGTGTTCTTAAGAAGGGGACCACCTGTATACTTTCTATATCAATTCCTTGTGGCTTTCTAGATCTCTACTTGCTGTTATTCTATAAAAACCTTCTGTATTACCAATGGACAGAAATCTGACCATGGTCACACAGGTGTGCAGCTCGTTGTGTGGTATAAAGAGCATGTTAAGGATCACACGGGCGCACGCTATGGGTATGATTGGAACCGTTGCCGTCGCTGGTATCAGCGGTGTGCCTCTCCACCGCTATTAACTAAAAGAAGGAGCAATAATAAGGTATACAGACGTGACTATCCACCGACTCAGGGTAAGAATCTTACCCTGAGGAAGAAAGTCGTTGCTTTCTACAACGCGTTGGTGGATATTCCTGTTTGTCCTTCTGGACCATCCGTACCTTGTGGGTGACGTCACGGGTACATCTGTTTTTACTAGTCTGACTTAGCGAAACTCATTATCTTGGTGTTCCATTTCTTAAATGTTATCCTTAGTAAACTTCCCTCACGAAGAGGCCTGTATAGTGCAGATATAACATATCATTCTTTTAACACCATTTTCTAACACAAAGGCATGTTATATCATATAATTACTAGTTAGTAAACCATCTGCAGAGTATCATGTGAGCATATATTATCTTACGGGACGTTTCGCATATGCACAAGCTGACATTATCATTCCCATCATTTCATTATCTGGGTTATCTAGCTGGCAGACTGTTCCGTGTATAAGGCATCCAGAATCAATAGCTGGGAAAGCACAAGAGAAAGGCATTCAGTAAATAGAGGCATATATTATTAAGCACCCCCACTGCCTGCAGGCTTGACACTGCACACAATTACAGAATTGTGTCACAGAGAGGGAGAGAGTGATAGGAGGATAAGCCAAAGCAGGATACATTCAAATACACCAACATGGTTAAATGTTGACTTTTGATAGGAGGGTATTTGTCAAGCCTTATAGAAAATTTACCATCAAAATTGAGCCTGACAAACCAGGGACAGTTACTCATAGATCCAGGCACCATGACTGTGGTAATCTTCTTATATTTGTTATCCATGGCCTTCCTTCTTAAATCAACTTTTAACCCCTTTAGGACCAAGCCCTGTGTCATTATAAGAGATTATATCGCTTTAACACATGTAGGTAATTTTGAGATTGTTTTGTTGTCATACATTGTAGTTCAAATTAGCTGAAAAAAGTGAATTAGTCTTACCGGTAATTCCATTTCCTTAGTCCACCATGACGGCCCACCTGGAGGATGACCCCTTGACCTCTGTAGGGACAGGAAGCAGAGAAGTTAAAAGGCCCCACCCCGGCATCCGTACTCCAGTGTCTACCAAATAACTACACCGGCTTGGATGCAACCCGATTTATTGCCTGTTAATATGCACAAACAATTAAATCAAGCAGGTCTATAAATACATTAAATGACATATCTAGGGTGGGAAAAAATATATGGGCCGTCATGGTGGACTAAGGAAATGGAATTACCGGTAAGACTAATTCACTTTTTCCCTTACGTCCCCATGACGGCCCACCTGGAGATATACCAGATGAATTATTTTTTAGGGAGGGACTACGGCCTGTAGTATCTTTCTCCCAAAGGAAAGGTCCATGTTATTCGGAATGTCCAATCTGTAATGTTTAGCGAAGGTAAGAGAAGACGACCAGGTAGCCGCTTTACATATCTGCTCAATTGTGGCTCCTCTTCTTTCAGCCCAGGAGGTAGCCATCGCTCTTGTGGAATGGGCTTTTATGGTATCTGGGACAGCCATTTCCAGAGCCTCATAAGCCTCTTTGATAACGGTTTTTATCCATCGGGATAAGGACGATTTTGAGGCCTTCTTCCCTTTGTTTTTCCCTTGGAATTGGAGAAGAATATTAGAGTCCTTCCGCCAGCTCTTAGAGACTTCCATGTACCTGAGTACTACTCTCCTTACATCCAGGGAATGCCAGCTGATTTCCTTAGCGGCTCTTGGATTCTGGCAAAACGAAGGTAGGACCACTTCCTGGTTTCGGTGGAAAGCTGTACAAACCTTGGGGACAAAGTTTGGGTCAAGTGTTAAAATGATCCTGTCATCTGAAATTAAACAATAAGGTTCATTTATAGATAGAGCCTGAATCTCGCCAATCCTTCTTGCAGTAGTGATTGCAATTAAGAAGGCAGTTTTCAAGGTAAGGTTTCTAAGGCTTACAGATTCAATTGGTTCAAACTGAGGTCCAGTAAGAAAATTTAGCACTAAGGATAAGTCCCAGGGAGCTACTGAAGGTTTAACTGAGGGCCTGATTCGGACAGTTGCTTTTACAAACCTCTTTATCCATCTATGATCCGCCAGGGATGAATCAAAGAACACACTTAGTGCTGCAATCTGGACTTTAAGGGTACTAGTCTTAAGGCCCATGTCGAACCCAGCTTGCAGGAATTCTAAGATCTGTAAGATATTAGGAGAAGATTGATTGGGAACTGCTGGACCACAGAAAGAAATAAACTTCTTCCATATCTTCAGGTATATAGCTGAGGTAACTGGTTTTCTACTGGATTGTAGAGTAGAGATTACCTTGTCCGAAAGGCCTTTTGCCCTCAAAAAGCTCCTTTCAGGATCCAGGCCGAGAGCTTGAGATCTTGTGGCCTCGGATGAAAAAGCGGCCCTTGATGGAGGAGATCTTCCTGAATGGGTAGCATTAGAGGTTCTGCTAGAGCCATCTTCTTTAGGAGCGGAAACCAGCTCTTTTTGGGCCAGAAGGGAACAATGAGAATGACCTTGGATTCGTCTCTTTGAATTTTCCGGAGAACTCTTGCAATTATAGGCAGAGGAGGAAAGGCATATGTCAGAGGAGCGTCCCACTTGTGGCTGAATGCATCTAACTTCGAGGTGGTCTCTGAATAACTGAGAGAGTAGAAAAGTTCCGCTTTCGTATTTTCCCTGGTGGCAAACAGATCCACTACAGGTATTCCCCACCTCTGGGTTAGAAGCTGGAATACTTTTTGGTTCAGACACCATTCGTTGTGGTCTAGTTTTTTCCTGCTCAGAAAATCTGCCACCTTGTTGTCCTTCCCTCTCAGATGAACTGCCGATAAGGACTTGATGTTCAATTCTGCCCATGAGAATATTTCGCTCGAGAGGTCTGAAAGGTCTGGAGATCTTGTACCCCCTTGATGCTGTAGGTAGGCTATTGTTGTTGAGTTGTCCGACAGGACTTTCACGTGTTGTCCCACCAGAAGATGACTGGCTGTCTTCAGGGTTTCCAGGACTGCTCTCAGTTCTCGATAGTTGGATGACATTCTTTGGATATGAGGAGGCCAACTTCCCTGGAAGAAGGATCCTGCTATATTCGCACCCCAGCCCTTTTGACTTGCATCTGTCTGGACTATAGATAGGGGCCAAGGATGCCATGGAACTCCCCTCTGTAGGTGTGTAGGAATGGTCCACCACATTAAGGACTGTTTGACCGTAGGAGTAATGCTGATGCAGTTGTCCAGATGTAGGGGATCTTTGTCCCATGATTGTAGTATCCAACCTTGCAGGACTCTCGTATGGTTCTGTGCCCACTGGACACACTGGATGCAAGATGTTAACTGCCCCAGGAGCTTCATAGCATCTCTTATCGAGCATCTCTGGCGATGGAGGAAAACATTGATCTGACCTACCAGGCGTTCTGACTTTTCTCTGGGAAGATAAGATTTCTGGTCCACAGAGTCCAGGAGCGTTCCCAGGAAAAGGATCTGAGTATCCGGATGCAAGGCAGACTTCTCCCAGTTTATAATCCATCCCAGATTCTGTAGCGTTTGGATTGTAAAGTCTCGGTGTAGAATAAGTTCTTCTCGATTTTTCGCTATTATGAGTAAGTCGTCCAGGTATGGAACGACCAGGACTTGATGTGTTCTTAAGAAGGCTACGACCTCTATGATGATTTTTGAAAACACTCTTGGCGCTGATGCTATCCCGAAAGGTAGAGACCTGTATTGGAAGCATAGTTTCTTCCCTTGTGGTGAGACTATTGCAAACCTCAAAAACTTTTGAGACGGAAGGTAGATAGGGACGTGGTAATATGCGTCCTTCAGGTCTATCGTGCACATGTAGGCTCCTGGATGGATCAGGGTTACTGCAGACTTTATTGACTCCATCTTGAACTTCCTGTACAAGAGATGCTGGTTCAAACCTTTGAGGTTGCAGATCATCCTGTGGGATCCATTTGGCTTTTGGATGAGGAACAAGGGGGAGAAGTGACCGCCCTTCCACTTTTCTTCTGGAACAGGTGTAATTACATCCATCTGAATGAGTTTCTGGACTTCCTGAAAAATTAAAACAGTCAACTTTTGAGACCCCAGCCTGGTAAGGATAAACTTGTGGGGAGGAAGAGATGTTAATTCTAGCTTGTACCCTTGCTTTATTATGTCCAGAATCCAAGGGTTGGATGTGATCTGAGACCATCGTGCAAGGAACCCTAGTAACCTTCCTCCCACTCTGGCGTCATTGTCTCCCAAATGAGGTTGAATTACTGGAGCTGAGGAGGAAGCCTCTACCTCTACCTCCTTTCGGATGGCTCCAGCGCCCTTGCTTGCCTTTGCCTCTGTATGAATTTTTTCGATCTCTAAAGTCCTGAAAGGGCTGTTTTCTGGGTGGCTTTTTAACCTCAGGAAACCCCTTCTTTTTGTCCGCCGCCTTCTCCAGAATAGAGTCAAGTTCAGGACCAAACACAAATTCTCCCTCAAATAGAATGCTGCAAAGTTTGGACTTTGACCTGAAATCCCCACACCATTGCCTTAGCCATAGCGCTCTTCTAGTTGCAATGGACAATGCTCCTTCTTTTGCAGAGAACCTGACGGATTCACCAGATGCATCAGCAATAAAGGCAGTAGCCGACTTTAAAGTTGGAAGAGTCTCTAATAGGAGCTCTCTGGGAGTGCCTTCCCTAATGTGATTTTCCAGCTCAGATAGCCAGAAGTACATCGTACGAGCAACCGAGGTAGTGGCTACATTCGCTTTTAGATTAAGCATAGCAGACTCCCAAGCTTTTTTAAGTAAACAGTCAGCTTTCCTATCCATAGGATCTTTTAGCTGGATAGAATCTTCAAAGGGCAGGTCAGTGCGCTTTGTTAATTTTGTTACCTGGACATCAACCTTGGGAGGTGAATTCCAGAATTTAGTATCATTTTCGTCAAATAATAGACGATTCCTGAATTCCTTAGACACAGAAATCCTCTTTTCTGGATCTCTCCATTCTTCCTGAATGAGTTGTTTGAGAGTATCATTAATGGGGAATACCCTCTTTTTCTGGGATCTAAGGATGCCAAACAGCTCATCCTGAATGGATCTAGCTTCTTCCACTTCTTCAATTTTTAGAGTATCACGAATGGCTTTAAGCAATTGGTCTAAGTCGTCAGAGGAAAACAGATATCTGGATTCCATTTAGTCTTACCGGTAATTCCATTTCCTTAGTCCACCATGACGGCCCATATATTTTTTCCCACCCTAGATATGTCATTTAATGTATTTATAGACCTGCTTGATTTAATTGTTTGTGCATATTAACAGGCAATAAATCGGGTTGCATCCAAGCCGGTGTAGTTATTTGGTAGACACTGGAGTACGGATGCCGGGGTGGGGCCTTTTAACTTCTCTGCTTCCTGTCCCTACAGAGGTCAAGGGGTCATCCTCCAGGTGGGCCGTCATGGGGACGTAAGGGAAAAATTGGATACATTTCTAAAAGTTCTTTATCAAAGTTCTACATTTACTACTTTTCAGGCAGTTAGTCATAGTACCCAAATAACTTCATAACTAACTATCCCCAAATGTCTTTTTATTGGTATTGGCTTTTTATGCATCCTCTCTTTTTTCCGGATTGTTAGGAAGTTCAGAATTTTGGGGGCAATTTTTACCATTTTTACGAAAATCCCCAAAACATATATTTATAGGCAACTATCTAAGCGAGTTTGAGAGTAAATTATGCCATTTTAGAAACTACACCCCTCAATATATGAAAAAAAAAATCAACTTTAAGAAGTTTGTTAAACCTTTAGGTGGTTTGCAGGTGCTAAAACAAAATGGAGGTGTAATTTTTTTAAGCTGTAACTTTTTTAGACAATACATTAATTTTGGCCACAAATTAAACAGTCACCGTGTATTAAATGAGAAAAACACTCCACAAAGTGTGATACCCAATTCCTCCAGAGTATGCCAATACTTTATATGTGGTGGTGACTGCTGTATGGTCACACGGCCGGGCATAGAAGGGAAGATTTGCATTGTCACATTTTACAGGCTTAAAATGTATTTTTTGGGGGAATTTAGACAGCGGATTATTTTTTGCGGGATGAAATCCACTTTTCAGGTACGTCATTTAGGAGAATTCAGTAGCTAATAACGGAGCTGGTAAAAAAAAAAATCATCAATTGTACTTTAGGGTTTTTAGCTTTTGTTCCAGCCGTTCACTGTATTACAAAAATAATATGTTTTCTTTATTCTATGATTACGGTGATACGCATTTATGTAGCTTTTTATGGTTGACTTGTTTTGCAGAATATAGAACGCATTCTGTGAGAAATCTGCTTGTTTATGCAACACTGTGGGGGTCATTTACTAAGGGCCCGATTCGCGTTTTCCCGACGTGTTACCCGAATATTTCCGATTTGCGCCGATTGTACCTGAATTGCCCCGGGATTTTGGCGCACGCGATCGGATTGTGGCACATCGGTGCCGGCATGCGCGCGACGGAAATCGGGGGGCGTGGCCAAACGAAAACCCGATGTATTCGGAAAAACCACTGCATTTAAGAACGGAAAATGTGTCGCTCGGGACGCGCTTACCTTCACTCAGCCCGAGCCGGTGAACTCCAGTGCGGTCAGATGCTTTTCAGCGCAGCAGCGCCACCTGGTGGAAGGCGGAGGAACTACCTTATTAAATCCCGGCCGGACCCGAATCCAGCGCAGAGAACGCGCCGCTGGATCGCGAATGGACCGGGTAAGTAAATCTGCCCCCATGTATTAATGGGCATAACATTTTAATTTTTTTTGTTTACAGTGCTGTTTTAGGGCTTGCTTTTTGTGGGACAAGCTACATTTTTTACTGGTATCATATTAAGGTAAATGTTACTTTTTGATCAGTTTTTATGCTGCTTTTATAAGGTCAGATGTGAAAATATAATTTTTATAATGAGTTTTTTATACTTTTTTTTTTGTATGGTGTTCACCACACAGATTTTTATATAGGATGGGGCATCAGGGGACTTTTATGACTGTTTTATTTTGCACTAGGGTGAAGCAATACAGCATAGTTTTACATAGTCTTATAGCATATTACATTGTCAGCCTATACATTCTGCATAGGCTTCCCGTAGGTCCTTCATCGAAAATCAGGGCTGCCATAGCAATGACCGGAAGCATCTCAGGGCTACCATAGCAATGATCAGCACCTCCGTGCTCTACACGGAGGGTGCCAATCACTGCGGTATCAGCCTATAGATGCTGCGGTCACCATGTAACTGTATCTCATGGTGCGGTAACTACCCACACCTTATGACGTACAGTTGCGCTAGGGTGCGGGAAGGGGTTAAAATTATACTCCTGGGGGAGTTACCAGAACCACTCCAGGCTGTTACACTGTTGCACCTCCCCCTTTTCCCTCAGCACCTGCCTGATGTAATCTCACTGTAGCAGAGGAAGTTTCAGCACACAGTAGGGTGCTCCTGTACTGTGTAACAGCATGTGAAGTTATAGCATGGACTACAGTCACAATGCCTAGATCTATGAGTAAGTGCCCCTGGTTTATCATGCTTGATTTTGATGGTAGTTTTCTGTTAAAGAAAATCTACTCCATCAATTTAACCTCTGCAAAGCACCACCAGTAGAATCTGACTGCCGACATGCCTGTATAACAGATAATCTAATTAGATTTTCTAACCTTTTAAAAGCACTGGTTCTGGTTTGCAGAGGTTTAATTGCTGTGGTAATTTTCCTTTAATTCTGGCTCTAATAAAAATATTGGACATTTGCTACGTTTTACTTGCTAATGGAAAGTGGATGTGGTTATCATGTTTAACCGGGATGAACACCTGAAACATTTGAGAAATGGGTGCAAAAATACCTGAAAGAGGTTGTATAGAGGAACATTTCATGGTAGACTTTAAGATTCTCCAGATTTAACAGTTTAATCCAAATTTGCTACAACTTTAGAGAATCTGCCATCAGTTTATACACCATGTAGCTGCCCTAACAATGTCTGCACTGCACTATTTTGTCAAAACTGCTGACAGCTTATTAAAGTTTTTCATAAAACGTATACATGCTCATTAAAAAAAAAAATCACAATCTGTCAACAGCTGGAGAGATAGAGAGGAAATCACATTGATTGAACTAGAAGTCCTAAAAGCTGAAGGTCAAGAACAACTTTCGTCCTGCATTGTAGTCAGTATCTGTCAAATAAGACCATGAACACTCCATACAAACTGCTATATCCATTATATGCTTACAGTGTGCATGTATACGTTTAAAGTACATAAGATAAAGAATATATGATAACACCCAATGCCTGCCAGATGCTCCACTGATACTCCAACCTCAGGGTGTGTCCACACGTTCAGTTTTTCAGATGCAGTTTTTGATGCCCAAACCAGGAATGGAGTGAAAATAGAGGAGGAGCAGCACTTCTTAATGATAAGTCCTCATCCATTATGATCCACACCAGCTTTTGGCTCCAAAAACTGCATCTGAAAGACAGAACATGTGGCTGCACCATGAAAAAACTGAATCTGACTGGATGGGATTTCACTTTCCAGTCCAGTCATTTTTCCTAGAGATAAGTGGCACAAATGGTTGGCCAGGTTATGTAATCACATTCCCATATCTATCTCAGTCAGAAACTAGTCCGTAACATGGACGGTACATGGATGCCTACGATGTGTCGCCCATAATGTTAATAGCCAAACAGATTTCTATGGGGAAGCCCGAGCCTATGGTCAGTGCATAAATCATGGACCGTGTGCTGGACAGATTTCAAGGACCAATTACAATGCCAAGGGCTGGAAACCCATAAGTACTTAAATGTAGAGCTAGAGAAGGCAAGTACACATTGATTGTTTTTCTTACACCAGCCTTCAGGGAATTTCCAGAATTTCAGGAAAACTCCTTTAGGGTGCTGTCACCATGTTAGTGTTTTGATTCATATTATAGTTATGTGTCAGTTATCTGGGACAAAGTAATGATCCAAAGTATATCAACTGAGAGTTGGCGTAAAAAGTGGAGATTGTGTCACTTCAAACAGATTCCCCCCTTCGGCAGACAAACACCCCACCCCAACTGATTCCATTTTGTAACAGAATCAAACGCACTGGGACGGCCCACTGCCAGTCGCATATGGGTTTGTATGCAAGTGTCTTGTATTATGTAAATGCAAGAAACCGGATGCCGATTGCCAATCACATGCGTTTGCATACAAACCCATATGCGATCAGCAGTGGGTCGCCCCAGTGCGTTTTGATTTCATTACAAAACCGAATTAGTTGGGGTGGGGGGTGTTTGTCTGCTAGAGACTGGGGATGGGTGGGAAGGACGGAATCTGTTTGAATTGACACAATCTCCATTTTTTACGCCAGCAGTTGACATATGTGTCAGTTATCTGGGACAAAGTAACTATAAAAATGTCAGATTTTTGGAAAAGATCTTTGCAGGGGGCAAGCTCTGTTCTTTTTGGCACAAATTGATTTAGCTAACTTTATCTTTGATTTGTGCCAAAAAGAACGGAGCAAAGGTGCAATCTAAGCCATAATGCTGCCACAATCAAGTAAGTGAGGGCACAACTAAATATAATGGATTCCCAAATCCTGCTCTTTACATAATTGTTATCCATCTCCTTCCAATCAATCTTCCTATAGTCCTGAAAAGTGCTTAATGCAGATCTCTTTTACGAGTCACACTATTAAATTGTATGCTGGCAGATAGAAAATGGAATAAATTAGTAATTCCATTAACAATGATCTCCTTGTATCATTAAGCAGCAACTGTAATTAGTAAATAATTGACAAGAAATCACACAAGGAGAAGACTGATAAATAATGGATACAAAGTTACTTATTTTCCCTAACAATCCAAGTGTCCACATACACTGTAGTGCTGATCACTTTTCTGTCTGTCCTGTTACATGCTCTGAACATATAGGCTACAATCAAACATGCTTGAATAACAATTTCATAATATTTGTGCAAACATGTAATTACAGCAATCTAGGGGAATACAGTGTCAGAGAAGTGAAAGATGCCCACCCCTGCCATCTTCTCCCAGTTTGGTGGTTGGATTATCACTGTACTGCAATCATAAGAAGGAGGGGGTCAGATGAAAGCAGTCCTGGCACTGTATATGACAGATTGATAAGTCATGGCATGGAGGCAGCAGAAATAAAGAACAAAAACCCAGATCCAAACAAGACATGAAGATCCAACAAGTAGCAGTCCTTACCTTGATTCTCTCCACGCTGGCCTCCAGCTTCAGCTGTTCCACCTGTCTCAGCATGGTGCTCAGACTGGAGTTAGAAGACATGTCTATCCCTCAGAGAGAAGACTTGTAGCTGTTACTTCTCCTCAGACACTTCTCTGATCGCAGGGCAGGAAATGATCTCACAAGCAGCTAAACTAACAGGGACTAGCAGCCCTCCTACCCATCCAGAGCACAGCAGCCGCTTCCCAACTAGGATCATGAGATGAGCTCATGATTGGGGCTCCACCTAGTGGTGCTAAAACGTGCTACACTAGGACAAATCCATACAAAGTCTAATCATATATGTTTATGCATATCTCATTACAAGAATAACTAAAATTAAAGTTAAAATACAAGGAGAAAATAAAGCAGGGGTATGTATGGTTTTATATGGTTCGTCACTTGACCAATATCCGCCATAAAAACTTATTTTATTTGCAAACTGAGGCAAGAAACGTCTCCAAGACACGGTTTGCAGCCTTTTTTTATAACTCATACCTCCCAACCCGTCCCCTAATGTGCCTACAAATTGTATTACTGCCCCCCACACTATGTAATCATCAGGCTCCATTCGCTCCAAGATTCGGCTCTTCTGATTCCTGAACGGCTCCCAATTGAATGTATAATAGGGATCCTCAGGTCTGTCAGTCACCACACTCCAAACCAGTTTTAACTCAATTTTATCAGGTTAACCCCTTAAGGACGCAGCCATTTTACAGCTTAAGGCTCAGCCCGATTTTTTGGATTCTGACTTGATTCGCTTTATATGGTTATAACTTTTGAACACTGTTACTTATCAAAACGATTCTGAGATTGTTTTTTCCCCACATGTTGTACTTCATTTTAGTGGTAAATTTTGGCAGATAAGTTTTGCGTTTATTTACAAAAAAAAGAAAATATGATACATTTTTTGAAAAATTTGCCATTTTCGAAATTCTAAATCATTGCGTTTTCAGGCAGATAGATTTACCAGCTAAATAAGTTGCTGAATAACATTTCCCATTTGTCTACTTTACATTTTCATAATTTCTGAAATATCTGGATAATTTATTTTGACGTCACGCGGCTTACAAATAGAATATCGCTTTTCCGGATTTTCAGAATTGACTATTTTGGGGATAAATACAGTTTTGAATGAAATTTTACATATTTAGCATCAAAACCCCCTATATAATCTACCCATTTTCAAATCTGCACCCCTCAAGCTATCAGAAACAGCTTTTACGAAGATTGTTAACCCCTTGAGATCTTCATAGTAATTGAATCAAAATGGAGGTGAAATTTAGAATGGTCATATTGTTCCCTTATACGTTCATTTAGCACTAAAATTTACACATTTCCAAAATATAAAAAGAGAAAACCCACCATACAATTTGTTCTGCAATTTCTCCTGAGTACAAAGACCCCCCACATGTGGCTGTGACTTGTTTTATGGGCGCACAGCGAGGTGCAGAAGGGAAGGAGGGCGCTGCAGCTGCCAGGATTTTAGTTTCCTCATTGGCCCCTTTTGAAGGCTATAAAATTTTCGCTTTTTCGTTATTGGGGCCATGTTTCCCGATGCCGGTTCGGCTCTGATCCAGAGCCGAGCCGGCATAAGCGCCGTGGCGGATATATCCGCCACTGAGCGCTAAGTCACTGCGCTCCGTGGCGGATATATCCGCCGCGGAGCGTGAAGGGGTTAAAGGAAGCGTGGTGAGCCAATTAGGGGAGGGATTAAGTGAGCTATCGGATCACTGAAGGGAGCAGACCCCCGTCGTTCACACGAAAGAGACGGCTCTTCATGCCGGCTCGTTCGGGAACAACACATCACTACTTTCCTGCCATTGCTCTGCATGACTCTGAAGCTGACAGCCCCTAAGACATCACCACAGCATGATTGCCAGCCTCTGCCGCACACACCAGCAGCAGCAGAGGCTCAATGGTGGAGTGGGAGCATTCAACAAGCTGAACATGGATGATAAACACATCTATTTCACCATAGTTAAGGGAGAAGAATAGCTTGATATCACAGTACAGATATAATACATTCATCTCACATAACAAGGATAAGGAATAGAGGCGGTCCCCTACTTAAGAACACTTGACTTACATACGACCCCTAGTTACAAACGGACCTCTGGATATTGGTAATTTATTGTACTTTAGTCCTAGGCTACAATGATCAGCTGTAACAGTTATCGAATGTGTCTGTAATGAAGCTTTAGTGTTAACATTGATTCTTATGACAACCCAAAATTTTTTAAATCCAATTGTCACAGAGACTAAAAATGTTCTGGCTGGGATTACAATGATAAAATATACAGTTCCGACTTACATACAAATTCAACTTAAGAACAAACATACAGACCCTATCTTGTATGCAGGGACGGACTTGTTTTGGGCCGGTCCGGGGCTGGTCCTGTACTGGTGGGGCCGGTGAAAAATGAAAAACACATGAAACTCACCTTTCCGACGCTGCGCCCCTACTTGATCAAGTCCGGCTGCGGTGACAGCTCGTTACGTGCCAGCGTCGCACAGACCATGATGTCAGCCGCTTGCCGACATCATGGTCTGTGCGACGTCGGAGAGGTGAGTTTCATGTGTTTTTATTTTTATGTACTGGGGTGGGGTGGCGCTGTATACCGGGGGCTGCTGTATACAGGGGGCAGCTGTATAGAGGGGTGACCAACTGGCTGTCTGGCTGTATACACTGCGGCAGGGGGGTCTGGCTAAATACACTGGGGCAGGGGCAGTCTGGCTATATATACTGGGGCAGGGGCTGTCTGGCTGTATATACTGGGGCAAGGGCTAGCTCGCTGTATATACTGGGGCAGGGGCTGTCTGGCTATATATACTGGGGCAGGGGCTATCTGGCTATATACACTGGGGCATGGGCTGGCAGGCTATATACTGGGGCAGGGGCTTTCTGGCTATATACACTGGAGAAGGGGCTTTCTGGCTATATACACTGGGGCTGACCCTGTCTGGCTATATACACTGGGGCAGGCGCTGTCTGGCTATATACACTGGGGCATGGGCTGGCAGGCTGTATACTGGGGCAGGGGCTGTCTGGCTATATACACTGGGGCAGGGGCTGTCTGCTAATACCCTGGGACAAGGTGGCTGGTCTGGGCTTATATACAACTTGGGGCAGGGGCTGCCGCTATATACATTGGGCAGGGGCTTTCTGGCTATATACACTGGGGCAACAACTGGGGCATGGGCTGCAGCCTATATACTGGGGCAGGGGCTTGTCTGGCTATATACACTGGGAAGGGGCTTTCTGGCTATATACACTGGGGCTGACCTGTCTGGCTATATCACTGGGGCAGGCGCTGTCTGGCTATATACACTGGGGCATGGGCTGGCAGGCTGTATACTGGGGCAGGGGCTGTCTGGCTATATACACTGGGGCAGGGGCTGTCTGGCTATATACACTAGGGCAGGGGCTGTCTGGCTATATACACTGGGGCAGGGGCTGGCCGGCTATATACATTGGGGCAGGGGCTTTCTGGCTATATACACTGGGGCAGGGGCTGGCCGGCTATATACACTGGGGCAGGGGCTTTCTGGCTATATACACTGGGGCAGGGGCTGTCTGGCTATATACAACGGGGCAGGGGCTGTCTGGCTATATACAATGGGACATGGGCTGTCTGGCTATATACTGGGGCAGGGGCTGTCTGGCTATATATACTGGGTATATATACTGGGACAGGGGCTGTCTGGCTATATACACTGGGGCAGGGGCTGTCTGGCTATATACACTGGGGCAGGGGCTGGCTGGCTATATACAATGGGGTAGGGGTTGGCTGGCTATATACACTGGGGCTGGGGATGGCAGGCTATATACACTGGGGCAGGGGCTGGCAGGCTATATACACTGGGGCAGGGGCTTGCAGGCTATATACACTGGGGCAGGGGCTGGCAGGCTATATACACTGGGGCAGGGGCTGGCAGGCTATATACACTGGGGCGTGGGGCTGTCTGGCTATATACTGTGGGGGGCTGGCTGACTATATACTGGGGCAGGGGCTGTCTGGCTATATACTGGGGGGCTGGCTGGCTATATACTGGGGAGGGCTGACTGACTATATACTGGGGAGGGCTGGCTGACTATATACTGGGGAGGGCTGGCTGGCTATTTACTGAGCGGACTGACTGAGTGGGCTGGTCGTATACTGGGGTGGCTGGCTATATACTGGGGGGTAGCTGGCTACTAGTAATAGAAGCTATATTCCTGTACATAGGGGGCAGTATTATAGTAGTTATATTCTTGTACATAGGGGGCAATATTATAGTAGTTATATTCCTGTACATAGGGGGCAGTATTATAGTAGTTACATTCCTGTACATAGGGAGCAGTATTATAGCAATTATATTCTTGTACATAGGTGGCAGTATTATAGTAGTTATATTCTTGTACATAGGGGGCAGTATTATAGTAGTTATATTCTAGAAGTGTTATTCCTTTACAAGGAGGCAGTATGAGTCTCATTCTCTGTGGTGTACATGTTGATTTAGACCATCTATAAACAGTTTTTATGGAGTTTAGTAACTTCACCCACATCACAAGGTCACGCACACTTGTTTTGACCCCACCCACAGAATGTGGCCACTTTTACAGTTTTTTCCAGGGCCACTTTCAATTCCCAGTCCGCCCCTGCTTGTATGTAACCCGGGGACTGCCTGTACAGTGCAGTACAGGGTTAATAAATACAGTATTACCTCAATAACAAAACAGGGTTAATACATACTGTGATGCCATGGTCAGTGGGCCCCAGTGCAAATTTAGGATTAGGGTCCCGGACACATAAGCCCTCACAGTCACACCTGGAGTTTTTTGAATGTGTTCACAAAACCAATGAAAACGCCTGGGGGAAGGACTCAGCCTGATCACATATACATTTCCATTGAAGCGCTTGCGAACAGTAACCAGCACCAGGTATTTTGGATTGTTTAAATGTGTGACCGCACCGCTGTCCCCAACCTACACATTATACATGACACACCTACTCACATATATGATTTATTCTCATACATACTGTATACACACATGTATCATATATACAATAAACCAGAGAGCCATGAATGCCGTATATTTTTAAATGTAATTCAGTGAGAGCCATACAATTGCCATCATTTATTAATACCCCTCTAACAGTTTTCTGTCTCACTTTGCATGTCCTTTTTAGTGCAAACTGCTTGCACATGTATTTATGAAGTGTCTGCGACACTTGCACTCTACCCAAGGCGACACAAAATTCTGCCCTGAAAGTAGCGTTACGGTGCACAGTCGGACCATGCGCCACATTAATCATGCAGTGCACAACAGAATTATGTTGCATGCCCCATGTTAAAGGTAAGACAAAAAAGTTGGCGCAGTGCAGGGAGTGCTATATTCATGAAGAACATGCGCCATAATTCCTGAAAATTACGCATTACGCACACTTTACAGACAAGCTGCACCTAGTGCAGTTTGCACTGTTTTGTTCAATGTGGGCCAGTGTGTTTAAAACTAAATACAAGTAAATTTATGCAAGTACAAGTAATGAAATGTTCAGCCGTGCCCCCTCACCAATGAAATGTCAAGCCCTTCCCCCTCACCAATGAAATGTCCACGCCCCCTCACTAATCAAATATCCAGCCGCGCCCCCTCACCAATGAAATGTCCAGCCGTGCCCCCTCACCAATGAAATGTCCAGCTGTACCCCCACACTAATGAAATGTCCAGCTGTGCCCCCGCACTAATCAAATATCCAGCCGTGCTCCCTGATAAAAATAAACTTAGTTCTCACCCTCCAGCACTCACTCCTGGCATCCTCTTCTGCTGAGTGTGGTAGTGTGTGCGTGGCTGTAATGCGTAGACAAGGCTATATACTAAGTTTATTTTTTTATAAACGCGTGTATAAGTGCTGAAATTGTACTGAAAAACTCGGCTTATACCCAAGTATATATTTGTCTGCGAGACAGAAGTAGCCATCAAAAAAGAAACATCTGGCTCACATGCCATAGGTACTCGACCCTTGCTATACACAAACCATTTTTTGCAAACACTCAAATATAGGTGTACATACATATAATTATATCCACCCAAAATATGCTAACCACATATCTATTATATACCACACAAAAAAGTAGATACCTGAAATTAGCATACTGCATGCATAAATATATACCAGCAATAAATATAGGGGTATGGGCACGTAACCTTTTTAATCCTAGTTTCACATATCCATAGAAAACACGATAAAAAGAAAGACAGCAACACTCCAAATGATGATGGATTGAAGACTAGGTTTATTCGACCAGCATAACAGCAATGTTTCCAAAACATGTCTTTCCGCTTCGTCCCCCATGACGGCCCAACCTGGAGGATGCCCCTTGACCTCTGCAGGGACAGGAAGAAGAGAGGTTAAATGCTCCCCCCCTTGCATCCTCCCGCCAGTGTTCTTCCTGTCCCTGCCGAGGCAGGACAAGAGAGGTGCCCTCTCTCCTCCAGGGGGGGGGGGGACGAAGTAAACTTACGGGTAGTCCTGGCTGGCTAAATCCCGGCGGGCTGGGGCGTTCGGTCGGCCTTGTGTCCTCCCTTTCGCCGCCCTTCCAGTCCGTTCGTCCTGGCCGCCGCTCCGCGATCCGTGTGTGAGCGCGCGGCGGCCGAAAAAACTACAATTCCCGGCGTCCTCGAGGTCCGATGACGACTTCCGGTCGCGACCGGAAGTGGCGGCTCACAGGACCGCAATGCATCCCTGGGATCGGGAGCACGGCGCAGGCGAAGTCTACAGGGGGATGGGCTCCCCATTAAGGTATTTAAGGTCACCTGGAGCAGGTAGTCACGCTGATCTCAGGTCTAAGATCTGTGTGTGACGCTGCGGTGCTGGTTTCCTGTGCTGTGTATTTCTGAAATTTTCCTGTGCGCTTCCACGGCTTTTATGATGGCTGACGAGGCAGACCCTACCTTCCTGCATCCTCCGGTTTCTGTAAGTGGGATTTTGTGCAGGTTTGGGTTTTTTACTGTGTGTAAAATAGTGGGTCATTTATTATCCTCCGCTTGCCCTTTCAGGAGAAAGACCAAGGGTCTAAAACGAAAGGCAAGGAGGATAAAGGGGATAAGACGAGCAGGTCTGAAAAACCCGAGAAAAGCCGGCTTAGAAAGTGCAACATGTGTGCCCACTCTATGTCCGACTCATACAAAAAGCCG
The DNA here is from genome assembly GCA_019512145.1 of Engystomops pustulosus. Classification (NCBI taxonomy): domain Eukaryota; kingdom Metazoa; phylum Chordata; class Amphibia; order Anura; family Leptodactylidae; genus Engystomops; species Engystomops pustulosus. The sequence continues at coordinate 170,743,825 of CM033641.1, forward strand.
ATTTGCAAGTCTTGCATCGACAACTTTATGAGAGAGGAAAAGACATCCTTCTTAGACGAATTAAAGGGGTTTATCGAGGAGAAAATAAGCTCTTCAGTGGCCGCTGCTACGTCCAGGCCTCCACCGTGTAAGAAACCTAGAGTGGAGCCGGATTCTTCTATATCTGAGGGGGGGGATGATTCTGAAGCTCCCTCATGCTCATACGTAGAAGATGATGATCCTACGGACTCACAAAAAACAGAAGATTCACGTCATCTGTTTCAGTTCGAGGAACTCGATGGTCTCTTAAAAGCAATTAGACAGACCTTGGAAATCGAGGAGATTCTTCCCCCTAGATCTAAGGAGGAGGAACTATTTGGGGGATTGAAGGCAAAACGCCAGAGGGTGTTTCCCCTGAATGACACGTTAAAGGAGCTGGTTTCTGAGGAGTGGCAAGAGCCAGAAAAAAGGGTTATCGTGTCCAAAAACTTTAAGAAGAGACTTGTTTTTGAGCCCGAGGAGTCTAAAGTATGGGACACTTGTCCAAAGATGGATGTGCAAGTTACCAAAATAGTAAAGAAGACTGACCTTCCTTTTGAGGACGCGGCCCAATTAAAGGACCCTATGGACAGGAAGTCTGACTCCCTGTTGAGAAAGGCCTGGGAGACCTCCATGCTCAGTCTGAAAACTAACTTGGCTTCCACCTCAGTCGCAAGGAACTTGCTGTACTGGCTGAATGAGTTGGAATCCCACATCAAGGAAGGGACTCCGAGATCAACAATCTTGGAGAACTTTCCTTTGCTGAAATCTGCAACAGCCTTCCTCGCAGATTCTGCTGCCGAGGGAATTCGTTTCGCTTCAAAGGAGGGAGCACTTACTAACTCTACCCGACGGGCGCTGTGGCTAAAACAGTGGAACGGGGACATCAGATCCAAGGCAAAACTGTGCAGTCTTCCCTTCTCAGGGGAGTTTGTGTTTGGCCCAGAGTTGGATGCTATACTTGAGAGAGCATCAGATAAGAAAAAGGGCTTTCCTGAGAGATCGATACCCAAGAAGCAGCCCTTTCGAGACTTCAAAAGGGATTCCTACAAGGATAAAGGGAAAAGGGGACGCTGGAGCTACCCGAAAGGAGGTAAAGGGAGAGGGTTTCTGTTCTCCACCCCAACAGACCCTAATAGAAACAAAAAACAATGATGCCATAGTAGGGGGAAGGTTGCTAAGATTCAGAGGAGAATGGACGAAGGTCACTTCAAATCCCTGGGTCTTAGATATATTACTGCATGGTTACAACATCGAATTCCTCAGACTTCCCCCTACGAAATATATGCCACCTTCACCTTCCATGTCACTTACATCCCACAGTTTAATATGGCAAGAAGTAACTTCTCTTTTGTCTTCTGGAGTGATTATACCTGTTCCACAGGATCAAGAGAAATCCGGTTTTTACTCTTCTCTTTTTTTGGTAAAGAAACCGAACGGCACAAACCGACTAATCATCAACCTGAGAGGTCTCAACGAGTTTATCGTCTACCGGAAATTCAGGATGGAGTCGGTAAGATCAGCCACACACATTATTCACCAAGATGCATTAATGTGCACTATAGACTTAAAGGATGCATATTATCACATCCCTATACACCATTTCTCACAAAGGTTTTTAAGGTTTTCTGTCTTGTCTCCAGAGGGTGCTACACTACACTTTCAATTCTGTGCACTCCCCTTTGGAATATCATCTGCACCAAGGACCTTTACAAAGGTGATGGCAGAGGTGGTGGCGTCTCTCAGACTACAGGACGTACTGATCGTCCCGTACCTAGACGACCTGCTCATTGTTGGCCAAGACAGGGGGAGCTTACTCTTCTCCAGAGATCTCACCCTAGAAACCTTAAAAAGACTGGGATGGATAGTAAACTACCAGAAGTCAGAACTTTCCCCAGCTACTGTGAGGAAATTCCTGGGTGTAAACCTGAACTCAGTTTACCAAATGTCGTTCCTTCCACAGGACAAGGGAGACCACATCAAGGATCTGATAACAAGGTTCAGGAGAAAATCAGTGATCTCTATCAGAGAAGCTATGAAGATTCTGGGCTCTCTAACAGCCTGCATCTCCTCGGTAGCCTGGTGTCAGGCCCATTCCAGAATACTCCAGGGATGGATCTTAAGATCCTGGAACAGAAAACAGGAGGATCTGGACAGGAAAATCCCAATCCCACCTGCCGTCAAGGAGGACCTGCTATGGTGGTTGGGAGACGGAAATCTGAGGAAAGGGATCTTCTGGTCAAACAGCCCTTACATCCCAATCCAGACAGACGCGAGCCAGAGGGGCTGGGGGGCAGTGATGCCTCAGCAAATTTCCCAGGGTACCTGGACAGAGGAGATTACAAGAAGGTCCTCAAATTTCCGAGAGTTGCAAGCAGTATGGGAAGCACTCAGCGCGAACACTCCTCTTCTTGCCCACCAACACCTCCTAATTCTATCAGACAATACAACTACGGTCTCCTACATAAAAAGACAAGGAGGAACCAGGTCTCCTCTCCTGAGTACCCTAGCTCGGAAAATATTTTTGTGGGCAGAACAACACACTCTGTCAATATCTGCCACTCATCTAAAAGGCACGGAGAATTCAAGGGCGGACTTTCTAAGCAGAAGAAAGATCCTACCAAACGAGTGGAGCCTCAAGGAGGAGATCTTCCAGCGGCTAACATCTTTGTGGGGTTATCCTCTAGTGGACTTGTTCGCAACAAGGGAGAATACCAAATGCCTGCATTATTTTTCTCTGGAAAAAGGGGAGAACAGGGAACGGCTGGACGCCTTCTCTCACTCCTGGGACATTCCACTAGTCTACGCCTTCCCCCCAATTCCCCTGATCGCCAGGGTCCTGAGGAAAATATTTCAGGAAAATACCAGAGCCATCTTCATCTGCCCGAACTGGCCGAAGAAAAGCTGGTACCCACTCTTGAAGAAGATGTCACCAGAGAATCCAGTCATTCTTCCGCTATCAGAGGACCTACTACATCAGGGTCCAATCCATCATCCAAACCCAGGGAAATTACAGCTGTCTGCCTGGATCCTGAATCCAGCTTCTTAAGCTCTCAGGGACTCTCATCTGAAGTCATCAAGACCCTGAAGGCAAGTAGAAAACCAGTCACCTTTGCCATCTACCATAAGATATGGAAGAGGTTCTGTTCCTTCTGTAAGGACAGTCCACCTTCCCAAGCTAACCTTAATATTTTGCAGGTGCTTGAATTTCTTCAAAAGGGTTTGGAGTTGGGTTTGTCTACCAGCACCCTGAAGGTCCAGGTGTCGGCGCTTAGTGCCTTCTTCGACCAGCCTCTCATCGAGCACAGGTGGGTCAAAAGATTTATTAAAGCTGCCTCTAGGTTAAAGCCTCAGACTGTTAAAAAATCATCAACATGGGACTTAACTCTAGTTTTGAATGCCTTAATGAAGGAACCATTTGAACCTATTGATTCCTCCAGTGTTAAAAACCTGACACTTAAGACAGTTTTCCTGATAGCCATCACTTCTGCTAGAAGGTTAGGTGAACTTCAGGCTATATCGATTAGGGAACCCTACATGAAAATTCTAGATGATAGAATTGTGTTGATGTTGGATCCAAATTTTGTTCCCAAGGTGGTTTCCGACTTTCATAGGAATCAGGAGATTATCCTACCCTCCTTCTGTGAGAACCCTTCTTCGGCAAGAGAACGCGAATGGAGTTCTTTGGATGTAAGACGTTCTGTCCTAAAATACCTACAAATTACAGAGGCCTGGCGTATTGACTCTAACCTTTTCATCCAATTTCAGGGGAAAAATAAGGGGAGGAAGGCGTCGAAGGCGACTATTGCAAGATGGCTGAGACTGGCAATTGCCTCATGTTACGACCTACAGAAAAGCCCGATACCAGCAGGAATCCGAGCTCACTCGACCAGGGCTATGTCCACATCTTGGGCGGAAAGAAGAGGAGCGTCACTAGATCAGATTTGCAGAGCTGCAACGTGGTCTTCATCCACTACATTCTCCAAGCATTATAGGCTGGACTTGCACTTGTCAAAAGACCTATCTTTTGGACGCAAGGTGTTACAGGCTGTAATCCCTCCCTAAAAAAGCTTACTAATTTTGTAAGTCTCCAGGTTGGGCCGTCATGGGGGACGAAGCGGAAATTGTGAATTAGATTACTCACCGGTAATTCTATTTCCGTTAGTCCACCATGACGGCCTATATATTTTCCCTCCCAGCTGGATTTCTTCCTTTCTTTGTATTATTATTTCCAGATAATTTTCCTTTGTATGTGGAGCAAACATACTAAATAAATCTGGTTGTATCTTCCTCAGCATGGTTATTTTGTAATCACTGGAGGGAGGATGCAAGGGGGGGAGCATTTAACCTCTCTTCTTCCTGTCCCTGCAGAGGTCAAGGGGCATCCTCCAGGTTGGGCCGTCATGGTGGACTAACGGAAATAGAATTACCGGTGAGTAATCTAATTCACAATTTATCAAGCATATAACAACAGCGAGAAGTACACAGCAGGACCTGTCACCCTAAAAAAAAATGCTCTTAGTGTTACCCCAGTAATAGCTTTATCTGAACCTTCCAATAAAGCTAGCAAACACTGCACTGCCATAGCCTCAGAACGCCGGACTAAGATTACAGTGATCTGGCGTATTCATGAGGGGGTGTTGCAAGGAGGCGGTGACTGCCGCATGAAGCCTGGCAGTCACCGACGGCCTATGTTGTTTGAGGGGCAGTCCGGGGATGAAGCAGAGGAAAGGGCAGCGCCTCGGACTGCCCCCGAATGAATACGCCGGCCTACTATAAGCTTGGTAAAGTGTTCTGAGGCTACGGCTGTGCAGTGTTTGCTAGCTTTATTGGTAGGTTATCAGGCTGAGCTGTATAATGTGAGATAAGAGGGAAATAGGCATGGCTGATGCAGTGAGCTGTATCAGACTGAGCTATCTGATGTGAGATGGGAGGGGACGTAGCTAAGCTTACTGGATGCTGGATCATGTACAGAGGCTCATACATGAGGAAAGAGAGGGAGCTGCCATCTGCATCTTACTTATATGTTCATAGCCCTACATGCAAATTTTTAAAACACCATTATTGGTAAATTAGTTTGAGCTGCTTTATAAATATGCAGTAACAAAATGTTTTCAAAGGTATACCCGGACTTTATATTTCTAGGTTGTGGTAGGTTGAGCCCATAAGATCTATCTGGTGGGCCCTACGAAACAAAGTTAAAGACTGCCACTTACTGTAAAAATGCTTATTGCAGGATGAAAACGCACACATTTGAACCTGGCTTAACTATTCTGTTCAGTCTTTGCATATGTCTCAGGACTTGCTCATGTTTTTTTTTACATGAAAAACTTTATTATTATTTATTCTGGGTGCAATAACAATTTGCTACATTCAACAATAGTTATAGCAACAATTTTAGTAAAAACAGGATATAATTTTCTTACAAGGAGATCACATGAATGGATTCATCATCCTTGAATGATAGTACTCTAGGCTCTATTTATAGAGATCAAAGAAAGTCTGTTTTATGTTCCAAAACTGAAACATCATTGTGTAGTTTTGGAAATTCTCTTCTTATATGAGAAGTGTTGTCAAGTACAAAGAGGCAACCCGTTAAGTGTAGTGGATTGTTCAAAGAGGGAATTATATTAACCAGCACTTTTAAATGGGATGCAGAATTTATGCCTGCGGTACCTTTACAGTCATTCCACAAGCGTTAGAAGACACCCGGATATGATCTGGTTTCTGATTCTTTTAATGCCATGATTTTGGTACTGCATGGGCTGGAGGTCAAACTCAGCATTGAAGTTAAATCAACAAATACACAGCAGAAAGCCGCCAAGACTGTGGATTATTTCCGCAATGAAAATTATAAACCCCCATATATCATACTGCGACTGTTACACAATGCATATATTCTGCACAGAATTTCCACACATGAAATCAGTGTGTAGTATTATACGTGTTTGGACACCCTTAGTATTGTGCTTTCCTCGTCTTTCATTTACAAAGTGTTGTCATATTACACAATGCTGTACATTTTGTGGCAGAAGAGTGGAAATATATATCAAATAAATATCAACATATTAATATAAATATAATAATAAGAAAATATGGGAAATAATGGAACTGCCCATATATGATTATTTCATTCAAACTGGTGCTCTTCAGGGTAGATTGGCAATCACAATGCCCGAAATAATGGCCAACCCAGGGCCATTATCCATTGCAATCTCTTTGTGGAGTAGCCGAAGCTGAGGCTACACGGCACGGCTACTCCGCGCCCCGTTCCACCTACCAATTCAGTGCACAGCTCCTGTTAGTTGCGCATACTTGTCTGCAAAGCCGGGTTCTGCGCATGAGCAGAAAGCAGGCTGCCGGCATGCAAAGAACCGGCTTTGCAGATGAGTGTGCGCAGTTACCAGAAACTGTGCGCTGAAGATGCATTGGTGGGCGGAACGCAAGAGGCTACTGGGGCGTGGAGTAGCCGCGCCGTGTAGCCTCAGCTTTGGCTACTCCACACCCAAGTAGCCTCTTTAGAAAATTTGCATATTAGGGGAATTAAAATGTATAAATAATAGGTAGATTTCCTTTAAGAATAGATTGTAGAGGAGAGTGAAAGACCGATTAGTAGGGAGTTACAGTAGTCTAGTCAAGAGTGAAACAAAGCAACAATTAGCATTTTAGCGAAGGCATCTGTTGCGCCCCCGTCCCCTTAGTCCAAAGGTACCGACGGGGAACCAGCGGCCAACTCCTCTTATAACAAGTTCAACCTCTGCTTGCTGTGATGCTTAGCCTCCTGCCTCTAAGACATGCTTCAGCGGCTGCTGTTCACTCTTCTGCCTCTTACTACAGACTGACTTCACCCACTCTGACCTCTGACTGACTCTTAACTCCTCCCTTCTTCTTCCCACAATACTTTGCTACTCTTTCACCTTGGTAGGCCAGCCCCTTCTTATTAAACATAAAACAATTAAAGGTATATACAAAGTACATTGCCATAGCTGTAGGACCTGACATTTTACACAATGTAGAGCTTTTACCAATTTAGGGCTTTCGATTGTAAGAAATGGACGCATTCTGGAGATGTTTCTAAGATGCATGCGGCAAGACCAAGCAAAAGATTGAATATGCAGTGCAAAGGAGAGGTCGGAGTTCAGCACAACCCCAAAACAGCGGGCCTGCTACCTTGGTGCTAAAGTGATCCACAGACCAAGATGGAGAGGTTATGGTTGGGTCAGTTAGTAGATGGTGGAATGATTAAAAGTTCAGTCTTAGACTTAGATGGTTTATCCGATGGGGGCAGTATAGGGGGAAAAGCAAAGAGGACCTAGGACTGAGCCCTGAGGAATCCTGACATTGATAAAGATGAGAAGAGAAAGATCCAGATAAGGAGACACTGTGAAGCATCCTGAGGAGGATCTGGTGGTCCACAGTATCAAAAGCTGCTGAGAGACCCAGAAGAATGAGGATAGCATAGTCACCTTTGGATTTAGCAGTGAGGAGATCATTGTAGACTTTAGTAAGAGCAGCCCTTTACACTTGAGGCAGGTGCTTTGCTAAGTGCTTTTCTTGCTTTTCCTCCTAGCTTGTGATGAGGGAACCAGTGAAAATCTGGGTTTCAAGTTCAAACAAACCTGAATTGGAAAAATCTGTTCAGGTTCTGGTACCTGTTAAAATGCTGTCGGTTGGTTTTAAAGGAAACACGTCATGAAAAAAGGTCATTTTTATATCACAAGTTCTCTAATATTGTGCATCTGAATAATACTAATTGTTTCATTAACATTACCTGGCTCCCTGACAGTAGTGCGTGGTGAGTCCCAGGGTAGATCAAATGAGATTTACTTGTGGCAGTGAGCTGACGGGAAGAGGGAGGGGGAAGGCAATGAGTGAGAGGAGGAGAAATTGAGTAGAAGACTGCACCCCCCTAGGGGCTCACCATGCAATGCTGACAGGGAGCTAGGTGATTTTAAAAAAAAAGTACTGGAATTATTCAGATGTATCACAAAGGCATATTTGAAATTAACATACCAGTGTCTATTTTAGCCTGTTAATATGTGAAAATGACCTTCCTATTGATTGTCCGCACACACACTGCCATGTTTTAGAGGGACGTTTACAATCAGGGTACATTTGGGGGAATCTTTATTTAAATAGTCTGTTTCCACAGGAAGAGAGGTTGTGTCTGTCATGTGCCACACTTTTAAATAGCGTGTTTCCATGGTGAACTGGGATGGGGGAAGATGATATTAAGCTGTTTAAAGTAATTAATACTGAGGCCGATAGTATAGCAATACAGGGGGATTTGTGGAAGATGGAGGAATAGGCTTGGGCCATGGAAACAAAAGTACAATTACTTGATAAAACTGCAGCTGAAAAAGACTTGGAGGTATTGGTGGATACTGAACTTAATTTTAGTGACCAGAGCCAGGCGGCTGCTGCTAAAGCAAATAAAATGATGGGATGTATCAAGAGAGGAATAGATTCTCATGATAAAGACATAGTTTTGCCCTTATACAAATCACTGGTCAGACCACACATGGAATATTGTGTACAGTTTTGGGCACCAGTGGAGAACTGGAAGATAGGAGAGCAACCAAGATTATTAGGGGAATGGGAGGACTAGAATACAATGACAGATTACAACATTTCGAGTTATTCAGTTTAAAAAAAAACAGCTGAGGGAAACCTCATTACAATGTACAAATACCTGAACGGGCAGCACAAGGATCTCTCCTTTCATACACATTGCGTCACGCTTTTTTGATACGTTTTTGGCGCATTTCAAAGGCTTCAGCCTTGATCACATGCTGAGGATACATTGCGTTTTAGCAAATGCAGTGGAATAGCAATGTAACCTCAGCAGGTGATCAAAGCTAAAGCCTTTGGAATGCGTCAAAAAACGCATCACAAAAGGCGACGCAATGTGTCCACATGTGAGTGCGTCCACTTCTTCAGGTTTTCTGGTGTCGTTTTTGAAGCCAAAAGCAGGTGTGGATCATAAAGTGTGAAAACAAATAACTGAGAGAAGCTGCTCCTCCTCTTTTTTTACTCCACTCCTGGTTTGGACATCAAAAACTGCATCTGAAAAACTGAAAACGTTACCTCACCCTAAGGGCGCTGTCCCACGTTGCGTCTGCAAACGCAGACAAAACCGCGCCCACTGGGGCGGTCCGCTGGTCCGATCGCATTGGCGTTTCTATGGAAACGCCTGCGATCGGGTACGAGCCGCCGGTGTTTTGCGTTAAATTAATGCAAAACACCGGTGGCTCGTTCCGATTGCAGGCGTTTCCTTAGGGACCGCGGACCGCCTTGGTTGGCACGGTTTTGTCTGAGTTTGCAAACGCAACGTGGGACATCGCCCTTAGGGTGAAGACACACGTGGCGTTTTTAGGCCGTTTTTTAGTTTTCAGATCGTAAAAAACGCATGCGTTTTTGACCAGTTTGAATTAAGATAATTGGTCAAACCTGTCAAAAACGCATGCGCTTTTAAAAATCGCATGCGTTTTTTACGATCTGTAAAACGCAGACCAAAAACGGCCTAAAAACGCCACGTGTGTCTTCACCCTCAGGGCTCATTCAGAGGGAAGTTTTTAAGGTCCGTATGTGTTCTTTTTAATACATCTGCGTTTAAGTTTTTAGTGAATTTGCAGCTTTGTTTAAAAAGTCTGTAATTGAGTAATAACTCATTGGACACTGCAGGAAACGGGACCATGGCGAACTATGAAGGAAGGTTGTCTACAGCATGCTCATATGAGGAAAATACGTTCGTGTGCATGAGTCATATAATTCCATTCCTGCAACTAGTAGACACTAGACTCGGCCTCTTATGTTCTTATCTGGTCTCCCGAATTTTACTGTCATTTGACAAAAGCCGACACTCATGTACAGCCACATCCGCCACGTACGAGAGCTACTCCATGTGCTATTCTGAGCGAGTAGTAAGCCCTCATGCCCTCCTCTTGGCACACTTTGCTCCTGTCCGGCGCTGTGCCTGTTGATAAAGTTATTGCAGTCAGCGGATGATCCGGCAGCTGCTCCTCCCCGGTGTCACGTTGCAGCTGGCGGCTGCTGACATGGCGGTCCCGGGGAAGGCGGAGGGGGAAGCAGCTGCGAGCGGTGTCCCTCTCCTCCTTCCCGGGTCCTCCATGTCTCTCCGGTTTGTCTTCCTCCTCTGGAGCTTGGCCTGTCTAGCCGGGCACACGGCAGCGCTCACCGAGGGACTCTACTGCGGCCAGCAGGTGTGCTATGATGTTCTGGGGGTGAGCAGAGATGCCAGCAAGGCGGACATAGCGCGGGCGTACCGGCAGTTGGCCAGGAAGTATCACCCGGACCGGTACCGGACGCCCGAGGACCGGGAGACCGCGCACAACAACTTCCTTGTGGTGGCCACAGCATACGAGACCCTGAAGGTAGGTTCCCGGCGGGGAGAACTTATTTTGCCGTAATATATTGATGGTTAAACCTCTGTGCCAGACTTGTGGTACCCATACTATTGGCTGGTACCTTAAGCAGGGATTTCACACCTTGCATCAGATGTGATAACATTTCAACATGTAGTTGCGAAGTTCCATGTTGATAATTTGACATGCTTTGTGCAGCGCTGCGTAATCTGTGTGCGCTATATAATTAAAGAATTATTATTGTCTACCATATGCTGCCAGTGTGTGTGGCAGATCACTGCATAGTTTGGTGTCGGGACCAGTCGTCCTGGCCAAGGCTGACTCATAGGGAGAGATGACACAGCTGGCAACTGCTTATTGGTCGGGGACTGTGAACTTTGGCTTCTGACTAAACACAAATAGAATATGTGATTGAGAGAAAGGATGGTCATCACCAGAAAGCCCAAAATGTCTGATCTGACTTTTTGTAGTCTTCTAATGGCAGAGCTGTTGTCTGCACTTTATATAAGGACAAGGAAGATATAGACATGTAGGTTAGTATCAGTTCTCTTTACCAGGAGTGGTCATACACAGAGCACATACTTATCTTTATGTTATACCTTAGCTCTGCAGAGTCTCCACCGCTGCTTTTGGCGGAACCCAGGTAAGATATATCCAGCATGTAGTTCACAGTAGGATGTCAAAACCAGAACACTAACAGAAGATTAGACCCCAAAGAGACTCCGGATTGTAGACTTCACATGTAATCACAGAGTCAGTCATCACGCTGCTGCACTCAGCTTGTTTACTTGGAATATCGGGGGGAAATGTGAAACCACGAACAAATGTTCATAACGGTCCAAAAATGGCCTTGGTTATAGATGTTGAGGAAAGGTAATCGGTATCAGAATGATTAGTCAGTTTGCTACTTGAATTGGCATCATGTACCAGGCTAAGGCTAAAAACATAGGACCATGTTCCATCCAATAATCCTGGACTGTGGAACGGCCGAATGTCACAGAACAAATGTTGTGCCAAGGACAGGACTCGCGGCATCATATTATACATGTTCCAAAACACCCAGACAACAGCTCCATTTGTATCCACCATTTCACTTCAGTGCTGCTCCACAAGGATGCAGTGACTTCCATCCAGGTCTTGAATTCATAGACCAAGCACATTACTGTGTTTTTAGCCTAATTTGAGTAGCAGGATATAGATGCCATATAGTGTGGGCATGCATGGTCTTACAATCACAATCAATATAGAAATCACCATCAATAGAAATGCTTTGTAATTGTTCCCTCCTTTATTCTATGTTGTTGGAACCACAAGAAAATCCGTAATAACATATATACACTTTGTCTACTGCTAGGATGAAGAAACGAGGAAGGATTACGATTATATGTTGGATCACCCGGAGGAGTACTACAGGCACTACTATCATTACTACAGTAGGAGACTGGCGCCGAAAGTAGACGTGAGGATAGTCATCCTTGTTACCGTGTGCGTCATCTCCATCTTTCAGGTAATAGCTGATCTATTGATTTATGGCTTTTTAGAATCCTTTTCTACCCTGGTGAACATAAACTGTCTCAAGATGAACTCTTCACTGTTACATGTCCTTATTCTGAGTGTAGATAGGGGTTTTCTTCTTATAAAAAAAAAAGTATTTTCTATACCGTACTAGATCATTCTGAGTAGCAGTCACGTGCAGTATAGATCCAGTGTAATTTTGTTATGAGCTGTCAGCACAATTCCTTAATTGACGCGTCCAACTACCCCCATGGTCACACCGTCCATTCGCACCCTAGCTGCTAGGTGTCTCCACTTTATCGTTGAGTTATTGTCAAGTGTTAAAGCTGGCATATGCTTGCACAACCAAACAGATGTGTTCCCCTAGCAACTGTACGGACTTTGTAGTGATTGACAAGTAGTTGAAAAGCAGTCAGCCCTCATTAGCACAGGGATTGAAAAAGATCTATTTTATAACATTGGCGGTAAGGTTTGGAAATTTGAGACAACCCTTTTAACTTTTCGCACCGTTTTTTAACATAATTTTTACATAATAGTTTTCTTTAGTTTTACAGCTGGAGGAGCAGCTACAATGAAGCCATAAAATACTTAGCAACAGTGCCAAAATACCGTATCCAGGCCACTGAAATTGCAAGGCAGCAAGGTCTATTGAATCGTGGAAAGGAAAAGGGGAAGAACAGGAGATCAAAAGAAGAAATTAAAGAAGAAGATGAGGAGATAATTCGGGACATCATCAAGAATAAAATAGACATTAAGGGAGGCTACCAAAAGCCTCAAATCTATGATATCCTCCTGTTCCAAATCATTATCTTCCCCTACTATTTCGTCCAATATATAAGTTGGTATGCTTGGTGGGTGTATACATTTAATATCAAAGGAGAGGAGTATGGTGAAACAGAGAAACTCTACCTCATCCGTAAATACATGAAAATGTCACAGTCTCAGTTTGACAGCTTAGAAGATGAACGGAAGAAAACATTTCTAGAGGAGGAGCTGTGGATCCGAGAAAATTATGAAGTAAGTATTCCGTCCACTTTCTTTCCTTTTATTTTGGATGCTTTGAAGAAACCCTAGATATGTAGTGACTTCCAGGGTATGATATTCAACGACTATTCAAGGAGCACCTGCTATATTTTCTCACATGTCCATTATATTTCCCGGGAAACATCATGTTGGAGCTTTAGGAACCCTGTGCTGAGTCGTCATTTTTAATTTTTATTTTTTTTCTATTACATATTGATAAATTAAATTCATATCTGGCGTTTGCCAGTTGGGGGAGTGTCCATACATATTGCAGCAATGTATCTGGTGAAGGTTCTAGCACAATTCTACACCAGGCAGGACCTGATGTGGAATTCATCTTGACCTTTTTAAGGAATATATCAACAATGCACCAGCTTTTCATAAATCTCATCACTTATGCTATGCTTTAGGCCTAATGCTGGATGTTAAGGAGATTATGAATAATATAAATTCCTATAATGTCTGTGAATTTGTAGGCTGCTTTTATACATCCTATTATATGGTACATTTTCAAATTTTTGTCACTGATGTAACCTGTGTGTGATCCGATTTTCTTCAGAACTTTGTCATTCAGACATAATACAAATTGGGGCAGGATAGCATATGGGCCTTTTGTTCATATCATGACTGAAATCTTCAGATGGTTAGAGGGGAAATCTAATAGTTACCCTGTTTAGAAAATCCTTCTAGTTAAAGGAATTCTATGATTTGAGTATAGGAGAAAATTGCATCTGTATCCATATATAGAGAGCCTTATAAGGTTAATACATATTGTCATTTCCACAGATGTATAAAAAAGAGCAAGAAGAAGAAATGAAGAAAAAAATGGCTTCAGACCCACGATGGAAGAGATATAGAAGATGGATGAAAAATGAAGGCCCAGGAAGACTGACGTTTGTAGATGACTGACAATGACGCCTTGCTTGGGTCTCAAGATCTTATTTTCATAAAATAAAATATAGGAGGTTTTGTGATTTCTGCACTAAATCTCTGATACACACATTTGACTTATAGCTTGTCTTTTTTCTCTGGTACTCTTGAGAAAGTAGGAGGCAGAAGTTAATTATAAATAATCTGCTTATTCTGTTTATCAGGAAAAGAAATGTATTTAGGATGATTAGTTTCATCAGTTTGGGGAGCAGGGGCACAGAACAGGAACATTGCAAGCTATTGCTTGTGTCTCTCTACAATTGTGGCTACAGTAGTGATACTGCTGTCATGGCTGCTAACGAGACCTCTCAATGGGTTTGCATTCCAAATGTTTACATTTGTAGAACTTCCATATATACCTAGAACCAGCCTATTATTTATCCTGGTATTTTATCTTGAAGTTTTTGGCCAAGGGAAGGACCAAAACTTGATCACTTTTTAACATTGTATTCAAATAAAAAACTACTTTGATGAATATTTAGTTAATGTGCCTATGCCTTACTTGCATATTCTGATTTTTTTTTTTTTAATATATGTATATTCCATTAAAACCCTCTCTTCTCCAATCTGTCATCCATCTAAATCCTAACTACTGAATTCCTTTGCAGTTAGGGTGTAAATCTACAGTTGTAACTTTAATAGAAGATTGTACTGCATATGGATCTGTCATCCAGGAGGTGACAAATGATTTAGTCTAAGTCTTCTGCAGTCTATTGAACTGAAATTACCTGCGCTATATAAATAAATCATAGTGCACAAAAATGTATCCTTTTAATGTCAGTGCTATTCAATGTAAAATGGACGACTCATATTCTGTTATTAGGCTACTTTGTAGATTGGTAAAAGCAGACATTTTTGGTATTGTGATAAATGTGAGGGTATTATAGTGTGCTATAAAGCACGTGATGCTCCAGAGGACGCATTAGCATGTGGCGTTTGTGTTGCGTTTCGAAATATAAATCACAGGCTTCTACTACATGATCACCTAATGAAGTAAGATTGTATTCAGTAAGTGCAATGCAAACACCATCTTCAATAGCTGATTGCAGGAGAATTGTGTACATCTTGTTTGTGGCCTCGTCGATTGCATTCAGTTGACTTGTTGTTGGCATGACCATGAATGGTAGGGCTGTGGGATACATGGCTGCAGCTTGTAGTGTTTGGGTTGGCATTGTTGGTTCAGTTTGGGTTGGAGACGGCATGGCTGCAGCTTGTAGGGTTGTTGCAGGCATGGAGGGGGACTTTAGGGTTGGTGCTTGCACAGATGTGCCCTGAATGTTTGGGACTGACCGTCTCGCATGCATAATTTAATGCATTAATGCTGCCAATTACAGCCTGCATGTTGCTGGTTTACAAATCTGTGTTGGAGCAAATCCAACTTCTTCAACATATTCTATTCACAAAAAGGCTATTATGGCTACATTGATTTTAGATGAAACTTATGTTAAAAAGTCCAGGCAGCAGTGATTATATGATGAAAGTAAGGAATTTAAAAGGAACCTGGCACCAGATTTTCACTATTAATATTAATAACAAGTTCCCATAGCACCATACTAACTTATGCCCACATTTGTTTTTAGCAAAAAAATGCATGGTTCCTATCCACAGAAAATTGAGGAAGTCTCAAGGGCATGTGCTATCATGCAAAACAGTGTTTCTATAACCTCCAGATAGGGGGGACTTACCAGCAGATATGAGGTGAGAGAAGCACTGCCTTGCATGAATAGCACATGTCCTTTGGACACACTGCTCTTTCAGTCAGGGTACCAGGTAGGCTTACAAACTTCATTTTCTGGGTATAGGAACTATGCTTTTTTTAACCTGAAAAGAGTGTGGTGGGCACAATTTATAAAGGTGCTATAGGAATTTTTTATTAGGCTTATTAGTGAATCTGATGACAGGTTCCGGCATTCCTATTGTACGGCACTGAAGTGTCTGCTAGGGTTCCGATAAAGCTAGGAGTTTATTACTGCTAAAAATGGGGTAGCACTAGGAGCTACTTACTTTAGTAACAGGTTTGCAACATTAAAATGTAATAAACTTCTCTATTGTGTCCAATCACCTTTCTGTCTAGGACAAATAACCTTTTTCTATTGGAATAACTGTAAAGTACTTGTTGCTGTTTGCATGTGCCTCCTGAAAGTGTTTGGAAGCTACCGATATTTTTGGGTACTCATAGCAGGGGCGTAACTAGGAGAGCTTGGGGGCCCCCCCTGCACCATAAAAAAAAAAAAAAAATTATAGAAATTTGTAAAGACACATTTATACAATTACACACATTTTCGCACTCATGTACACACATTTATATTCTATACACACAAAGTTTTAAACTCATACACTCATTTTTATATACTGGTATACACTTACGGTATACGCATTTATAGACCAATACATACAGTATATACAAACTCATACAGAATATACACACAGTATTTACATCCATACATTTATACACACATACTTTATATACACATCAAATTTGCTCACCTACTGTATTCATATAGTGTATATACTAATATATACACTCACCGCTTATACACATACATGCAGTATAAAACACACTATATACACACATAGAGGGTCATTTATCATATACCGGTGCTCGTGCGCCAGTGTATAACAGCCCTGCCACTGCTGCGGCTCAGCCGGATACTTCAAGAGTCGAGGTCTTGGGCAGGGCCTGGAGTAGAAATAAACACAGCTGGCAAATTTTCACATGTGAAAATCCACTCGATGCAGGGATTGCGCAGGAGCTGGACAGGAATGCCCCGAGCCGCCCCATTCCTCGTTGGCCGCACCCCACTGGCGTGAAAAACGGAATTAAGGAAAATAATTGCAAGTGCTAGCTATAAGCTAGCATTTGTGATCATTTAGGGCTTCTACACCGCCAATACTGCATATACATACAGAATATATACACATACTGGGCATACATACACAGCAAGTATACACATACACTCACCGGCCACTTTATTAGGTACACCTGTCCAACTGCTCGTTAACACTTAATTTCTAATCAGCCAATCACATGGCGGCAACTAGACATAGTCAAGACAATCTCCTGCAGTTCGAACCGAGCATCAGTATGGGGAAGAAAGGTGATTTGAGTGCCTTTGAAAATGGTACAATGTGTCAAGTCAGATGATGGGGTCCCCTGACACTGCAGAACCCAAAGCAGCTGCTACGGCTGCTACCCCAATACAGGAGGCTACAGCTTAACTCCTTACATACCTAGATAATTTTTCACTTCATAATTTAGCTTCATCAGAAAAAGATGTGACAGTGTCTGTAGAGTTAAAGAAGTTGCCCAATTACCAAAGTTTACCACTGTAAATACACTCCCTTAATAGGGTCACCCATATTGTACTAACCCTGATAAACTATGGCCTTCTTCCAGAATGAGCTGCAGTTCATGTTACATGCTTTCCGGACTTACGTTTCTGGTGAGTCAGTGGGCTGATCGACACCCAGCGCTTTTTACTACACTCACCGGCCACTTTATTAGGTACACCTGTCCAGCTGCTCATTAACACTTAATTTCTAATCAGCTAATCACATGGCGGCATTTAGGTATGTAGACATGGTCAAGACAATCTCCTGCAGTTCGAACCGAGCATCAGTATGGGGAAGAAAGGTGATTTGAGTGCCTTTGAACGTGGCATGCTAGTAACGGGTTGGACCCCCTTTTGCCTTCAGAACTGCCTCAGCTCTGCACCCCCTTCAAGTTACGCCCCTGAACACCTCCTCCCTGTATAACACTCCCATGCCAGTGATTGGAGGGACCTGTGGATGTCTCTCCAACCAGTCACTTGGAAATGATGATGAGGAGTTGTTGGTGCCAGAAGGGCTGGTCTGAGTATTTCAGAAACTGCTGATGTACTGGGATTTTCAACCACAACCATCTCTAGGGTTTACAGAGAATGGTCCGAAAAAGAAAAAACATCCAGTGAGCGGCAGTTCTGTGGGCGGAAATGCCTTGTTGATGCCTCAGGTCAGAGGAAAATGGGCAGACTGGTTCGAGCTGATAGAAAGGCAACAGTGACTCAAATCGCCACCTGTTACAACCAAGGTAGGCAGAAGAGCATCTCTGAAGCCCACAGAAACTGCCGCTCACTGGATGTTTTTTCTTTTTCGGACCATTTCTGTAAACCCTAGAGATGGTTGTGCGTGAAAATCCCAGTAGATCAGCAGTTTCTGAAATACTCAGACCAGCCCTTCTGGCACAACAACATGCCACGTTCAAAGGCACTCAAATCACCTTTCTTCCCCATACTGATGCTCGGTTCGAACTGCAGGAGATTGTCTTGACTATGTCTAGTTGCCGCCAGTGATTGGCTGATTAGAAATTAAGTGTTACGAGCCGTTGGACAGGTGTACCTAATAAAGTGGCCGGTGAGTGTAGTGTATAATTGCTGTGTATGTATGCCCAGTATGTGTATATATTCTGTATGTAATGCAGTATTGGCGGTGTGTAAGAAGCCTAAATGAACACAATGCTAGCTTATAGCTAGCACTTGCAATTATTTCCTTAATTCCGTTTTTCACGCCAGTGGGGTGCGGCCAACGAGGAATGGGGCGGCTCGGGGATTCCGTCCAGCTCTGCGCAATCCCTGCATCGAGTGATTTTCACATGTGAAAATTTGCCAGCTGTGTTTATTTCTACTCCAGGCCCTGCCCAAGACCTCGACTCTTGAAGTATCCGGTGAGCCGCAGCAGTGGCAGGGCTGTTACACTGGCGCACGACACCGGTATATGATAAATGACCTCTAGTGTGTGTATATAGTGTGTTTTATACTGGCATGTATGTGTATAAGCGGTGAGTGTAATATTAGTTATTACACTATATGAATACAGTAGTGAGCAAAATTTGATTGTGTATATAAATATGTGTGGTATAAATGTATGGATGTAAATATGTGTGTATATTCTGTATGAGTTTGTATATGACGTATGTTTGGTCTATATGGCTATATAAAAATGAGTTGTATGAGTTTAAAAAACTTGTGGTTGTATAGATATAAATGTTGTGTACAGAGTGCGAAAAGTGTGTAATTGTATAAATGTGTCTTACAAATTTCTATAATTTTTTTTTTTTTTTTATGGTGCAGGGGGGGCCCCCAAGCTCTCCTAGTTACGCCTGCTATGAGTACCCAAAAATATCGGTAGCTTCCAAACACTTTCAGGAGGCACTGCAAACAGCAACAAGTACTTTACAGTTATCCAATAGAAAAGGGTTATTGTCCTAGACAGAAAGGTGCATTGGACACAATAGAAGAAGTTTATTTACATTTAATGTTGCAACACTGTTACTAAAGTAAGTAGCTCCTAGTTGCTACCCCATTTTAGCAGTAGTAATAAACTCCTAGCTTATCGGAACCCTAGCAGACACTTCAGTCCGTACAATAGGAATGCCGGAACTGTCATCAGATTCACTATAAGCCAATAAAAATCCTATAGCACCTTTATAATTGTGCCCACCACACTTTTTCAGGTTAAAAAAGCATAGTTCCTATACCCAGAAAATGAAGTTTGTTAAGGCCTACCTGGTACCCTGACTGAAAGAGCAGTGTGTCCAAAGGACATGTGCTATTTATGCAAGGCAGTGCTTCCTCTAACCTCAATATTGCTGTAAGTCCCCCCTATCTGGAGGTATAGAAAACATTTTTGCATGATAGCACAATGCCCTTGAGACTTCCTCAATTTTGGTGGATAGGAACCCATGCATTTTTTGCTAAAAACCAATGTGGGCATAAGTTAGTATGGTGCTATGGAACTTGTTATAATATTAATAGTGAAATCTGGGCCAGGTTCCTTTAAATTCCTTTACTTTATCATATAATCCGCGCCTGGACTTTTTAAATAAGTTCATCTAAAATCAATGTAGCCATAATAGCCTTTTTGTGAATAGAATATGTTGAGGAAGTTGGATTTGCTCCAACACAGATTGTTTGGAACCAGCAACATGCAGGCTGTATTGCAGCATAATGCATTAATTATGCATGCGAGACGGTCAGTCCCAAACATTCAGGGCACATCTGTGCAAGCACCAACCTAAAGTCCCCCTCCATGCCTGCAAAACCACCCTACAAGCTGCGCCATGCCGTTCCACCCAAAACTGAACAACAATGCCACCAAACACTACAGCTGCAGCCAGTATCCCACAGCCCTACCATTATGGGCCATGCCAACAACAGTCAACTGAATGCATCGACGAGGCCACAAACAAGATGTACACCATTCTCCTGCAATCAGCTTTGAAGATGGTGTTTGACATGCACTTATGAATACAATCTTACTCATTAGGTGATCATGTAGTAGAAGCTGTGATTTATATTCGAAACGCAACACAAACGCCACATGCTCATGCCCCTGGAACATCAAGGCTTTATAGCACACATAATACCCTCACATTATCACAATACCAAAAATGGTCTGCTTTACCATCTACAAGTAGCCTAATAAGAAGATGAGTCGTCCATTTTACATTGAATAGAACTGACATAAAGGATACATTTTTGTGCACTAGATTTATTTATATAGCGAGGTAATTTCAAGTTCATAGACTGCAGAAAACTTAGACTAAATCATTGTCACCTCCTGGATGCACAGATCATATGCGAGTACACTCTCTATTAAAGTACAACTGTAGATTTACACCCTAACTGCAAGGAATTCAGTAGTTAGGATTTAGATGGATGACAGATTGGAGAAGGAGGGTGTTTAATGGATATACAAATATTAAAAAAAAAAAAAATCAGAATATGCAAGTAAGGCATAGGCACATTAACTAAATATTCATCAAAGTAGTTTTTTATTTGAATACAATGTAAAAAGTGATCAAGTTTTGGTCCTTCCCTGGCAAACTTCAAGTAAAATACCAGGATAAATAATAGGCTGGTTCTAGGTATATATGGAAGTTCTACAAATGTAAACATTTGGAATGCAAACCCATTGAGAGGTCTCGTTAGCAGCCATGACAGCCAGTATCACTACTGTAGCACAATTGTAGAGAGACACAAGCACAATAGCTTGCAATGTTCCTGTTCTGGGCCCCTGCTCCCCAAACTGATGAAACTAATCATCCTAATAACATTCTTTCCTGATAAACAGAATATAAGCAGATTATTTATAATTAACTTTGCCTCCTACTTTTCAAGAGTACAGAGAAAAAAAAGACAAGCTATAAGTCAAATGTGTGTTCAGAGATTTAGTGCAAGAAATCACAAAACCTCCTAATTTTTATTTTATGAAAATAAATCTGAGACCCAAGCAAGGCGTCATTGTCAGTCATCTACAAACGTCAGTTCTTCCTGGGCCTTCATTTTCACATCTTCTAATCTCTTCCACGTGGGTCGAAGCCATTTTTTCTTCATTTCTTCTTCTTGCTCCTTTTTATACATCTGTGGAAATGACAATATGTAGTAACCTTATAAGGCTCTATATATATGGATACAGATGCAATTTTCCTCCTATACTCAAAATAGAATTCCTTTAACAGAGGATTTCTAAACCGGGTAACTATTGATGTTCCCCTTAAACATCTGAAGATTTCAGTCATGATATGAACAAAAGGCCCATATGCTATCTGCCCCAATGGTATTAGTCTGTGAATGACAAAGTTCTGAAGAAAATCGGATCACACACAGGTTACATCAGTGACAAAAATTTGAAAATGTACATCTAATAGGAGTATAAAAGCAGCCTACAAATTCACAGACATTTAGGAATTTAATTATTAATAATCTCCTTAACATCCGGCATTAGGCCTAAAGCATAGCATAAATAGTGAAGATTATGAAAAGCTGGTGCATTGTGATATATTCCTTAAAAAGGTCAAGATGAAGTCCACTAAGGTCCTGCCTGGTGTGAATTGTGCTAGAACCTTCCACCAGACTACATTGCTGCAATATGTATGGACACTCCCCAACTGGCAAACGCCCAGATAGAATTAATTTATCAATATGTAATAGAAAAAAAATAAAAAATAAAAATGACGACCTCAGCACAGGGTTCCTAAAGCTCCAACATGATGTTTCCCGGGAAATATAAAGGACATGTGGAAAAATATAGCAGGTGCTCTTGAATAGTCGTTGAATATCATACCCTGGAGAGCACATAATATCTAGGGTTTCTTCAAAGCATCCAAAATAAAGGAAAGAAAGTGGACGGAAACTACTCATAATTTTCTCGGATCCAAGCTCCTCCTCTAGAATGTTTTCTTCCGTTCATCTTCTAAGCGTCAAACTGAGCACTGTGACATTTATGTATTTACGATGAGGTAGGTTTTTCTATGTTTCACCATACTCTCTCCTTTGATATTAAATGTCTACACCCACCAAGCATTACCAAACTTCTATATTGGACGAGCAATTAGTGGGGAAGATAATGAATTTGGAACAGAGAGGATATCATAGATTTGAGGCTTTTGGTAGCCTCCCTAATGTCTATTTTTTCTTGATGATGTCCCGAATATCTCCTCATCTTCTTCTTAATTTCTTCTTTTGACTCTCCGTTCTTCCCCTTTTCCTTTCCACGATTCAATAGACCTTGCTGCCTTGCAATTTCAGTGCCTGGATACGGTATTTGGCACTGTTGCTAAGTTTTTATGGCTTCATTGTAGGGCTCCTAAGCCTGTTTAAAACTAAAGAAAACTATTATGTAAAAATTAGTTAAAAAACGGTGGGCGAAAAGTTAAAAGGGTTGTCTCAAATTTCCAAACCTTACCGCCAATGTTATAAATAGATCTTTTTCAATCCCTGTGCTAATGAGGGGCTGAACTGCTTTTCAACTACCGTCATCACTACAAAGTCCGTACAGTTGCTAGGGGAACACATCTGTTTGTGTTGTGCAGCATATGCCAGCTTTAACAATGAAAATAACTCAACGATAATAAAGTGGAGACACCTAGCAGCTAGGGTGCGAATGGACGGTGTGACCATGGGGGGTAGTTGGACGCGTAATTAAGGAATTGTGCTGACAGCTCATAACAAAATTACACTGGATCTATACTGCACGTGAACTGCTACTCAGAATGATCTAGTACGGTATAGAAAAATACTTTTTTTTTTATAGAAGAAAACCCCTATCTACATCAGAAAAGGACATGTAACAGTGAAGAGTTCACTTGAGGACAGTTTAGTTCCCAAGGGTTAGAAAAGGATTCTAAAAAGCCATAAATCAATAGATCAGCTATACCTGAAAGATGGAGATGACGCACACGGTAACAAGGATGACTATCCTCACGTCTACTTTCGCGCGCCAGTCTCCTACTGTAGTATGATAGTAGTGCCTGTAGTACTCCTCCGGTGATCCAACATATACATCGTATCCTTCCTCGTTTCTTCATTCCTAGCAGTAGACAAAGTGTTAATGTTATTACGGATTTTA
Source organism: Engystomops pustulosus (assembly GCA_019512145.1). Taxonomy (NCBI): domain Eukaryota; kingdom Metazoa; phylum Chordata; class Amphibia; order Anura; family Leptodactylidae; genus Engystomops; species Engystomops pustulosus. The sequence goes on from CM033641.1 coordinate 170,767,083, forward strand.
CTTGTGGTTCCAACAACATAGAATAAAGGAGGAAACAATTACCAAAGCATTTCTATTGATGGTGATTTCGATATTGATTGTGATTGTAAGACCTGCATGCCCCACTATATGGCATCTATATCCTGACTACTCAAATTAGGCTAAAACACAGTAATGTGCTTGGTCATGAATTCAAGACCTGGATGGAAGTCAAAATCCTTGTGGAGCAGCACTGAAGTGAAATGGTGGCTACAAATGGAGCTGTTGTCTGGGTGTTTTGGAACAGTTATAATATGATGCCGCGGAGTCCTGTACTTGGCACAACATTTGTTCTGTGACATTCGGCCCGTTCCACAGTCAGAATGGATGGAACATGGTCTATGTTTTTAGACTAGCCTGGTACATGCATGCCAATTCAAGTAGCCAAACTGACTAATCATTCTTGATACCGATTACTTTCCTCAACATTCTATAACCAGGCCATTTTGGACCGTTGATGAACATTTGTTCGTGGTTTCACATTTCCCCCCGATATTCCAAGTAAACAAGCTGAGTTGCAGCAGCGTGAGACTGACTCTGTGATTACATGTTGGAAGTCTACAATCCGGAAGTCTATTTGGGGTCTAATCTTCTGTTAGTGTTCTGGTTTTTGACATCCTACTGTGAACTACATGCTGGATATATCTTACCTGGGTTCGCCAAAAGCAGCGGTGGAGACTCTGCAGAGTAAGGTATTATACCAAAGAAGTATGTGCTCTGTGTATGGACCACTCCTGTAAAGAGAACTGATCCTACCTACATGTCTATATCTTCCTATGTCCTTATATAAATGCGGCAACAGCAGCTGCCATTAGACGACTACAAAAAGTCCAGATCAGACATTTTGGCTTTCTGGTGATTGACCATCCTTCTCTTCAATCACAATTCTATTTGTGTTTAGTCAGACACAAAGTTCCAGTCCCGACCAATAAGCAGTTGCAGCTGTGTCATCTTCCCTATGAGTCAGCCTTGGCCAGGCACGACTGGTCCGACACAAAACTATGCAGTGCTCATGCCACAAAAAGCAGATATGGTAGACAATAATAATTCTTTAATTATAGACGCACACAGATTAGCCGCGCTGCACAAAGCATGTCAAATTATCCACATGGAACTTCGCAACAATGTTGAAATGTTATACATCTGATGCAGGTGTGGAAATCCTGCTTAGGTACAGCCAATAGATGGGGACCACAAGTCTGGCACAGAGTTTAACCATCAATAATTACGGAAAAATAAGTTCTCCCCGCCCGGGAAACTACCTCAGGGTTCGTATGCTGTGGCCACCACAAGGAAGTTGTTGTGCCGCGGTTCTCAGGTCCATCGGGGTATCCGGTACCGGGCGGGGATACTTATCTGGCCAACTGCCGGTACGCCCGCGCTATTGTCCGCCTTGCTGGCATCTCTGCTCACCCCCAGAACAATCATAGCACACCTGCTGCCGCAGTTAGAGTCCCTCGGTGAGCGCTGCCGTGTGCGGGCTAGACGGCCAGATCCAGAGGAGGACGACAAACAACGGAGAGACATGGGAGACCCGGGAAAGGAGGAGAGGGACACCGCTGCAGCTGCTTCCCCCTCCGCCTTCCGCCGGACCCCATGTCAGAGCCGCCAGCTGAACAAGTGACACGGGGAGGAGCAGCTGCCGGATCATCCGCTGACTGCAATAACTTTATCAACAGCACAGCGCCGGACAGGAGCAAAGTGTGCAAGAGGAGGGCATGAGGGCTTACTACTCGCTCAGATAGCACACTGGAGTAGCTCTCGAACGTGGCGGTAGTGGCTGTACAAGAGTTGTCGGCTTTTGTCAAATGACAGTAAAATTCGGGGACAGATAAGAAACTAGGGCCGAGTCTAGTGTCTACTAGTTGCAGGAATGGAATTATCTGAACATGCACACGAACGTATTTTCCTCATATTAGCATGCTGAGACAACCCTTCTTCATAGTTCGCCATGGTCCCGTTTCGCCGTGTCCAATGAGTTTTATCAATTACAGACTTTTTAAACAAAGCTGCAAATTCACTAAAAACTTAACGCAGATGTATTAAAAAAGAACAACATACGGACCTTAAAACTTCCCTTGAATGAGCCTGAGGGTGAAGAACAACGTGGCGTTTTTAGGCGTTTTTGGTCTGCGTTTTACAGATCGTAAAAAACGCAATTGCGATTTAAAAGCGCATGGCTTGTGACAGGTTTGACCAATTATCTTAATTCAAATGGTCAAAAACGCATGCGTTTTTTACGACTGAAAAATAAAAAACGGCCTAAAAACGCCACGTGTCTTCACCCTAGGCGATGTCCCACGTTGCGTTTGCAACTAGACAAAAACGTGCAAAGAAAGGCGGTCGCGGTCCTAAGGAACGCTGCAATCGGAACGAGCCCAACGGGTGTTGCATTAATTTAACGAAAACACCGGCGGCTGCGTACCCGATGCAGGCGTTTCCATAGAACGCCCAATGCGATCGGACCAGCGGACCGCCCCAGTGGGCGCGGTTTGTCTGCGTTTGCAGCGCAAGTGGGACAGCGCCCTTAGGGTGGAGGAACGTTTTCAGTTTTCAGATGCAGTTTTTGATGTCCAAACCGGAGTGGAGTAAAAAAAGAGGAGGAGCATTCTCTCAGTTTTTGTTTTACACTTTATGATCCACACTGCTTTTGGCTTCAAAAACGACACCAGCAAAAACCTGAAGAAGTGGACGCACTAACATGTGGACACATTGCGTCCGCCTTTTGTGATGCGTGTTTTTGACGCATTCCAAAGGCTTTAGCTTTGATCACTGCTGAGGTTACATTGCTGTCCACTGAATTGCTAAACACGCAATGTGATCCTCAGCATGTGATCAAGGCTGAAGCCTTTGAAATGCCAAAAACGTATCAAAAAAGCGTGACGCAATGTGTAGAAAGGAGAGATCCTTGTGCTGCCCGTTCAGGTATTTGTACATTGTAATGAGGTTTCCATCAGCTGTTTTTTTTAAACTGAATAAACCTCGAAATGTTTGTAATTGTCATTGTATTCTAGGTCACCATTCCCCTAATAATCTTGGTTGCTCTCCTATCTTCCAGTTCTCCACTGGTGCCAAAACTGTACACAATATTCCATGTGTGGTTGACCAGTGATTGTATAAGGGCAAAACTAGTCTTATCATGAGATCTATTCCTCTCTTGATACATTCCATCATTTATTTGCTTAGCAGCAGCCGTGGCTCTGTCATATAAAATTAAGTTCAAGTATCCACCAATACCTCCAAGTCTTTTTCAGCGCATGCAGTTTTTATCAAGTAATTGTACTTTTGTTTCCATGGCCCAAGCCTATTCCTCCATCTTCCACAAATCACCCTGATTGCTATACTATGGCCTCGTATTAATTACTTTAAACAGCTTAATATCATCTTCCCCCATCCCAGTCACCATGAGAAACACGCTATTTAAAAGTTGTGGCACATGACAGACACAACCTCTCTTCCGGTGGAAACAGACTATTTTAAAATAAAGATTCCCCCAAAAATTTTACCTTGTGTGTAAACGGGTCCCTCTAAACATTGGCAGTGTGTGTGCGGACAATCAATAGGAAGGTCATTTTCACATATTAACAGGCTAAAATAGACACTGGTATGTTAATTTCAAATATGCCTTTGTGATACATCTGAATAATTCCGTACTTTTTTTTTTAAAATCACCTAGCTCCCGTCAGCATTCATGGTGAGCCCTAGGGGTGCGTGCAGTCTTCTACTCAATTCCTCTCTCTCTCACTCATTGCTTCCCTCCCTCTTCCCGTCAGCTCACTGACAAGTAACTCATTTGATCTACCCTGGGACTCACCACGAAATACTGTCAGGGAGCCAGGGGAATGTTAATGAAACAATTAGTATTATTCAGATGCAAATATTAGAGAACTTGTGATATAAAAAGACCTTTTTCATGACGTGTTTCCTTTTAAAACCAACCGACAGCATTTTAACAGGGTACCAGTAACCTGAACAGATTTTTCCCAATTCAGGTTGTTTGAACTTGAACCCAGAGAATTTTCACTGGTTCCCTCATCACAAGCTAGGAGGAAAAGCAAGAAAGCGACTAGCAAAGCACCTTCCTCAAGTGTAAAGGGTGTGCTCTACAAAAGTTCACAATGCATCTCACTCCTGTAAATCCAAAGGTGACTATGATCCTCATGTCTCTCTGGGTTCTCAGCAGCTTTTGATTACTGTGGGACCACAGCTCACCCAGGATGCTTCACAGGTTCTCTTATCGGGATCTTTCTCTTCATCTTTATCAAGTCAGGATTCCTCAGGGCTCAGTCCTAGGTCCCTCTTGCTTTTCCCCATATATGCCCCCATCGGATAAACCATCTAAGTTAAGACTGAACTTTTAATCATTCACCATCACTAACGACCCAACATAACCTCTCCATCTTGGTCTGTGGATCACTTAGCACCAAGGTAGCAGGCCCGCTGTTTTGGGGTTGTTTGCTGAACTCCGACTCCCTTGCACTGCAATATCAATCTTTTGCTTGGTCTGTTGCCGGCATGCATATCTGAAAAATCTCCAGATGCGTCCATTTCATTACAATCGAAAGCCCCTAAATGGTGTAAAAAGCTCTACATTGTGTAAAATGTCAGGTCCTACAGCTATGGCAAGACTTTGTATATACCTTTACATTGTTTTTATGTTTAATAAGAAGGGCTGGCCTACCAAGGTGAAAGAGTAGCAAAGTAGTATTGTGGGACGAAGAAGGAGGAGTTAAGAGTCAGTCAGAGTCAGAGTGGGGAAGTCAGTCTGTAGTAAGAGGCCGAAGAGTGAACAGCAGCGCTGCCTGAAGACAGTCTTAGAGGCAGGAGGCTAAGCTCACAGCAAGCAGAGGTTGAACTGTATAAAGAGGAGTTGTGCCGCTGGTTCCCCGTCGGTACCTTTGGACTAAGGGGACGGGGGCGCACAGATGCCTTCGCTAAATGCTAATTTTGCTTGTTTCAATCTTGACTCGATCCTGTAACTCCCTACTAATCGGTCGTTCACTCTCCTCTACAATCTATTCTTAAAGGAAATCTACCTATTATTTATACATTTAATTCCCTAATATGCAAATTTTCTAAAGAGGCACTGGGGTGTGAGTAGCCAAAGCTGAGGCTACAGGCGCGGGTACTCCAGGCCCCAGTAGCCTCTTGCGTTCCGCCCACCAATGCATCTTCAGCGCAACAGTTCTTCTGGTAACTGCGCACACTTCTGCAAAGCCTGGTTCTTGCATGCCGGCAGCCTGCTTTCTGCTCAGGCGCAGAACCCGGCTTTGCAGACAAGTATGCGCAACTAACAGGAGCTGTGCACTGAATTGGTAGGTGGAACGGGGCGGAGTAGCCGTGCAGTGTAGCCTCAGCTTCGGCTACTCCACAAGAGATTGCAATGGATAAGCCCGGGTGTTGGCATTATTTCGGGGATTGTGATTGCCAATCTACCCTGAGAGCACCAGTTTGATGAAATAATCATATATGGGCAGTCCATATTTCCCATATTTTCTTATTATATATTTATATTAATATGTTGAATTTATTTGATATATATTTCCACTCTTCTGCCACAAAAGTTACAGCATTGGTAATATGTAAACACTTGTAAATGAAAGCGAGGAAAGCACACATATAGGGTGTCCAACACGTATAAACTACACACTGATTCATGTGTGGAAATTCTGTGCCGAATATATGCATGTGTGGAACAGTCGCAGTAGGTATATGGGGGGTTATAATTTTCATTGCGAGGAAATAATCCACAGTCTTGGCGGCTTTCTGCTGTGTATTTGTTGATTTAACTTCAATGCTGAGTTTGACCTCCAGCCCATGCGTACCAAAATCATGGCATTCAAAGAATCAGAAACCGATAATATCCGGGCTGGCCCTTCTAACGCTGTGTGAATGACGTAAAGGTACCGCAGGCATAAATTCTGATCCATTTAAAAGTGCTGGTAATATAATTCCCTATTTGAACAATCCACTACACTTAACGGGTTGCTCTTTGTACTTGCACAACACTTCTCATTAAGAAGAGAATTTCCAAAACTACACAATGATGTTTCGTTTTGGAAACATAAAACAGCCTTCTTTGATCTCTATAATAGAGCCTGAGTACTATCATTCAAGGAGAATGAATCCATTCATGTGATCTCCTTTGTAAGAAAATTTATACTGTTTTTACTAAAATTGTCTATAACTATTGTTGATGTAGCAAATTGTTATTACACCAGAATAAATAATAATATAAAGTTTCATGTAAAAAAAAACATGAGCAAGTCCCTGAGACAATATGCAAAGACTGAACAGAATAGTTAAGGCAGGTTCAAATGTGTGCGTTTTCATCCTGCAATAAGCATTTACCGTAAGTGGCAGTCTTTAACTTTGTTTCGTAGGGCCCCCCAGATAGATCTTATGGCTCAACCTACCACAACCAGAAATATAAGTCCGTGGGTATACCTTTGAAAACATTTGTTATGCATATTATTAAAGCAGCTCAAACTAATTTACCAATATGTGTTGTTTTTAAAATTTGCTTGTAGGGCTATGAACATATAAGTAAGATGCAGATGGCAGCTCCCTCTCTTTCCTATGTATGGCCTCTGTACATGATCAGCATCCAGTAAGCTTAGCTACGTCCCCTCCCATCTCACATAGATAGTCAGTCTGATACAGCTCACTGCATCAGCCATGCCTATTTCCTTATCTCACATTATACAGCTCAGCCTGATAACCTACCATAAAGCTCGCAAACACTGCACAGCCGTAGCCTCAGAAACAATTTACCAGCTTATAGTAGGGCCCGAGCGATTCATTCGGGGCATCCAGGCGCTGCCCTTCCTCTGCTTCATCCCCGGATGACCTCAAAACATAGGGCAGTCGGTGACTCCAGATTCATGCGGCAGTCACACCCTCCTTTGCAACAACACCCCCTCATGATACGCCAGATTCACTGTAATCTTAGTCCGCGTATGAGGCTATGGAGTGCAGTGTTTGCTAGCTTTATTGGAAGGTTCAGATAAAGTCTTTACTGGTGGTAACACTAGAGCATTTTTTTTTTAGGTGACAGGTCCTTGCGTGTAACTTATCGCTGTTGTTACATGATTTGATAAATTGTGATTAGATTAATCACCGGTAATTCTATTTCCGTTAGTCACCATGACGGCCCTACCTGAGGATGCCCCTTGAACCTCTGCAGGGACAGACAGAAGAGAGGTTAAATGCTCCCCCCTTGCATCCTCCCTCCAGTGATTACAAGAAAAACCATCTCAGGAGATACAACCAATTTATTTAGTATGTTTCTCCACATACAAAGGAAAAATTATCTGGACAATAATATCCAAAGAAAGGAAGCAAATCAGCTGGGAGGCGAAAATATATAGGCCGTCAGGTGGACTAACGGAAAAAAGAATTACCGGTGAGTATCTAATTCACAATTTCCGCTTCGTCCCCCCATGACGGCCCAACCTGGAGACTTACAAATTAGATAAGCTTTTTAGGAGGGAATTACAGCTCCGTCACCTGCGTCCAAAAGATAGGTCTTTTGACAAGAATGCAGCCCAGCCTATAATGCTTGGAGAATGTAGTGGATGAAGGACCACGTTCAGTCTGCAAATCTGACTCTAGTACCGCTCCTCTTCTTATCCTCGCCCAAGATGTGGACATAGCCCCTGTCGAGTGAGCTCGATTCCTGCTGGTATCGGGTTTTAGTAGGTTCCGTAACATTACGGCAATTGCCAAGTCGTCAGCTTCTTGCATAGACCGCCTTCGACGGGCCTTCCCCCACTTATTGTTGTCCCCTGAAATTCGGATGAAAAAGGTCTGTCAATACGCCAGGCCCTCTGTATTTTAGGTATTTTAGGACAGAAACGTCTTACACCCAATAGACTCCATGTCCGTTCTCTTGCGAAGAGGGTTCTCACGAAGGAGGGTAGGATAATCTCTGTATTCCTATGAAAGTCGAAACCACCTTGGGACAAAATTTGGATTCCCACATAACACAAGTCATCTCTGAATTTTCATGTAGGGTTCCCTACATCGATATAGCCTGAAGTTCACCTAACCTTCTAGCAGCGAATTGAGGCTACAGGAAAACTGTCTTAAGTGTCAGGTGTTTTAACACGGTGGAGGAATCAATAGGTTCAAATGGTTCCCTTATTAAGGCATTCAAAACTAGAGTTTAAGTACACATGTTGAGATTTTTTAAACAGTCTGAGGCTTTTAACCTAGAGGCAGCTTATAAATCTTTGACCCCTACCTGTGCTCGATGAGAGGCTGGTACGAGAAGAGGCCACTAAGCGCCGACAGACCTGGACCTCAGGTTGCTGGTAGACAAAACCCAATCCAAACCCTTTGAAGAAATCAAGCACCTGCCATAAGATTAAGGCTAGCTTGGAAGGTGGCTGTCCTTAAAGAAGGAACAGAACCTCTTCCATATTTATGTGTAGATGCAAAGGGTGACTGGTTTTCTAGCTTGCACTTCAGGCTTGATGATCAGATGAGAGTCACCTGAGAGCTACGAAGTGGAGTTCAGACCAGGCAGACGTGAAATTTCCCTGGTTTGGATGAAATGGATTGGACCCTGGTAGTAGGTCCTCTGATAGAGGAGAATGACTGGGATTCTCTGGTGACCTCTTTTCAAGAGTGGTACCAGCTTTTTCTTCGGCCAGTCGGGCAGATGAAGATGGCTATGGTATTTCACTGAATATTTTACTCAGGACCCTGGCGATCAGGGATTGGGGGAAGGCGTAGACTAGTGGAAAGTCCCAGGAGTGAGAGAAGGCGTCCACCGTTACCTGTTCTCCACCTTTTTCCAGGAGAAAATATGCAGGCATTTGGTATTCTCCCCTTGTGCGAACATCACTAGGGAGAACCCCAACAAGATTTACCGCCTGGAAGATCTCCCCTTAGGAGGTCCACTCGGTTTAGGTAGATTTTCTTCTGCTTAGAAAGTACCGCCCTTAATTCTCCGGGCCTTTTAGATGAGTGGCAGATTTGACATGAGTGTGTGTTCGTCGCCCACAAAAATATTTCCGACTAGGGGTACTCAGGAAGGAGCCCTGAGTTCCTCCTTGTCTGTTTATAGTAGTGAGACCGAGTTAGTTGTATTTGTTGCTGATTAGATACGGAGGGGTGTTGTGGGCAAGAAAGGAGTGTCGCGCTGAGTGCTTCCCAACTGCTTGCAAACTCTCGGAAATAGGGACCTTCTTGTAATCATCCCTCTGTACGGTCCCTGTTGGAAATTGCTGAGGCATCACTGCCAGCCCCATCCCCTCCCTAGCTCTTGTTGGACGTTCGATTGGGATGAAGGGCTGTTTTGAGACCAGAAATATCCCTTTCCTCCTAGATTGTCGTCTCCCAACCACCATTATCAGTCCTCCTTGACGGCAAGTGGGATTGGGATTTCCTGTCTGACAGATCCTCCTGTTTTTCTGGTTCCAGGATCTGAAGATCCAACGCCTGGAGTATTCTGGAAGGCCGACACCAGGCTTACGAGGAGATGCAGGCTTTCAGAGAGCCCAGAATCTCTAGCTTCCTCTGATAGAGATCACTGATTTTCTCTACACCTTGTTATAATCCTGATTGGTCTCCTGTTCCTGTGGATAGAGAACGAAGTTGTGGTAAAAACTGAGTCAGGTTTAACATACACCGCAGTAATTCCTCACAGTAGCTGGGGAAAGTTCGCACTTTGGCTTAGTTATAGATCCATCCCAGTCTTTTTAAGGTTTCTAGGGTGAGATCTTGGAGAAGAAGTAGCCCCCTGTCTTGGCAACAAGACAGGTGTCTAGTACGGGCGATCAGTACGTCCTGTAGTCTGAGAGTACGCCACCGCAGCAACAGCTGCCATCACCTTGTGTAAAGGTCCTTGTGTGCAGATGATATTCACACAGGGGAGTGCCCAGTATTGAAAGTGTAGTGTAGCACCCTCGGAGCAAGACGCAAAACCTTAAAACCTTTGATAAAATGGTTGTTATAGGGATGTGATATATCATCCCTTTAAGTCTATAGTGCACATTAATGCAATCTGTGGTGAATAAGTGTTGTTGCTGATACTTAACCGACTACCATACGAATTTCCGGTAGACGATTAAACTCGTTGAGACCTTCTCATTGGCGATTTAGTCGGCTTTTGTGCACGTTCGGTTCTTCTGTTACCAAAAAAAAGAAGAGAAAAAACCGCCATTTTCTCTTGATCCGTGGAAACAGTATAATGCCTCCAGAAGGACAAAGAGAAGTTACTTCTTGCCATATAAACGTGGATGTAATGACATGGAGTTGAAGGTGGCTATATTATCGTAGTGGGAAGTCTGAGGAATGATATGTTGTAACCATCCAGTACATATCTAAGCCCAGGGATTTGAATGACTTCAGTCCATTACTCCTCTGATCTAGCAACCCTCCCCTACTAGGCATCATTGTTTTGTTGTTTCTATTAGGGTCTGTGGGGGATGGAGAACGCACCCTCTCCTTTACCTACCTTTCGGGTAGCTTCCAGAGGTCCCTTTTTTCCCTTTATGATCCTTGTGAGGAATCCCTTTTGAATTCGATCGAAAGGGCTGCTTTCTTGGGTATCGATCTCAGGAAGCCCGTTTCTTATCTGATGCTCTCTCAAGTAATAGGCATCAACTGCTGGGGCACCACAAACTACAACGTGGAAAGGGAAGACGCACCAGTTTTGCTGGATCTGATGTTCCCCGGATACTGTTTTAGCCCACAGCCCGTACGGGGTAGAGTTAGTAAGAGTGCATTCCCTCCTTTGATAAGCGAAACGAATTCCCTACGGCAGTCAGAATTCACGGTTTCTTCATACCCCTCCTTCTCCGACTCCCCCTTTCTCTTTCCATTCCAAGGGAAGGGCGGAAGCCCCTGCGTTGCAGATTTCAGCAAAGGAAAGTCTTCCCAAGAGGTTGATCTCGGAAGTCCCTGTCCTGATGGTGGGTTCCAACATCATTCACCAGTACAGCAAGTTCCGTTGCGACTGAGGTGGAAGTCCCAAGGTTAGTTTTCAGAGCTGAGCGAGGAGTATCCAGGCCTTCTCAAAAGGGAGTCAGACTTCCTGTCCATACGGGTCTTTAAGTTGGGCCGCCGTCCTCAAAAGGAAGGGGGGGGGTCAGTTCTTCTTTACTATTTGGTAACTTCCTCATCTCCTCTCTGGACAAGTGCCCATATTTAGAAAGACTTCTCGCTCAAACACAACGTCTTTAGTAAAGATTTGTGACACATAAACCTGTTTTCTGGCTCTTGCCACTCAGTCAGAAACCACTCCTGTAAACGGTTCATTCAGGGGAAAACACCCTCTGGCGTTTGCCTTCAATCACCCCAAATAGTTCCTCTCTTGAGAATTAGGGGGAAGAGATCCCCCTCGATTTCCCCAGGTCTGTCAATTGCTTTAAAGACCAACGAGGTTCCTCGAACTGAAACAGATGACCGTGAATCTTTCCTGTTTTCTTGTTAGCCGTAGGATCAATATCTTCTACGTATGAGATGAGGGAGCCAGATCATCCCCCCCCTCAGATATTAGAGAATTCAGGCTCACTGCTTAGGTTTTCTTACAAACGCGTGGGAGGCCGGGACGTCAGCAGCGGCACACTAAGAGCCTTATTTTCTAGCCCGATCGAAACCGCCCCTTTATCTTCGCCTAAGAAGGTGTACTTGTTTCCTTCTCATAAAGTTGTCGATTGCAAGACTTGCAAACTCGCTTTTTGTATGAGTCGAGACATAGAGTGGGCAAGGAAATGCCTTGTTGATGCCAGAGGTCAGAGGAGAATGGGCAGACTGGTTCGAGCTGATAGAAAGGCAACAGTGACTCAAATCGCCACCCGTTACAACCAAGGTAGGCAGAAGAGCATCTCTGAACGCACAGTACGTCCAACTTTGAGGCAGATGGGCTACAGCAGCAGAAGACCACACCGGGTGCCACTCCTTTCAGCTAAGAACAGGAAACTGAGGCTACAATTTGCACAAGCTCATCGAAATTGGACAGTAGAAGATTGGAAAAACGTTGCCTGGTCTGATGAGTCTCGATTTCTGCTGCGACAATCAGATGGTAGGGTCAGAATTTGGCGTCAACAACATGAAAGCATGGATCCATCCTGCCTTGTATCAACGGTTCAGGCTGGTGGTGGTGGTGTCATGGTGTGGGGAATATTTTCTTGGCACTCTTTGGGCCCCTTGGTACCAATTGGCATTGTTGCAATGCCACAGCCTACCTGAGTATTGTTGCTGACCATGTCCATCCCTTTATGACCACAATGTACACAACATCTGATGGCTACTTTCAGCAGGATAATGCGCCATGTCATAAAGCTGGAATCATCTCAGACTGGTTTCTTGAACATGACAATGAGTTCACTGTACTCAAATGGCCTCCACAGTCACCTGATATTAATCCAATAGAGCATCTTTGGGATGTGGTGGAACGGGAGATTCGCATCATGGATGTGCAGCCGACAAATCTGCGGCAACTGTGTGATGCCATCATGTCAATATGGACCAAAATCTCTGAGGAATGCTTCCAGCACCTTGTTGAATCTATGCCACGAAGAATTGAGGCAGTTCTGAAGGCAAAAGGGGGTCCAACCCGTTACTAGCATGGTGTACCTAATAAAGTGGCCGGTGAGTGTACAATATGCAGCCAACTGTGAGCTTCCCGCTGCCTGTCCTGGGGAGCAAATATGTCAAGCATCAGGAAGGGGTTGAAGGAGATCTACCATTAGTTACTAAGTGTATTAGGTCCTGTCAATTGATTAAAAATTTAAATTGAAACTTCTCCCCCTGCTCTGCACTCTCTCCCCTCCTCAGGGAAGCACAGAGAAGGAGATATATGCTCCCCACAATATCGGCAGACAGAGTAAGGGGGTTGGGGAGTGCGTAGGGAGCAGGGAGGAAAGGGAAAAGTGCTTTGGGACAAGTATGATCCACAGCCTAGAGCAGAATTAAGGGTGAATAAAGCTATAAACCACTGGTAAATTTCCTAAATGCAAAGAATCACAATGCTCACAATTCTCTATGAAGTAGTACTGAAGATATAAGTAAATAAAGACATAGTAACAAATATTGGTCTAATATCAGACTAACTCTATAGGTAGTACCTCTAATTTTTCAAGACACAGAAACACAATATGTGTAATTAGGGTCCAAGACTGTGGCATCTGAGGTGGCAAGATCATGTCAATATGGACCAAAATCTCTGAGGAATGCTTCCAGCACCTGGTTAAATCTATGCCACGAAGAATTGAGGCAGTTCTGAAGGCAAAAGGGGGTCCAACCCGTTACTAGCATGGTGTACCTAATAAAGTGGCCGGTGAGTGTATATACATAAACATACACACCAAATATACATATATATATATATATATATAACTACACAGCAGATATACACATATATACATACACACCATATATACATATACACAACATATATACATGCACACCATATTGACATATATACTATACATGCACACCATATACACATATATACATACATACCATATATACATAAACAAATACCCATAACGTTACTTGATTTTTTTTTTGATCCTGGTGGGCTGGTCTCGCCTTCTTCAACATCAGCAGGCTGTGTAGTCCAGTGGGAGGGGTGTAACATGCAGTATAGTTTATTCACAAATGTTGCAATTAAGCAACAAAGAAAGGTCCTTAGACCAGTAAAATATAACTTTTATTTCTTGTTATAAAAAAGATCTACAATAGAAATAACAGGTAGTTTTAATATACAGGTACTGTATAAAGGTACTGACATACATTGGTGGTGTGTTTCAACAAGTCAAACTAATGTCTTTTTACCCATTTTCTTATATCGGAAAGGTACTGACATACATCGGTGCTGCGATTCAACAAGTTACACATAAGTTAACACATGTATCTCACACCTACAGGGTGCTGTTCAAGTTGTGTGCTTGCGGGCTACTCACCTTTGTGCCCTACTTGACATTAATCTTTGTTGGTCTGTTGTCCTATACTAGGATTTGTACACACACTAATATATCACAGGTCTGGTTGTCGCGGCAGTTCGACCCTAGATCTATGATTAGTTCTACACCATATCACCACTGGTTAAAATAAAATTAGCTCAAACAGACCCCCCCCCCCTCCTCCCGACATGTTTTGCCATTACATGCCGTCCTCAGGGGGTATCGGGGCTGATCTATATAACTATATCTATCTAATATTGTTTGTTAACATACAGTATATACACATCACATGTGCACACACATTTATAAACATACATACAGCAAATACACATATATGCACAATACCATATACAGACATACAGCATATACTGTATACACATACAGTATATACACACACCATATAATAACAACCCCTTAACGCTCTGCGCCGTAGCTCTACGGCGCAGAGGTGCAGGGATTGTATGAAGAGGGCTCACGGGCTGAGTCCTCTTCATACAGAGGTGGGGGTTGTTGCATATTGCAGCAAACCCCCTCCGCTAATAACCGCGGTCGGTGCTTGCACCGATCGTGGCTACTAACCCGTCCATTGCATTTAAAAGACGGCGGCTCGCGGGCGCTGCCATCTTTATTCCAATCGCCTCGCCCCCGAACGTCATCGGGGGGCGGCGATCGGTTGCCATGGTAGCCTCGGGTCTTCGTTTGACCCTAGGCTTAATGGCTTCTGCAGATTCGTTACAATGAGCCAGTGGCTCATTGTAATGAATGAGCTGCAAAAATGCCATATATTGCAATACAGAAGTATTGCAGTATATGGTAGGAACGATCTCACTATCTAGGGTTAATGTACCCTAGATGGTCTAAGAAATAGTGGGAAAAAAAAGAAAAAAAAAGTTTAAAAAATAAAAAAATGAATAAAATATTAAAAATTAAAATCACCCCCCTTTCGCTAGAACTGATATAAAACATCACAGACACATTAGGTATCGCCGTGTCCCAAAATGCCCGATCTATCAAAATATAAAAACGGTTATGGCCGGCGGTGACCTCCGAGATGGGAAATGGCGCCCAAATGTCCGAAATGCGACTTTTACACCTAAAAAATAGAATAAAAATGATCAAAATGTCGCACAGACTTCAAAATGGTAGCAATGCAAACGTCGGCTCATTTCGCAAAAAATGACACCTCACACAGCTCGTGCGCCAAAGTATGAAAAAGTTATTAGCTGCAGAAGATGGCAAAAATTTTTTTTTCTTTTTTGTACACATTCGTTTAATTTTTGAAAATGTATTAAAACACAATAAAACCAATATCAATTTGGTATCACCGCGATCGCACCGAACCAAAGCATAAAGCTGAGGTGTTATTTGGAGCGCAGAGTGAAAGTCGTAAAAACTGAGCCCTCAAGAACGTGATGCACGTGCTGTTTTTCCACATTTGGAATTTTTTTTCAGCTTCGCAGTACACGGCATGTTAAAATAAATAACATTACGGGAAAGTAAAATTTGTTACGCACATAATAAGCCCTCACACAGGTCTGTACACGTAAAAATGAAAAGGTTATGGATTTTTGAAGGTGGAGAACGAGAAATGAGCGAAAAAACCCCGCGTCCTTAAGGGGTTAATAAGGTCCTTTCCCTATATAGTGACACTGGTCATTATAAGTAGTGGGTCTGTATAGATTCGGTACATTTCAGTATTTGTGTGTCATACAATATCGTTATTAACACACATATATAATTAGAATTCTGACTACTTCATCAGAAATTACAGCCATACTACAACGTACTAACCCATAGGCACAGCCCCGTCCCCAGTATAAGCTGAAGCACGCTCTAACACCCGGGCACAACAGCTGACAGACACTAATAGTACAGGAGCTGCGGCCGCCCCCTGCCCCGCCCTCTGCGAGCACTACCGGTGAACATGGCCGCTGCTGTGCCTTCAGCTGCTGCTCAGGATGAGCTCAGTAAGTTGGCGCACATTCTCGTGGGCTGAGGGGCGATGGGGCACCGCCGTGACTGGGCATTTGTATAATACCTGTACAGAGTGGGGTATACCTCCGTCGTGGCTTGCGTTGGTAGAGAATGAACCATGGGGGATTCCGCTGCTATGTGTGTGCTGACAAGGAGGAGGGGGCATGCCCTGCCACTGCTGCTCTATAGTGGCCCTATACATGTGGAGGGCTGGGGACCTGAGGAAGGCGGGCAGTAGTTACTAGGCCTGTGTCCTGCTGTGGTACCCAGGCCTAGCTGCAGGACTTGCATAGTCATAGGCTGGAAGTGAAAGCAAAATCTGGAGCTCTGCACTGGATCACTCCTAGTACAGGGCACTGCCACTGCTCAGCTGTATGCCACACTGTCTGATAACACCAATCTGTACTGGATCACTCCTAGTACAGGACTCCACTGCTCAGCTGTATGCCACACTGTCTGATAACACCAATCTGTACTGGATCACTCCTAGTACAGGGCACTGCCACTGCTCAGCTGTATGCCACACTGTCTGATAACACCAATCTGTACAGGATCACTCCTAGTACAGGGCACTGCCTCTGCTCAGCTGTATGCCACACTGTCTGATACACCAATCTGTACAGGATCACTCCTAGTACAGGGCACTGCCTCTGCTCAGCTGTATGCCACACTGTTCTGATAACCCAATCTGATGGATCACTCCTAGTACAGGCACTGCCTCTGCTCAGCTGTATGCCACCCTGTCTGATAACACTGGTCTGTACAGGGCACTGCCTCTGCTCAGCTGTATGCCACCCTGTCTGATAACACTGGTCTGTACAGGGCACTGCCTCTGCTCAGCTGTATGCCACCCTGTCTGATAACACAGGTCTGTACAGGGCACTGCCACTGCTCAGCTGTATGCCACACTGTCTGATAACACTGGTCTGTACAGGGCACTGCCACTGCTCAGCTGTATGACACCCTGTCTGATAACACTGGTCTGTACAGGGCACTGCCACTGCTCAGCTGTATGCCACACTGTCTGATAACACCATCTGTACAGATCACTTCTAGTACGAACTCTGCCTCTGTCTCCAGCTGTATGCCACTCTGTCTGATAACACCAATCTGTACTGGATCACTCCTAGTACAGGGCACTGCCTCTGCTCAGCTGTATGCCACCCTGTCTGATAACACTGGTCTGTACAGGGCACTGCCTCTGCTCAGCTGTATGCCACCACCCTGTCTGATAACACTGGTCTGTACAGGGCACTGCTGCTCTGCCAGTATGCCACCTGTCTGATAACACAGGTCTGTACAGGGCACTGCCACTGCTCAGCTGTATGCCACACTGTCTGATAACACTGGTCTGTACAGGCACTGCCACTGCTCAGCTGTATGACACCCTGTCTGATAACACGGTCTGTACAGGGCACTGCCCTGCTCAGCTGTATGCCACACTGTCTGATAACACCAATCTGTACAGGATCACTTCTAGTACAGGACTCTGCCTCTGCTCAGCTGTATGCCACTCTGTCTGATAATACTGATCTGTACTGGATCACTCCTAGTACAGGGCACTGCCACTTCTCAGCTGTATGCCACCCTGTCTGATACACTGGTCTGTACAGGCATTGCCACTGCTCAGCTGAATGCCACCCTGTCTTATAAACAACACCAATCTGTACTGGATCACTCCTAGTAGAGGCACTGCCACTGCTCACTGTTCATTCCACTCTGTCTGATGACACTGCTCTGCAATTGATCTTTCTTAGTACAGGGCTCTGCCACTGATCCAAGAATGCCACCTGTCAGAACCCTATGCTAGGAGAGATCCAGTGCGAGCAGCATTATATGCCACTGCTCAGCAGTATGCGCCCCTGTCAGATAACACTGCTCTGTTCTGGAACTCCTAGTACAGGGCACTGCCACTGGTCAACAGTAGCTACCCGTCTGATAACACTGCTCTGTACTGGATCACACCTAGAACAGGGTACTAACACCGCTGCTGTATGCCACCCTGTCTGATATCACGAGCTGGAGCTAGTGACTGCACACACTGCTAGGTACTGCATCACCCTGGTACAGGGCTGTGCCACTGCTCAGCTGTATACCACCATGTATGATACATGTGATTTCAGTCAGTTCATATGTAAACCCCTTATGATAATAAAATACTATATTATGATTATACCCTGAATAGCATTGTTACCGTGTATTAAGCATGCACCATTTAATGCTATTCTACAGAATATCCATATGTGTAAAAAGTCTGTGTACAGCTTGGGTCCTCCGGTTTCCCTCCCACTCAAAACATAGTGGTAGGTGTGATTAGATTGTGAGCCCCATTGGGGACAGGGACTGATTGGCGATTCTGTGCAGCGCTGCATATCTGTGTGCTATATAAATAAGGAATATTATTATTCATATATTGGTTTTACTTCTCAGGAATGAGCTGCTGCAATCGTTGTTGTTGATGAGCAAATCAGATTGCACAGATCAGGTGTGCCCCACAGATAAAATGCAGTTGACACGCAATATGGAATTTCAATATACTCTGTGGGCATGTCTTCCTGAGATGCATTAATCAACTGCTGGCCAATCCACTGGAAATCAACCATAAGTCCAAGTTCACACATGAAGTTTCAAAAAATTTTTAAATGAAAAGGCTCCATCCCCAATTGCACATTGAGTCAACATTGTGTTTCCTGAGCATTTAGCCCGCGTTCTCATTGTAGATTGAAAATTTAAAATGCATTAGGAACTAGTGAAGCGGCCTAGCAACAGGTCAACTGAATGCGCATTGCATGGAAAGTCAGTATTTTTTAGATTTAGGTTTCTCAGTGACATGTAAAACCATTACAATGTCAGCATTTGCTCTCCAAACTTAGCTCTTGGATACATTGTTGTATATTGATATTTCTACAATTTTTTACATGTGTTTGTAAACAAATGCTAAAATAATGAAAACAATCTGAAAATGTTGATTATATAGGGAACTGCAAGCCCGCTGCATGAACCTCAGACATTTTGAGTTTAAAGGGGTTTTCTGACGAACCATGTTCCTAGTACAGGGCACTGCCACTGCTCAGCTGTATGCCACACTGTCTGATAACACCAATCTGTACAGGATCACTCCTAGTACAGGACTCTGCCTCTGCTCAGCTGTATGCCACTCTGTCTGATAACACCAATCTGTACAGGAATCACTCCTAGTACAGGGCCTGCCTCTGCCTCAGCTGTATGCCACACTGTCTGATAACACCAATCTGTACAGGATCACTCCTAGTACGGGCACTGCTCTGCTCAGCTGTATGCCACACTGTCTGATAACACCATCTGTACTGGATCACCTAGTACAGGGCACTGCCTCTGCTCAGCTGTATGCCACCATCTGTCTGATAACACATGGTCTGTACAGGCAACTGCCCTCTGCTCAGCTGTATGCCACCCTGTCTGATAACACTGGTCTGTACAGGGCACTGCCTCTGCTCAGCTGTATGTGCCACCCTTTCGATAACACAGGTCTGTACAGCCCGCCACTGCTCAGATGTATGCCACACTGTCTGTACACGGTCTGTACAGGGCACTGCCACTGCTCAGCTGTATGACACCACTGTCTGATAACACTGGTCTTTGTACAGGGCCTGCTCAGCTGTATGCCACACTGTCCTATAACACCATCTGTACAGATCACTTCTAGTACAGACTCTGCCTCTGCTCACTGTATGCCACTCTGTCTGATAACACCAATCTGTACTGGATCACTCCTAGTACAGGGCACTGCCTTCTCTCATCTGTATGCCACCCGTTGTCTACACGGTCTGTACGGCACTGCCTCTGCTCAGCTGTATGCCACCCTGTCTGATAACACTGGTCTGTACAGGCACTGCCTCTGCTCAGCTGTATGCCACCCTGTCTGATAACACAGGTCTGTACAGGGCACTGCCACTGCTCAGCTGTATCCACACTGTCTGATAAACACTGGTCCGTACAGGGCACTGCCACTGCTCAGCTTTAGACACCCTGTCTGATAACACTGGTCTGTACAGGGCACTGCCACTGCTCAGCTGTATCCCACTGTCTGATAACACCATCTGTACAGGATCACTTCTAGTACAGGACTCTGCCTCCTGCTCAGCTGTATGCCCCTCTGTTCTGATAATACTGATCTGTACTGGATCACTCCTAGTCAGGGCACTGCCTTCTCACTGTATGCCACCCTGTCTGATAACACTGGTCTGTACAGGGCATTGCCACTGCTCGATGAATGCCCACCCTGTCTTATAACACCATCTGTAACTGGATCACTCCTAGTAGGGCACTGCCACTGCCATCTTCATTCCTCACTCTGTCTGATGACACTGCTCTGCAATTGATCTTTCTTAGTACAGGGCTCTGCCACTGATCATCAAATGCCACCTCTGTCAGAACCCTATGCTAGGAGATCCAGTGCAGACAGCATTATATGCCACTGCGCACGTATGCCACCCTGTCAGATAACACTGCTCTGTTCTGGATCACTCCTAGTACAGGGCACTGCCACTGGTCAACAGTATGCTACCTGTCTGATAACACTGCTCTGTACTGGATCACACCTAGAACAGGGTACTAACACCGCTCAGCTGTATGCCACCCTGTCTGATATCACTGAGCTGGAGCTAGTGACTGCACACACTGCTATGTACTGCACACACACCTGGTACAGGGCTTGCCACTGCTCAGCTGTATACCACCATGTATGATACATGTGATTTCAGTCAGTTCAATGTAAACCCCTTATGATAATAAAATACATATTATGATTAACCCTAATAGCATTGTTAACCGTGTATTAAGGCATGCACCATTTAATGGCTATTCTACAGAATATCCATATGTGTAAAAAGTCTGTGTACATGACTTGGGTCCTCCGTTTTCCTCCCACACTCCAAACAATGGTAGGTTGATTAGATTGTGAGCCCCATTGGGGACAGGGACTGATTTGCGATTCTGTGCAGCGCTGCATATCTGTGTGCTATATAAATAAAGATATTATTATTCATATTGGTTTTACTTCTCAGTGAATGAGCTGCTGCAATCTGTTGTTGTTGATGAGCAAATCAATGTCACAGATCAGTGTGCCCCCCAAGATAAATGCAGTTGACCCGCAATATGGAATTTCAAATACTCTGTGGGCATGTCTTCCCTGAGGATTGCATTTAATCAAACTGCTGGGCCAATCCACTGGAAATCAACCATGAAGTCCAAGTTCACATGAAGTTTCAAAAAATTTTTTAAATGAAAGGCTCCATCCCCAATTGCACATTGAGTCAACATTGTGTTTCCTGAGCATTTAGCCCGCAGGATTCTCATTGTGAGATTGAAACATTTAAAATGCATTAGGAACTAGTGAAAGCGGCCTAGCAACAGGTCAACTGAATGCGCATGTGCATGGAAGTCAGTAGTTTTAGATTTAGGTTTCTCAGTGACATGTAGATCAAAACCATTACAATGTCAGCATTTGCTCTCCAAGAACTAGCTCTGGATACATTGTTGTATATGATATTTGCTACAATTTTTTACATGTGTTTGTAAACAAATGCATAAATAATGAAACAATCTGAAAATGTGATTATATTAGGGAACTGCAAGCCAGCTGCATGAACCTCAGACATTTTGAGTTTAAAGGGGTTTCTTGACGAACACATGTTAGGCCCTATCCACATGTGATTAAACCCCTTTAAGGGCAATTCATTTGAGTTTCCGTGGGTGCTGTACTTTTTAACTGCCCCCCTCCACTCCTTTATTTTAATGGACTGTGGACCGATCCATTACGGTGTAGAACATGTCATGAACTGTTTTTCACAGCTCACTCATATATTATAGTTGTCAGGATTATTGTGGGGGGGGGTGGGGATTAGCATATGTCCACACAGGTTTGGTGCACTATATTTTCAATCCGAATTTGTTGTATTCAGTGGGCAGACGTGTTTAATATATTTTTTTGCCTTCTTAATTTAGTGAAAATTATTTCTTAACAGATCAGCTTGAACGTGTGTTTTTAGCCTTGGCCATGCAGAGACAGATGAGCACCTGCAGAATACATTTCCAAGTTCTTGCCTCCTGTTCTTCTTAAACTGTCTAGTGCTCAAGAAGGATAGCGCAAGAGGTAAATGTTTTGTAAAACGCATGTTGTACTAACACAAGATGTGCAGAAAAGACTTAGAAGACAGTCTACCACCAGATATCGGTGGTTGACTGCTTATAACGGATGCTCGTTGCCTTTATGGGATGATGAAAACATCTCCGTTGTATTCAGGGTGCCCGAAGTCCAAAGAAATTAAAATTTTAAAATATGTAAATGTGCTCAGCTTACGTCACCTAACGCTGCTCATGTGTTCCTCCACTCCTTATTATGCATGTCCCCTGGTTCATTAATATTCACCCCCTCCGTCCGCTGGTTTGAGAACAGACGCGGTGATGTTATCTTTAAATCTCACCATGCAAGAGAACTTTTTCCTCACACAGCCCACGGCTTACCCAGTGCGGCTGCGCATGGGAGAAGTTCTTAAGTGAAACGAAGGTGTGAGTATGGGGCTTGTGTAACTATGGAGCAGAGGACCATGAGGCAGTCCCAGTGATTGATCAAAAAGTGTTGACTGCACGGGACTGAGCCAGACAGTTGCACTGCAAAAAATAGGGCAGGTCCTGTTTTGGACCTGATTAGCACGTGGATGCTCAGCTCTCCTCCGACCGGTGTTCAGCCCGAGTGTGCCATAGATGTGTGTATATACGTTTAAAGGAAATCGACCACTTCGGAAACGTAAAAAAACCTATTAATACTCACCTCCCGCTCCTCTTCACCTTGATCCTGGCACTGTCCATTGTGAGTCCTGAAACACCAGGATCACCTACAAAACCAAGTTATAATTAGCAGCACGGAGAACAAACAAGATGTCCAGCACTTCAGGTTGCTAATTATGCAACTCTGCATCTCCCTCTCCCATGCTGGGAGCATAGGAGAGCGGGCAACGTCACCCGAGAGCGTGGTAAGGAGGGATTGGGAGGGCGTGCATATTAGCAGCCTGGAGTGTCAACATGTTTTCCCAACGCTCTGGCTGCAAATTAATCGTTGTTTTTCTAGGAGATCCCTCGTGTAAAGACTAGTGGAGGACAGCACGGGGATGAAGGTGAAAGGAGCAAGGGGAGTATTAATAGGTTTTTTTATGTTTTCCGAAGTTGTTGATTTCTTTAATGATTTTACCCTGGCTCTCTGACCTGTACCTCTCCATTCTTCTCTTAGAAGGGAGCTGTACTTCTATTATACTTAGCTTTATTTGGACACTCCAGCGGCCAAAACCTTGAACACTGGAAAACACTTTTCCTATAATTTCAGTGCAATGTGTTTTGTAGCTTGGAAACATACACTTTGGTATGTTTGAGCTGTTCTAACCTATGACCAGTTAGCTTTCTCCAGTAACTTTGAGGCACTAAAGCTGCTGCCCAATTGTTTTCTACAGGTATGAAAGAGCCTGAAAGCAAGCTGTACACCACTTGCCACCCATTTATAAACTATTTATTATGTGAATGGTGTTTACCTTGACTTCGAAAAGTCAATCTTCTTCTTCTTCATATTTCTAAGGTCATGGAGTTACTGTTCACTTGAACAAAAGAATAAAGAGTCGGTCAAATACAATTGCCAGTGGAGACCCTTTTAGTCCCAGTACCAAACCCCTGCTGCTGTCCTCTTTCGTTACGGTATGCACATAAAAAAATTAAAATTTTGCTTTATACAGACCGTTCGCCCCTAAGCCTAAGACACAACCCCTAAGAGATGACCCCAGGTTAAAAAACTTGTGGATCCTGATAATTTTCTGTAACTTAGCTCCGGGCTGAATCAAATTTAAGAGTTGTCAAAGTTGTCTACAGTGAAGTTTTATTGTTAATATCTGTTCCCATGACAACCCAGAAATTTGAAAATTGAGACAAAAAAATTAGTTTTGAAATTACAAATATACATGCTCTGAAGTTACTTACAAATGCAACATAGGGACACAACCTCCTAATACTCGATTGTTTATAATACCCACGGACTCTGTGTCATTAATTAGATTTCGCGCCACACAATAGACTTGAGGTTGTTTTTCAAAGTTTATTATGCGCTGAAGATTGGGGATAACATTTTGATTATAGTTGGGGACCCCAATCGACCACAAGAATAAGTCGTACACACACACACAAACCATAATTGATGATCGGTCGATTGAGAAAGCATCCTGCCATTGCCAGGAAGACATTAAACATGGGACAGCCCTTTAGGGTACTTGCCTTACTCTGTCATATGAGTTTTCAATATAATTTTATTGTCCCCTTGAACCAATGACTCTGGCACATACTTTCTTATAAGTCTACATATTGTTGGTCGTCTGTTAATCCACTTATACATGTTTGTATAAATTGACAGAGTAGGTTGTTTCACCTAGTCAATAATGTATTTCTTAACACACGCTTGATGTCAGCTCTGATTTGATTTGATACATCCCAGCTTTTAACAAGTTCTCTATTCTAACATACATTTCTTTAACATATATCTAATTGTAGAATTGCTGAGATATGTTGTAGCTTTTGAAGGCCAACAATGTTGCACTTAACTACTTTCAGAATTACTATAATCTACATAAAAATGGGATAACCCCGTCTGCCACTGGAAAAACAGTGTGACTAGCACACAAACGAAACACACACCAATTTCTAACTCGCTATGGATGCAAAACCTCAGCCTCGCAAGACAGGTAATGCAATTTTATTATACCTTTATTATGCATAATTCGTATACCAGTTTATTTATGTGAAAGCTTTTTGATCTTTAAAAGGGGTGTCCAGTAATAATTTTTTTTTATATACGGTACATTGCCGGGAATTATAAAACATAAAATTTCCTATGCTCACACATCACCCTGTCTCCTGTTAAGCTGTGGCGCTGCCAGCCACTGTCTTTATTTGTTTAAATACAGAGCACGGTGGTACAGTCCTGACCTCTCCATAGCGTCTGCTATAAATGAAAAACTAAAGCTTAGCAGGTGCGCAGCAGTGGCCCAGATGGCACCACTGGCTTCGTCTGCTTACAACAGAAGCGGCTGTGACTGGTAGCACCCTGGCGTGACGGAGCATGGGGAGAGGTGAGTACAAGTGTTTTTGTTGTCAAGCCCCATCCAGCCATATATAAACAAATTCACTATTGGACAACTCATTAAGTAATGTGAAGCCGTTCAATTTAGTTGTCCTAATTGTTGGTTACAAATATTCCCATCCAAGGATTGACCTATGCACTATTACTCTGTGATTGGTGTTGGTCTGATGATGTGTGCAACCCTCACATATCTGAAAATAGGGAACTACGACGACTGCTTTATTATCTTAAATGCATCCTGAAAATCACGCCAATTTTGTGAGTGTTGGTATACTGTACCCCTTCATTAATAGACGTGTTGGGGGTCCCGGGGATTAGATCCACACTTGCCTAACCTAAAGCCATGGCAATCGGAGGATTACCTTTGATATATATTCTGCTTGGGGATTGTATTTGGCTGGTAAAATAAATGACTGTATACTTGTAAGCTGATGTACTTGTACATTTTACTTTACTTAAAAAATATTAATATTTGATTTTCTACATGATGTTTTTTATCATGTTTTTGTCTGAAATGTGCTTAAATCCTCTTTCAGTTTTCTCTCCTTGATAGCCACACGCTTTATCTATCAGTATTTATTCCATTGATCTTCCAAGTCCAATACAATATTTAACCTTGCTGAAAACCAAAGACTGTTCAGTCTTGCTGTGGACTTATGCTGGATGTTTTGCTGATGCCTTATGGTAAGTTACGTACATCCTTGAATTTGGCCATACTACTTTCTCTCTTTACATGTAGTGTAATTGTGAGCATATTTTTTTCCACCCAATATATAATCCTATATCTATGACCTATATATCTTGATTTCTATAGATATGTGTTAAATGAACCTCAGAATCTCAGGGTGCACCATCTCTGGCCAAGGCCCGCAGCGAGGGACAGTAGGAATCCCACAGCCTCCACCTGGTTTAAGCTTTTATCGCAAAGCGAGTTGTGTGAGACACTCCATGGACAAGCAGAACATTGGCAGGTATAACCGCTATAGGTTATGTATATCCCACTGGTCACACTTTTGTTTTTCTATTTGAATATCCCCAAATTAGTTCTGGGACTGTTCAGGTATTTTATTCCAGTATCTGAAGGTTTCCAAGCTTGTCTTTGTTGCAAAATATGAAAGGATGTTTCTTGTCCTTTTATAAACATATTTGTAAGTGACCTGTTCTACCATACTAACTGACTGAACAGTAAGAGGAATAGACATCCTCGGAAAGCTTGCCCAATAATATCTCATAAGCATCTACTATATAAAAAATGAAGTTGCCAGTAAATTAACATTTGTCAGCCAATCCTTGGCCACAATCTGGGACAATCTGGGAATTCTCAGAAATGTTCAATTGCAGATACTATATTTGGTCCTGTAAAAGGTCCTCAAGGCTTTGATTCTCGTGTCTTTGTGTTTATGTATAAGCTGCTGTTCTTTTCCTACATTGCAAACTTGGGGTAGTAAAGTTTTAGAGCAGAACAGGTGCCTGAGCTGGAGTCTGTCATTCATTTGGTAATTGCCTCTAGTGATACCGGCATAGTGTGGCTACTGCAGCTACCTGGAGCTGAGGAGCAGAGGCAGATGTGAGATACAATAGGAAAGTATTTTCTATAACTTCCCATTACAGTTCTTCTTTAATGCATTTACTTACTATGATGTTTTAAAGTTGTGTGTTGTTCATTATACAATGAGTAGTATATTTGTATTCTTGCTGTCACTACTGTTCCCGCTAATATCTACTGGTGCACAGATTGATTTGAATTTGCTTGCTGGGTTAACATTAAATTATTAATTTTCAGCTTAATTGATTGGAACGATCCAACCATTATTGGAAAGTGTACAAAGTTTACATGGGAGATATACCTCCTTAAAACCAAGGAGTAAGAAATCCTTTAATTGTACGTAATATGTCAAGGCACTGAAATGTTTTCTCCTCTCTGCACTATTTACTGCTGGTAGAATAATGTATATTTTCATTTCATTTTTAATAGGGAATTTACTAAAACCAGACTTAAAAGAGATCCTGTAAGCCCCTGTTAAACTAAAAATGTACCTCACCTGCTGAGGTCAAGATTGGCTGCCGAGTTATTCCCTGCTAATATTCAGGTATTTTTTCTCAAGCTTTAGAACTGCTTTCAAACATTCCTCTTCATACTATGGATACCTCTCAAATGAAGAAAGTCTTTAAAATGTACACTATTATATGTATCGTATCTCCATCTTTTATCATTGGAAACCATCACTTTTTACGGGACAACCTGCAGCTCACAATCATGTTCTACTTGGCAGGTCTCTCCGGAGATGCCCAGAGTATTTATGCTCTGAAAGCTCTGAAACTACATTTGTTATACTATTCTGCTCACTTCATAGCACTTGAAGTTTTAATAATCTGACCAGTGGTTCAGATGGACTTCAGGGCTTCTTTTCTCTTTTTGCAGTGTTTATGATGGGCTTTTGGTGGAAACACGAATGCCAAATTGAGGATCTGTCTTTGCAATTTTGTGCACCATATTTGTGAGACGTAAGTAACTGAAAAAGGAACGAACTAGGATGTGTTTTCGTTGAGAAAATCACTAGCATAGAAAATTCACAAAAGAAAATATATCTAAGTACTTTCTTTATCTAATTCAGTTTTTTCATTGTTTATGTGTTTCCTGAGACATGTTTTAAAGAAATATGTGTTTTTTCAGTAGTTGAACTACGTTTTCTGGCTGATGATCCCGTGTCGTTGTTAAACCACTGGCTAAAGGCCGGTGATTGATGGATCCAATCCTCAGAAGGGCGAAGAGATTGATCAGCTACGCACCTGAAATTGAGGCAGCAGAATATTAAAGTGGTTGTCAGGACTCTAAACAAAATGTATCTCAAGCCTGGGATCTATAAAAACAATAACATTGTATCATTACCAACCTCCTGGTTCCCCTGTTGTCCTGTGGTTCTCCCTTTCAGCTATATACACTTTCAATGTGATAAGTAGTCGAATGGGGTGCCTGCCTCTGTAACAACTGGGTCATGGCAGTGATGGGCATCACCATAGGACAACGGGAGTGTTGAAGGAGGTATCAATAAACTTTTTTTTTTTTTAAGGCTCCCCACAGGCCAGATATCAGTTTGTTTTACATCCTGGACACACCCTTTAAACACCATTAATTCTGAATTTATACGATACAATTTGCTCTGTGAAACTCCAAAAAACATACAGACTACAGAAGAGCACGATCTATCATTTTAGAGAATTGCTGTTTTTTTTACTTAAAAGTAGCTTCTCACTTCTCGCGTTTCTGTTCTGTTTTCTGGGCTTTGCATTTGTTATTAGACCTTGTGTAAAAGAGCTTGAATTTTGGTTTGGCATGGAGTAATAAACCGGTGCACTACTGGATGGCCTCTCTTGTTTCGCTTCCGCCATACTCATTTGCAACAAAAAAAAAACAGAATTTCTCTAAAGTGATGGGTCACTGGGGAAATAGATAGTTATTCTAGAGTCTACTATACTCATTAATATTGTAGGCATTTTGGGAGTTGGTAGACATCCTTTGCTATTAGTGGTTTGCTTTAGGTGCTGTAATAATCATAATTTTTCTTCCTTAACAGTTTGTCCTGATGCTAAAATAAAACCTTTAGGTCCACGATGCTGCTGAATGGTCTTAACAAATGCTGATAAATGAATATAAAGAGGTATGTTATTTTATTTAACCATTGAAGAACTACATGGGGAAGAATAGAAAACTGAACATCATCCTAGTAATTGTCACAACCAAATAAAATATTGGTGTATATTAAATACTACAAACATTGTATATCTAGAATATTTGTTTATACCTGTTGCTGTATACAATGTTCTTTTGTTTGGCTGTGATTTATTTTTCATGTTGAATGTGTTAGGTAGTGTGTACAACACTTTTTTTTTAGGGGGAGGGAATATGTTCTACACCTTCTCACATTTGTTTCTTCTCTTTCTGTAAAGGATCCAAGTTCGCTTTCCATGGCATATTCAGCTGTTGGTAACTCTCAGGTATTTTGCTGGGTTTAACTAATGTCTAATTGAAGAGTCTACTTTTTGCAACCTTTAAAAGTTACAGTTTCACCTTTTATAAAGCATGTTTTTGTTTTGCCTTATTGCTGTCTAGCGTCAGCGGATGCCTCAGCTTTTTAACAAGATCTGTCCTTAGTTCAGAGCAGCAGTTTTTTGAAGCCATGAGGAGGTGAAGTTGATTCTAGCATAATGGAAGAAATATGTCATAGAATTTATACAATTTACAGTTGTTGGTCGTATATCAAAATTCACAACCTACGCCGCTGAGCTAGACTCATGGCCGCTCATTATAGGCTTGGTCAAGCAGTGCAGTGATTTCTATTGCCATTGGGCGTTTAAGCGGTGCTTACCCAGCCATGTCAGACGACTGGCTGGAAATAGATGATCACTTTTCCCCTTCTGTGGCCTGCAAAGTGCACACAGTCGTGTGGCATGAGTCTTAAATGGACAAAGTATTTTATTTTCAAGAAAAATCATCCGGCCATGATTTATTTTGGTTTTTGTGTACTTTTTTGAAGTAGATTATGTAGAATTTTATTTATTCAGGATTTTTCACACTAGTACTATACAGAAGAATATTAGTGATTGAGAATTCATTTAGCTATATTGTCAAATTGTAATATGGATTAATATTTTTTTCCCTCTAAGGTCTATTGCTAATGAGGGGAGGTATTAAATATTTGTCTTCTTAAAATGAAAATTTGTATGTAACATCTTTGTTCTCTAGATTCTGGATGGTAGGCGTTCACATCTATTCTACATCCATGGTAGACTATTTGCAGGATTGAATTTTTGTGGAGGCACTTGGTTGGTTGATTGAGCATTGCTTTGATATATCAGTATGCATGATGCTGAATATCCTAAAGATATTTCGCGCTTTATTATATCAGATTGGTTGGATATAACTTTTAGTATTCCTGGTAATGAGCTGTTTATAATCCCTTTTTGTTTACCATACAATTTCCATAGTGCCTGATATAGCTCAAAATGGTAAGATGTGTAGGTACACATATCCCACACATCTCCACATACAGATAAGAATATTAAAAGAAAAGATTAGTTAAGGTACTCATATCAGTCTCATATATTTTGAGCTATACTGACCAGTAATAGTAGCCACAATTTTATACTAAACATAAGAACGTGTGCCTGGTAGACATCAAAGTAGATATAGCACTTGGAGATTAGTGGAAGTCAGTCCCTCACCAATTGGATATAATTTTGACAAGTTATAACATGCATTATGATGTTAGCCTGTTATCAATTCTTACTAATTCCACAAGAGTGGAAATTAAGGATTCTTTTTATTTTAAGAAAACTCAAGCAGGGTTTTATATTTTTTTATTGTTTATGGAATGAGTAAGGCTTGATTGCACAGTAAGTTTTACGACTGGACACCAGAGTTGGTAAATGAAAGGAGGAGATTTATAGTTTTTTTTTACCCTCGGGCATGTCCCCAAAACCAGTGTGTAATCTAGTCATAAAGCTTGTCATGTTGTAATAAACTGTTACCAGTTATATGATACACTATATTTTGCAAGAACCCACCTTTTGCAATTTACATTCTTTCAAAAATAGGAAAAGAGAATACTATGGTCATTTTAGTAGCATTTGCAGGCAAATTATGCAATTTATGCACTGCCGTAAACTAAGGGATGTTATTAATGTCGGTATAGAAAGGAGAAGAAGAAAGAATGGGGGGTAATAGGTTCTTTTATTCCTTTAGGTTATAATCGCCCGGCGCGCTACGAGGAAAGAAAAAAGGCAAAGGAACAATTGTGAATTGGTGGGAGCTATACTCTGAGTTACAAATGTAAACTCAATGGAGACTGAACAGTGATATATAGTACTAATTTAATCAGTCTCGTGGCCTGACCGTACTCGGCACGACGTCTAGCCAATTTATAGTTAGGATTGTTGAGTACAGGGTCCCCTAGCGTCGAACAAGCTCGAAACCAATCTACCATATGCGAAGCGTAGGTGGCTGGAGAAAGTGGTAGATAGGGAAAAATGGGGAATGATAAAGGGGCAGGACACGTATGGTGCAGGAGTAGAAAGGATCTAATTTGAGATCATCAGGAGGGTCCGGGGTCACGTCCCCGAAAAGAGGGGAGGAGAAAGCTAGACGATTTGGTGTGGAACATGTAGTGACGTGGCACAAAGAACGTATGGTACAATTTAGTTCTGGGGAGACGGAAAATGCTATGGGCAAATGGGAAAGTGGGGACGATGGAGTAGCCGGCGCGGGGCAGGCGGGCATCAAAGAGCAACTTGGGGACAGGAGTGTCGTGGTGGTCTGGTGGCTGCGTGAGACATCGCGAACTGCCGCGGAGGAGGGAGCCACAAAAAAAAAAGAATAATAGGGTGGGCGGCCGCAATTACGTCGTAGACTCTACACAGAGCGGCCTGTTGTGGTGTGGGGGCGGCCGTCATGAAATGCGTTCTGCGGTAATGCGCGTCGGATGAACACGCGGGCTGAGCATGGTGGCGCCGGACCCCCCGAGGAAGCCCATAGAGAAGAACAGAAGCGAGAATAAAGGAAAGGAAGAAAAAAAGACGCCTCAGGAAAGTACCAGGAGATGAAAACTCCATGGCTCCAGCCGGGAGCTACTGCGTGTGGGAGGGAGTGAAAGAAGTGCTCAGTTAGCACATTCTTGTCTTGGGCGGGGCCGGATTGTCGCATGCTAGGGGAGCTGCGCTCCATGTACACCAACGTAACGGGGTATTGAATGTCATGTTCTGTGCTACTATGGGGTCGGTTAGTAATGCGCGTCGGGTCGCCAGTTTAGCGGGCGATACGTGGTCAGCAGGTCTACAGCATCAGCGCCTCAAGGGTACAGGGGTGCCGCCAATAGAGGACTGAAATGTTAACAGTATATACGAGATCAATTAAGTGGTTGGCCGTCAGAGTGTGCGGGTGCGGGACGTGAGGATGTCGGAGTCTCTACGAAAGCTTAAGAGAGCTCTCCTCACGTCCTTATGGCATCCGCAACAGGTACCGACCGCGTGCGGGCTTCGTAGCCAAAATTGTGTGGGGGTTGGGGGAAGGAAAAGAGAGGGAAGGGGGGGAGGAGAGGGTTGTGTGGAGGAAAGAGGAAGGGGGGAAAAAGATAGGGAGGTAGGGGGGAAAAAGTGACGGGGAGCGGGGAAAAAGGGGAATATAAGAATGAAAAAAAATGATGAGTAACGTAAAGAATCCTGTTATCATACGAAGCATGATAATAATAATTCTATCAGACAGTCTAGTGTTATCGGGTGACGAGGTTCGTGTAAGTAAATGGTGCAGACAAGAATAAGAAGAGGATAGAGTTAACGGTAATTTGTAATCATATAGGGGAGCAAGAAGGAAAAAAAAGGGTGAATGAAATCGTCTTTCAGGAATAATCCTGACCAATATGGTGCGACACTTAGGCACATGAAGAAGTACGCAATACCATCCCATAGGGCACGAAGCGATGCATAACCAAGTAGCCGAGAACTAGGTAACTGCGGATAGCATAGCAGCAGTGTGTACTACTGTGAGACAGGTGGTGAAAGTAGCTTGGTATGATAAGATTTGATTATGGTCATAGGATAATCTTCCTTGCACAAAAAAATCAATTTATGAAAAAAAATATAATGGGGCTGACATTCACGTCGGGTGAAGTAGCTATGATTTACCCGACACCGGGGCCTCAGGGGGCTGGCAGGCATGCATGCGCGTGGCTGTAGGGGGTAACACATAAGCAAAGTCACACCTGGGGGTCTGCGAAAGTAAGCCTGTAAAAACAGTAAAAATTGCATAGTTCGTAAAGGGTGGTGTTAAGAAGGTGGACGGATCCCATTTAAAGGGGGGATGGAGGGGGCTGAACCGATAGAGTGGTCATTAAGGCGAGGCGACGACCTAAGCAGGCGCTGAAATGAAAAAATGGGGGATAAGAGGTATGACGAGTGGAAAAGATACAAGTAGGGACTACCAAGACGGGAAAGGGCGCAAATGAAGTTAGTAAGTCAAGTCGCAGCTAAGTGCATGGGTGGGGGGGGGGGCAGGGGGATCGATATGTAACATCCACAGGCTTGGGTGCTCAAAAGCACAATATTGCTGAAGGAAGGTGTGAGAGGGAGTGAATAGCCAGCATGTGGTCAGGTAGATAAAAGGGGTTCAGGCAGTACAGGAAACGGGAACGTAAGCTAAGGGGCAATGCTTGTAAAGCTCAATAAGCAGGTTGGCGCCAAAACAAGAACTTTGAACGGTGGGGGGTCAGAGTAGAGGTGGGGACAAATTGGTTGTGGACCGATCAGGGCTGTTCCCTGCGCACTAACACCATCGTGACCAGCCTCATTTAGCATAATAACGAAATATGATTTGAGAATGATTAATGTAGACTTGACTAGATAAGGCTGGGATGGAAGCGCGTGTAGCTGCTCCAACATTATGCAGTGAGCAGAAATAGTGATATGATACCTGATGACAGAACTACCCTCTAGTATGGGTGTCGTCTTGACTAGTGGACAGCAGTGTATTTTATCGTATATACGCTTATTTTAAAAAATAATTAAAAAATAAATTTTTTAATTTTTAAGAAGTATATAGCTCGAGTATAAGCCGCGGAGTATAAGGCCGAATCCCTAATTTCACCAGGCAAAAAAACTGGGAAACATATTGACTCAGTATAGCCGAGGGGGGGAAATGGCAGTGGTTACATCCTCGCCGTATATAGTCCTGCCAGCGGCCTTCTGTAGCATACAGCCTGTGCCTAAAAAAAGAAGGAAAAGAAAAAAAGAAGAAAAAGAAGAGAGGGAGAGAAAAAAAAAAAAAACCCCTGTAGGCATACAGCCTTCCCAGCCTGCGCTGTAGTAGGAAAACAATCACACTGTCTCTTCATCTTTCCTAATGTTCCGTCTTTCCGCTCGTCCCGCCATATGTGTCCTCTTCTGTCTCATACTGTCTCAGACAGAAGAGGACCTATGGGTGAGCGTGCATACAAGAAGGCTGTGATGAGTAGAAAGTGAGGTAAAGGTGATAACTTATGTGTCAGGTGTTGATGTGGCCGTACTGATTGAGGAAACCTGGGGCGTTGAGGGGGTTGAGATTTGAGGCGGGACAAATGGAGGGGTTAGTGTACGGTACTGAAAAAAAAACTAGGGCTGATACTAAGGGCTCGAGTGAGTAAAATAAGAGTAGCATGGTTGCAGTGGGGTGTAAACGGGGTTACAAGGAGAGATAGGGAGAGGTGGGAGCGGAAAGCCTGGGCAAGGAAGGTCATCGCAATCAACTAGACAACGCGTGCTGATCGGATGGCCGGAGGAGAGCAGTGGTGGTCTATAAGAAAAATGGTTCTAGGGGGTTGTCCTGTCTGCACGAAAGTACATAGTATTGTGCAAGTACCCTTAGCGAGAACATATATGGATTCAGAAGGAATAAGTCAGTTTTGTCCTGGGGTCTGTCCCAAACGATTTGTGTATGTGTGAGGTGAAATTCCGGGCTACAAAACGTACGTTCTAGGGAAAAATCGTCATTGGAATAGTAAACGCAGTGAGGACTATTGGGTCGGAGTTTAAGGCGACACAGAAGAGTGGGCCTGGTAAAAGAAAGATGGCCCATAACATATGCTTGCACAAGGGGGACATGAAGATTTGTTATGAAAGACATCCGGGGGGGGAGGGGTTACCGAAGGCTGGTTAGTCGACAACAGTTCGTGATTTCGATAAGAACTTTGTGGCGACTCGTGGATTGAAGAAATATAGCTGTCCAGTGGGGTGTATGAGGGGGTGTTTGTACAGACGAGGCCGGCGACATGTCAGTGAAAGAGGGGAGTCGTTGCGCAGATAATCGGAAGTGAAACGCTGTGTATGGATGAAAAGGCAATGGAAAGGAGGGAGACAGTCTCGAAGTAAGTCCGAAGGGGGGAAGAAAGGAAGAAGGAAAGAGGGGGATGAAGGGGTAATTTAGCAAGAAAGGACAAATGTGAAGAAGAAAAAAGAGTGGAGGATTAAAGCACTAAGAACCCCCGAGAGCAACGATGTCATGTACAAGACGCCCAGAGCATACATAGTAGTTAGTATGTTTTATATCGAGAATACTATCCGTTCCCCCAGTACCCATCACTTTAGAGGAATTCTTTCTTTTTTTTTTTGGCAAATGAGTATCTGGAACCAAAGAGAGGGTCATCCAAGTAGTGCACCGGTTTTCCATTCGCCGGCCCACCACATATCTCTTTACACAAGGTCTAAACAATGAAAAGCAGAAAGACCGGAGATGAGAATGCTACTTTGTGTAAGTAAAACACCAATTTCTCTAAAATGATGATCTGTCTCGTTCTTTGGTCTGGTAGATTTTTGGAGGTTCACAGACAAATTTATCGTTATAAGTTCGAATTACTGTGTTAAAGGGGTTTGTCCATGATGTAAAAAGGCGAGGGGAAGGGGGAAGAAGGAAAAAAAAAAAAACATGATAACACCAATCTGTACTGGATCACTCCTAGTACAGGGCACTGCCTCTGCTCAGCTGTATGCCACCCTGTCTGATAACACTGTTCTGTACAGGGCACTGCCTCTGCTCAGCTGTATGCCACCCTGTCTGATAACACTGGTCGTACAGGCACTCCTCTGCTCAGCTGTATGCCACCCGTCTGATACACAGGTCTGTACAGGGCACTGCCCTGCTCAATGTATGCCACACTGCTGATAACACTGGTCTGTACGGGCACTGCCACTGCTCAGCTGTATGACACCCTGTCTGATAACACTGGTCTGTACAGGCACTGCCACTGCTCAGCTGTATGCACACTGTCTGATAACACCATCTGTACAGATCACTTCTAGTACGAACTCTGCCTCTGTCTCCAGCTGTATGCCACTCCTGTCTGATAACACCAATCTGTACTGGATCACTCCTAGTACAGGGCACTGCCTCTGCTCAGCTGTATGCCACCCTGTCTGATAACACTGGTCTGTACAGGGCACTGCCACTGCTCAGCTGTATGCCACCCCCTGTCTGATAACACTGGTCTGTACAGGGCACTGCTGCTCTGCCAGTATGCCACCTGTCTGATAAACACAGGTCTGTACAGGGCACTGCAACACTGCTCAGCTGTATAGCCACACTGTCTGATAACACTGGTCTGTACAGGCACTGCCACTGCTCAGCTGTATGACACCCTGTCTGATAACACGGTCTGTACAGGGCACTGCCCTGCTCAGCTTATCCACACTGTCTGATAACACCAATCTGTACAGGATCACTTCTAGTACAGGACTCTGCCTCTGCTCAGCTGTATGCCACTCTGTCTGATAATACTGATCTGTACTGGATCACTCCTAGTACAGGGCACTGCCACTTCTCAGCTGTATGCCACCCTGTCTGATACACTGGTCTGTACAGGCATTGCCACTGCTCAGCTGAATGCCACCCTGTCTTATAAACAACACCAATCTGTACTGGATCACTCCTAGTAGAGGCACTGCCACTGCTCACTGTTCATTCCACTCTGTCTGATGACACTGCTCTGCAATTGATCTTTCTTAGTACAGGGCTCTGCCACTGATCCAAGAATGCCACCTGTCAGAACCCTATGCTAGGAGAGATCCAGTGCGAGCAGCATTATATGCCACTGCTCAGCAGTATGCGCCCCTGTCAGATAACACTGCTCTGTTCTGGAACTCCTAGTACAGGGCACTGCCACTGGTCAACAGTAGCTACCCGTCTGATAACACTGCTCTGTACTGGATCACACCTAGAACAGGGTACTAACACCGCTGCTGTATGCCACCCTGTCTGATATCACGAGCTGGAGCTAGTGACTGCACACACTGCTAGGTACTGCATCACCCTGGTACAGGGCTGTGCCACTGCTCAGCTGTATACCACCATGTATGATACATGTGATTTCAGTCAGTTCATATGTAAACCCCTTATGATAATAAAATACTATATTATGATTATACCCTGAATAGC
The DNA here is from genome assembly GCA_019512145.1 of Engystomops pustulosus. NCBI lineage: Eukaryota > Metazoa > Chordata > Amphibia > Anura > Leptodactylidae > Engystomops > Engystomops pustulosus. The sequence goes on from CM033641.1 coordinate 170,804,101, forward strand.
ATTGTTACCGTGTATTAAGCATGCACCATTTAATGCTATTCTACAGAATATCCATATGTGTAAAAAGTCTGTGTACAGCTTGGGTCCTCCGGTTTCCCCCCACTCAAAACATAGTGGTAGGTGTGATTAGATTGTGAGCCCCATTGGGGACAGGGACTGATTGGCGATTCTGTGCAGCGCTGCATATCTGTGTGCTATATAAATAAGGAATATTATTATTCATATATTGGTTTTACTTCTCAGGAATGAGCTGCTGCAATCGTTGTTGTTGATGAGCAAATCAGATTGCACAGATCAGGTGTGCCCCACAGATAAAATGCAGTTGACACGCAATATGGAATTTCAATATACTCTGTGGGCATGTCTTCCTGAGATGCATTAATCAACTGCTGGCCAATCCACTGGAAATCAACCATGAAGTCCAAGTTCACACATGAAGTTTCAAAAAATTTTTAAATGAAAAGGCTCCATCCCCAATTGCACATTGAGTCAACATTGTGTTTCCTGAGCATTTAGCCCGCAGTTCTCATTGTAGATTGAAAATTTAAAATGCATTAGGAACTAGTGAAGCGGCCTAGCAACAGGTCAACTGAATGCGCATTGCATGGAAAGTCAGTATTTTTTAGATTTAGGTTTCTCAGTGACATGTAAAACCATTACAATGTCAGCATTTGCTCTCCAAACTTAGCTCTTGGATACATTGTTGTATATTGATATTTCTACAATTTTTTACATGTGTTTGTAAACAAATGCTAAAATAATGAAAACAATCTGAAAATGTTGATTATATAGGGAACTGCAAGCCCGCTGCATGAACCTCAGACATTTTGAGTTTAAAGGGGTTTTCTGACGAACCATGTTGGATCACTCCTAGTACAGGGCACTGCCTCTGCTCAGCTGTATGCCACCCTGTCTGATAACACTGGTCTGTACAGGGCACAACTGCCCATCTGCTCAGCTGTAGGCCACGGCTGTCTGATAACACTGGTCTGTTACAGGGCACGCCTCTGCTCAGCTGTTGATGCCACCCTATTGATAACACAGGTCTGTACAGAGCCGCCACTGCTCAGATGTATGCCACACTGTCTGTACACGGTCTGTACAGGGCACTGCCACTGCTCAGCTGTATGACACCACTGTCTGATAACACTGGTCTTTGTACAGGGCCTGCTCAGCTGTACTGACCACACTGTCCTGATAACACCATCTGTACAGATCACTTCTAGTACAGACTCTGCCTCTGCTCACTGTATGCCACTCGTCTGATAACACCAATCTGTACTGGATCACTCCTAGTACAGGGCACTGCCTTCCTCATCTGTATGCCACCCGTGTGTACTACACGGTCTGTACGGCACTGCCTCTGCTCAGCTGTATGCCACCCTGTCTGATAACACTGGTCTGTACAGGCACTGCCTCTGCTCAGCTGTATGCCACCCTGTCTGATAACACAGGTCTGTACAGGGCACTTGCCACTGCTCAGCTGTATTCCACACTGTCTGATAACACTGGTCGTACAGGGCACTGCCACTGCTCAGCTTTAGACACCCTGTCTGATAACACGGTCTGTACAGGGCACTGCCACTGCTCAGCTGTATTCCCCACTGTCTGATAACACATCTGTCAGGATCACTTCTAGTACAGTGACTCTGCCTCTGCTCAGCTGTATGCCCCTCTGTGTCCTGATATACTGATCTGTACTGGATCACTCCTAGTCAGGGCACTGCCCTTCTCACTGTATGCCACCCTGTCTGATAACACTGGTCTGTACAGGCATGCCACTGCTCGATGAATGCCACCCTGTCTTATAACACCATCTGTACTGGATCACTCCTAGAGGGCACTGCCACTGCCATCTTCATTCCCACTCTGTCTGATGACACTGCTCTGCAATTGATCTTTCTTAGTACAGGGCTCTGCCACTGATCATCAAATGCCACCTCTGTCAGAACCCTATGCTTAGGAGATCCAGTGCAGAGCAGCATTATATGCCACTGCTCACGTATGCCACCCTGTCGAATAACACTGCTCGTTCTGGATCACTCCTAGTACAGGGCACTGCCACTGGTCAACAGTATGCTACCTGTCTGATAACACTGCTCTGTACTGGATCACACCTAGAACAGGGTACTAACACCGCTCAGCTGTATGCCACCCTGTCTGATATCACTGAGCTGGAGCTAGTGACTGCACACACTGCTATGTACTGCACACACACCTGGTACAGGGCTTGCCACTGCTCAGCTGTATACCACCATGTATGATACTGTGATTTCATCAGTTCATGTAAACCCCTTATGATATAAAATACATATTATGATAACCCTAATAGCATTGTTCCGTGTATTAAGGCATGCCACCATTTAATGGCTATTCTACAGAATATCCATATGTGTAAAAAGTCTGTTGTACAGACTTGGGTTCCTCCGTTTTCCTCCCACACTCCAAACAATGGTAGGTTGATTAGATTGTGAGCCCCATTGGGGACAGGGACTGATTTGCGATCTGTGCAGCGCTGCATATCTGTGTGCTAATAAATAAAATAATTATTATTCATATTGGTTTTAACTTCTCAGTGAATGAGCTGCTGCAATCTGTTGTTGTTGATGAGCAAATCATATGCTGCACAGATCAGTGTGCCCCCAAGATAAATGCAGTTGACCCGCAATATGGAATTTCAAATACTCTGTGGGCATGTCTTCCCTGAGGATTGCATTTAATCAAACTGCTGGGCCAATCCACTGGAAATCAACCATGAAGTCCAAGTTCACATGAAGTTTCAAAAAATTTTTTAAATGAAAGGCTCCATCCCCATTGCACATTGAGTCAACATTGTGTTTCCTGAGCATTTAGCCCGCAGGATTCTCATTGTGAGATTGAAACATTTAAAATGCATTAGGAACTAGTGAAAGCGGCCTAGCAACAGGTCAACTGAATGCGCATGTGCATGGAAGTCAGTAGTTTTAGATTTAGGTTTCTCAGTGACATGTAGATCAAAACCATTACAATGTCAGCATTTGCTCTCCAAGAACTAGCTCTGGATACATTGTTGTATATGATATTTGCTACAATTTTTTACATGTGTTTGTAAACAAATGCATAAATAATGAAACAATCTGAAAATGTGATTATATTAGGGAACTGCAAGCCAGCTGCATGACCTCAGACATTTTGAGTTTAAAGGGGTTTCTTGACGAACACATGTTAGGCCCTATCCACATGTGATTAAACCCCTTTAAGGGCATATTCATTTGAGTTTCCGTGGGTGCTGTACTTTTTAACTGCCCCCCTCCACTCCTTTATTTTAATGGACTGTGGACCGATCCATTACGGTGTAGAACATGTCATGAACTGTTTTTCACAGCTCACTCATATATTATAGTTGTCAGGATTATTGTGGGGGGGGTGGGGATTAGCATATGTCCACACAGGTTTGGTGGCAACTATATTTTCAATCCGAATTTGTTGATTCAGTGGGCAGACGTGTTTAATATATTTTTTTGCCTTCTTAATTTAGTGAAAATTATTTTCTTAACAGTCAGCTTGAACGTTGTTTTTAAGCCTTGGCCATGCAGAGACAGATGAGCACACTGCAGAATACATTTCCAAGTTCTTGCCTCCTGTTCTTCTAAACTGTCTAGTGCTCAAGAAGGATACGCAAGACGGTAATGTTTTGTAAAACGCATGTTGTACTTAACACAAGATGTGCAAAAAGACTTAGAAGACAGTCTACCACCAGATTATCGGTGGTTGACTGCTTATAACGGATGCTCGTTGCCTTTATGGGATGATGAAAACATCTCCGTTGTATTCAGGTGCCCGAAGTCCAAAGAAATAAAATTTTTAAAATATGTAAATTGCTCAGGCTTACTTCACCTAACGCGCTCATGTGTTCCTCCACTCCTTATTATGCATGTCCCCTGGTTCATTAATATTCACCCCCTCCGTCCGCTGGTTTTGAGAACAGACGCGCGTGATGTTATCTTTAAATCTCACCATGCAAGAGAACTTTTTCCTCACACAGCCCCACGGCTTACCCTAGTGCGGCTGCGCATGGGAGAAGTTCTTAAGTGAAACCGAAGGTGTGAGTATGGGGCTTGTGTAACTATGGAGCAGAGGACCATGAGGCAGTCCCAGTGATTGATCAAAAAGTGTTGACTGCACGGGACTGAGCCAGACAGTTTGCACTGCAAAAAATAGGGCAGGTCCTGTTTTGGACCTGATTAGCACCGTGGATGCTCAGCTCTCCTCCGACCGGTGTTCAGCCCGAGTGTGCCATAGATGTGTGTATATACTTTAAAGGAAATCGACCACTTCGGAAACGTAAAAAAACCTATTAATACTCACCTCCGCTCCTCTTCACCTTGATCCTGGCACTGTCCATTGTGAGTCCTGAAACACCAGGATCACCTACAAAACCAAGTTATAATTAGCAGCACGGAGAACAGAACAAGATGTCCAGCACTTCAGGTTGCTAATTAGCAACTCTGCATCTCCCTCTCCCATGCTGGGAGCATAGAGAGCGAGGCAACTCACCCGAGAGCGTGGTAGGGAGGGAGTTGGGAGGGCGTGCAATTAGCAGCCTGGAGTGTCAACATGTTTTCCCAACGCTCTGTGCTGCAAATTAACGTTGTTTTTCTAGGAGATCCCTCGTGTAAAGACTAGTGGAGGACAGCACGGGGAGTGAAGGTGAAAGGAGCAAGGGGAGTATTAATAGGTTTTTTTATGTTTTCCGAAGTGGTTGATTTCTTTAATGATTTTACCCTGGCTCTCTGACTGTACCTCTCCATTCTTCTCTTAGAAGGGAGCTGTACTTCTATTATAACTTAGCTTTATTTTGGACACTCCAGCGGGCCAAAACCTTGAACACTGGAAAACACTTTTCCTATAATTTCAGTGCAATGTGTTTTGTAGCTTGGAAACAATACACTTTGGTATGTTTGAGCTGTTCTACCTATGACCATTAGCTTTCTCAGTAACTTTGAGGCACTAAAGCTGCTGCCCAATTGTTTTCTACAGGTATGAAAGCCTGAAAGCAAGCTGTACACCACTTGCCACCCATTTATAAACTACTTTATTTGTGAATGTGTTTCCTTGACTTCGAAAAGTCATCTTCTTCTTCTTCATATTTCTACGGTCATGGAGTTACTGTTCACTTGAACAAAAGAATAAAGAGTCGGTCAAATACAATTGCCAGTGGAGACCCTTTTAGTCCCAGTACCAAACCCCTGCTGCTGTCCTTTTCGTTACGGTATGCACATAAAAAAATAAAATTTTGCTTTTACAGACCGTTCGCCCACTAAGCATAAGACACAACCCTAAGAGATGACCCCAGGTTAAAAAACTTGTGGATCCTGATAATTTTCTGTAACTTAGCTCCGGGCTGAATGCAAATTTAAGAGTTGTCAAAGTTGTCTACAGTGAAGTTTTATTGTTAATATCTGTTCCCATGACAACCCAGAAATTTGAAAATTGAGACAAAAAAATTAGTTTTGAAATTACAAATATACATGCTCTGAAGTTACTTACAAATGCAACATAGGGACAAACCTCCTAATACTCATTGTTATAATCCCACGGCTCTGTGTCATTAATTAGATTTCGCGCCACACAATAGACTTTGAGGTTGTTTTTCAAAGTTTATTTATGCGCTGAAGATTGGGGATAACATTTTGATATAGTTGGGGACCCCAATCGACCACAAGAATAAGGTCAGTACACACACACACAAACCATAATTGATGGATCGGGCGAATTGAGAAAGCATCCTGCCATTGCCAGGAAGACATTAAACATGGGACAGCCCTTTAGGGTACTTGCCTACTCTGTCATATGAGTTTTCAATATAATTTATTGTCCCCTTGAACCAATGACTCTGGCACATACTTTCTTATAAGTCTACATATTGTTGGTCGTCTGTTAATCCACTTATACATGTTTGTATAAATTGACAGTAGGTTGTTTCACTAGTCAATAATGTATTTCTTAACACACGCTTGATGTCAGCTCTGATTTGATTTGATACAATCCCAGCTTTTAACAAGTTCTCTATTCAACATACATTTCTTTAACATATATCTAATTGTAGAATTGCTGAATATGTTGTAGCTTTTGAAGGCCAACAATGTTGCACTTAACTACTTTCAGAACTTTACTATAATCTACATAAAAATGGGATAACCCCGTCTGCCACTGGAAAAACAGTGTGACTAGCACACAAACGAAACACACACCAATTTCTAACTCGCTATGGATGCAAAACCTCAGCCTCGCAAGACAGGTAATGCAATTTTATTATACCTTTATTATGCATAATTCGTATCCAGTTTATTTATGTGAAAGCTTTTTGATCTTTAAAAGGGGTGTCCAGTAATAATTTTTTTTTATATACGGTACATTGCCGGGAATTATAAAACATAAAATTTCCTATGCTCACACATCACCCTGTCTCCTGTTAAGCTGTGGCGCTGCCAGCCACTGTCTTTATTTGTTTAAATACAGAGCACGGTGGTACAGTCCTGACCTCTCCATAGCGTCTGCTATAAATGAAAAACTAAAGCTTAGCAGGTGCGCAGCAGTGGCCCAGATGGCACCACTGGCTTCGTCTGCTTACAACAGAAGCGGCTGTGACTGGTAGCACCCTGGCGTGACGGAGCATGGGGAGAGGTGAGTACAAGTGTTTTTGTTGTCAAGCCCCATCCAGCCATATATAAACAAATTCACTATTGGACAACTCATTAAGTAATGTGAAGCCGTTCAATTTAGTTGTCCTACTTGTTGGTTACAAATATTCCCATCCAAGGATTGACCTATGCACTATTACTCTGTGATTGGTGTTGGTCTGATGATGTGTGCAACCCTCACATATCTGAAAATAGGGAACTACGACGACTGCTTTATTATCTTAAATGCATCCTGAAAATCACGCCAATTTTGTGAGTGTTGGTATACTGTACCCCTTCATTAATAGACGTGTTGGGGGTCCCGGGGATTAGATCCACACTTGCCTAACCTAAAGCCATGGCAATCGGAGGATTACCTTTGATATATATTCTGCTTGGGGATTGTATTTGGCTGGTAAAATAAATGACTGTATACTTGTAAGCTGATGTACTTGTACATTTTACTTTACTTAAAAAATATTAATATTTGATTTTCTACATGATGTTTTTTATCATGTTTTTGTCTGAAATGTGCTTAAATCCTCTTTCAGTTTTCTCTCCTTGATAGCCACACGCTTTATCTATCAGTATTTATTCCATTGATCTTCCAAGTCCAATACAATATTTAACCTTGCTGAAAACCAAAGACTGTTCAGTCTTGCTGTGGACTTATGCTGGATGTTTTGCTGATGCCTTATGGTAAGTTACGTACATCCTTGAATTTGGCCATACTACTTTCTCTCTTTACATGTAGTGTAATTGTGAGCATATTTTTTTCCACCCAATATATAATCCTATATCTATGACCTATATATCTTGATTTCTATAGATATGTGTTAAATGAACCTCAGAATCTCAGGGTGCACCATCTCTGGCCAAGGCCCGCAGCGAGGGACAGTAGGAATCCCACAGCCTCCACCTGGTTTAAGCTTTTATCGCAAAGCGAGTTGTGTGAGACACTCCATGGACAAGCAGAACATTGGCAGGTATAACCGCTATAGGTTATGTATATCCCACTGGTCACACTTTTGTTTTTCTATTTGAATATCCCCAAATTAGTTCTGGGACTGTTCAGGTATTTTATTCCAGTATCTGAAGGTTTCCAAGCTTGTCTTTGTTGCAAAATATGAAAGGATGTTTCTTGTCCTTTTATAAACATATTTGTAAGTGACCTGTTCTACCATACTAACTGACTGAACAGTAAGAGGAATAGACATCCTCGGAAAGCTTGCCCAATAATATCTCATAAGCATCTACTATATAAAAAATGAAGTTGCCAGTAAATTAACATTTGTCAGCCAATCCTTGGCCACAATCTGGGACAATCTGGGAATTCTCAGAAATGTTCAATTGCAGATACTATATTTGTTCCTGTAAAAGGTCCTCAAGGCTTTGATTCTCGTGTCTTTGTGTTTATGTATAAGCTGCTGTTCTTTTCCTACATTGCAAACTTGGGGTAGTAAAGTTTTAGAGCAGAACAGGTGCCTGAGCTGGAGTCTGTCATTCATTTGGTAATTGCCTCTAGTGATACCAGGCATAGTGTGGCTACTGCAGCTACCTGGAGCTGAGAGAGCAAGGCAGATGTGAGATACAATAGGAAAAGTATTTTCTATAACTTCCCATTACAGTTCTTCTTTAATGCATTTCTTACATATGATGTTTTAAAGTTGTGTGTTGTTCATTATACAATGAGTAGTATATTTGCTATTCTTGCTGTCACTACTGTTCTCCCCTAATATCTACTGGTGCACAGATATTTGAATTTGCTTGCGGTTAACATTAAATTTTAAGTTTTCAGCTTAATTGATTGGAAGCGATCCAACCATTATTGGAAAGTGTACAAAGTTTACTGGGAGATATACCATTCCTTAAAACCAAGGAGTAAGAAATCCTTTAATGTACGTAATATGTCAAGGCACTGAAATTGTTTTCTCTCTCTCTGCACTATTTACTGCTGGTAGAATAATGTATATTTCATTTCATTTTTATAGGGAATTTACTAAAACCAGAACTTAAAAGAGATCCTGTAAGCCCCTGTTAAACTAAAAATGTACCTCACTGCTGAGGTCAAAGATTGGCTGCCGAGTTATTCCCTGCTAATATTCAGGTATTTTCTCAAGCTTTAGAACTGCTTTCAAACATTCCTCTTATACTAATGGATACCTCTCAAATGAAGAAAGTCTTTAAAATGTACACTATTATATGTATCGTCATCCCCATCTTTTATCATGTGGAAACCATCATCTTTTTACGGGACAACCTGCAGCTCACAATCAGTTCTACTTGGCAGGTTTCCGGGAGATGCCCAGAGTTATTTATGCTCTGAAAGCTCTGAACTACATTTGTGAACTATTCTGTCTCACTTCATAGCACTTGAAGTTTTAATAATCTGACCAGTGGTTCAGATGTGACTTCAGGGCTTCTTTCTCTTTTTGCAGTGTTTATGATGGGCTTTTTGGTGGAAACACGAATGCCAAATTGAGGATCTGTCTTTGGCAATTTTGTGCACCATATTTGTGAGACGTAAGTAACTGAAAAAGGAACGAATCTAGGAATGTGTTTTCGTTGAGAAAATCACTAGGCATAGAAAATTCACAAAAGAAAATATATCTAAGTAGCTTTCTTTAATTCTATTTAGTTCTTTCATTGTTTTATTGTGTTTCCTGAGACATGTTTTAAAGAATATGTGTTTTTTCAGTAGTTGAACTACGGTTTCTGGCTGATGATCCCCTGCGTTGTTAAACCACTGGCTAAAGGCCGGTGATTGATGGATCCAATCCTCAAAGGGCGAAGAGATTGATCAGCTACGCCCTGAAATATGAGGCAGCAAATATTAAAGTGGTTGTCAGGACTCTAAACAAAATGTATCTCAAGCCTGGGATTCTATAAAAACAATAAATTGTTCATTACCACCTACCTGGTTCCCCTGTTGTCCTGTGGTTCTCCTTTCAGCTATATACACTTTCAATGTGTAAGTAGTGTCGAATGGGGTGCCTGCCTCTGTAACAGACTGGGTCATGGCAGTGAGGGCATCACCATAGGACAACGGGAGTGTTGAAGGAGGTATCAATAAACTTTTTTTTTTTTTAAGACTCCCCCAGGCCAGATATCAGTTTGTTTTACATGCCTGGAACAACCCTTTAAACACCATTAATTCTGAATTTATACGATACAATTTGCTCTGTGAAACTCCAAAAACACCCTACAGACTAACAGAAGGAGCACGATCTATCATTTTAGAGAATTGCTGTTTTTTTTACTTAACAAGTAGCTTCTCACTTCTCCGTTTCAGTTCTTTTTCTGCTTTCATTTTTTTAGACCTTGTGTAAAAGAGCTTGAATTTTGGTTGTGGCATGGAGTAAGTAAACCGGTGCACTACTGGCATGGCCTCTCTTGTTCTCGTTCCGCCGATACTCATTTGCAACAAAAAAAAAAAGAATTTCTCTAAGTGATGGGTCACTGGGGAAATAGATATGTTATTCTAGATCTACTATACTCATTAATATTGTAGGCATTTTGGGAGTTGGTAGACATCCTTTGCTATTGAGTGTTTGCTTTAGGTGCTGTAATAATCAAATTTTTCTTCCTTAACAGTTTGTCCTGATGCTCAAAATAAAACCTTTAGGTCCCGATGCTGCTGATGGTCTTAACAAATGCTGATAAATGAATATAAAAGAGGTATGTTATTTTATTTAACCATTGAAGAGCTACATGGGGAAAATAGAAAACTGAACATCATCCATAGTAATTGTCACACCAAATAAAATATTGGCTGCTATTATTAAATACTACAAACATTGTATATCTAGAATATTGTTTATACCTGTTGCTGTATACAATGTTCTTTTCTTTGCTGTGATTTATTTTTCATGTTGAATGTGTTAGGTAGTGTGTACAACACTTTTTTTTTAGGGGGAGGGATATGTTCTACACCTTCTCACATTTGTTTCTTCTCTTTCTGTAAAGATCCAAGTTCGCTTTCCATGGCATATTCAGCTGTTGGTAACTCTCAGGGTATTTTGACTGGGTTTAACTAATGTCTATTGAAAGTCTACTTATTTGCAACCTTTAAAAGTCTACAGTCACTTTTATAAGCATGTTTTTGTTTTGCCTTATTGCTGTCTAGCGTCAGCGGATGCCTCAGCTTTTTAACAAGATTCTCCTTAGTTCAACAGGTTTTTTTGAAGCCATGAGGAGGTAAGTGTGATTCTAGCATAATGGAAGAAATATGTCATAGAATTTATACAATTTACAGTTGTTGGTCGTATATCAAAATTCACAACTACGCCGTTGAGCTAGACTCATGGCGCTCATTTAGGCTTGGTCAAGCAGTGCAGTGATTTTCTATTGCCATTGGCGTTGTAAGCGGTGCTTACCCAGCCATGTCAGATCTGACTGGCTGGAAATAGATGATCACTTTTCCCCTTCTGTGGCCTGCAAAGTGCACACAGTCGTGTGCATGAGGTCTTAAATGGACAAAGTATTTTATTTTTCAAGAAAATCATCATCCGTGCCATGATTATTTTGGTTTTTGTGTACTTATTTTGAAGTAGATTATGTAGAATTTTATTTATTCAGGATTTTCACACTAGTAACTATAAGACAGAAATATTAGTGATTGAGAATTCATTTAGCTATATTGTCAAATTGTAATATGGATTAATATTTTTTTCCTCTAAGGTCTATTGCTAATGAGGGGAGGTATAAATATTTTGTCTTCTCTAAAATGAAAATTTGTATGTAGCAATTTTGTTCTCTAGATTCTGGATGGTAGGCGTTCACTACTATTCTACATCCATGGTACGTCTATTTGCATGGATTGAATTTTTGTGGGAGGCACTTGGTTGGTTGATTGAGCATTGCTTTGATATATACAGTATGCATGATGCTGAATATCCTAAAGATATTCTCCAGCTTTATTATTATCAGATTGGTTGGATATAACTTTTAGTATTCCTGGTAATGAGCGTTTATATCCCACTTTTTGTTTACCATACAATTTCTCATAGTGCCTGATATAGCTCAAAATGGTAAGATGTGTAGGTACACATATCCCACACATCTCCACATACAGATAAGAATATTAAAAGAAAGATTAGTTAAGGTACTCATATCAGTCTCATATATTTTGAGCTATACTGACCAGTATATAGTAGCCACAATTATTACTAAACATAAGAACGTGTGCCTGGTAGACTCAAAGTAGATATAGCACTTGGAGATTAGTGGAAGTCAGTCCCTCACCAATTGGATATAATTTTGACAAGTTATAACATTGCATTATGATGTTGAGCCTGTTATCAATTCTTACTAATTCCACAAGAGTGGGAAATTAAGGATTCTTTTTATTTTAAGAAACTCAAGCAGGGTTTTATTTTTTTTATTGTTTATGAAATGAGTAAGGCTTGAATTGCACAGTAAGTTTTACGACTGGACACCAGAGTTGGTAAATGAAAGGAGGAGATTTATAGTTTTTTTTTACCCTCGGGCATGTCCCCAAAAACCAGTGTGTAATCTAGTCATAAAGCTTGTCATTGTAATAAACTGTTACTGCAGTTATAATGATACACTATATTTTGAAGAACCCACCTTTTGCAATTTACATTCTTTCAAAAATAGGAAAAGAGAATACTGATGTCATTTTAAGTAGCATTAGCAGGCAAATCTATGGTTCAATTTATGCACTGCACGTAAACTAAGGGATGTTATTAATGTCGGTATAGAAAGGAGAAGAAGAAAGAATGGGGGGTAATAGGTTCTTTTATTCCTTTAGGTTATAATCGCCCGGCGCGCTACGAGGAAAGAAAAAAGGCAAAGGAACAATTGTGAATTGGTGGGAGCTATACTCTGAGTTACAAATGTAAACTCAATGGAGACTGAACAGTGATATATAGTACTAATTTAATCAGTCTCGTGGCCTGACCGTACTCGGCACGACGTCTAGCCAATTTATAGTTAGGATTGTTGAGTACAGGGTCCCCTAGCGTCGAACAAGCTCGAAACCAATCTACCATATGCGAAGCGTAGGTGGCTGGAGAAAGTGGTAGATAGGGAAAAATGGGGAATGATAAAGGGGCAGGACACGTATGGTGCAGGAGTAGAAAGGATCTAATTTGAGATCATCAGGAGGGTCCGGGGTCACGTCCCCGAAAAGAGGGGAGGAGAAAGCTAGACGATTTGGTGTGGAACATGTAGTGACGTGGCACAAAGAACGTATGGTACAATTTAGTTCTGGGGAGACGGAAAATGCTATGGGCAAATGGGAAAGTGGGGACGATGGAGTAGCCGGCGCGGGGCAGGCGGGCATCAAAGAGCAACTTGGGGACAGGAGTGTCGTGGTGGTCTGGTGGCTGCGTGAGACATCGCGAACTGCCGCGGAGGAGGGAGCCACAAAAAAAAAAGAATAATAGGGTGGGCGGCCGCAATTACGTCGTAGACTCTACACAGAGCGGCCTGTTGTGGTGTGGGGGCGGCCGTCATGAAATGCGTTCTGCGGTAATGCGCGTCGGATGAACACGCGGGCTGAGCATGGTGGCGCCGGACCCCCCGAGGAAGCCCATAGAGAAGAACAGAAGCGAGAATAAAGGAAAGGAAGAAAAAAAGACGCCTCAGGAAAGTACCAGGAGATGAAAACTCCATGGCTCCAGCCGGGAGCTACTGCGTGTGGGAGGGAGTGAAAGAAGTGCTCAGTTAGCACATTCTTGTCTTGGGCGGGGCCGGATTGTCGCATGCTAGGGGAGCTGCGCTCCATGTACACCAACGTAACGGGGTATTGAATGTCATGTTCTGTGCTACTATGGGGTCGGTTAGTAATGCGCGTCGGGTCGCCAGTTTAGCGGGCGATACGTGGTCAGCAGGTCTACAGCATCAGCGCCTCAAGGGTACAGGGGTGCCGCCAATAGAGGACTGAAATGTTAACAGTATATACGAGATCAATTAAGTGGTTGGCCGTCAGAGTGTGCGGGTGCGGGACGTGAGGATGTCGGAGTCTCTACGAAAGCTTAAGAGAGCTCTCCTCACGTCCTTATGGCATCCGCAACAGGTACCGACCGCGTGCGGGCTTCGTAGCCAAAATTGTGTGGGGGTTGGGGGAAGGAAAAGAGAGGGAAGGGGGGGAGGAGAGGGTTGTGTGGAGGAAAGAGGAAGGGGGGAAAAAGATAGGGAGGTAGGGGGGAAAAAGTGACGGGGAGCGGGGAAAAAGGGGAATATAAGAATGAAAAAAAATGATGAGTAACGTAAAGAATCCTGTTATCATACGAAGCATGATAATAATAATTCTATCAGACAGTCTAGTGTTATCGGGTGACGAGGTTCGTGTAAGTAAATGGTGCAGACAAGAATAAGAAGAGGATAGAGTTAACGGTAATTTGTAATCATATAGGGGAGCAAGAAGGAAAAAAAAGGGTGAATGAAATCGTCTTTCAGGAATAATCCTGACCAATATGGTGCGACACTTAGGCACATGAAGAAGTACGCAATACCATCCCATAGGGCACGAAGCGATGCATAACCAAGTAGCCGAGAACTAGGTAACTGCGGATAGCATAGCAGCAGTGTGTACTACTGTGAGACAGGTGGTGAAAGTAGCTTGGTATGATAAGATTTGATTATGGTCATAGGATAATCTTCCTTGCACAAAAAAATCAATTTATGAAAAAAAATATAATGGGGCTGACATTCACGTCGGGTGAAGTAGCTATGATTTACCCGACACCGGGGCCTCAGGGGGCTGGCAGGCATGCATGCGCGTGGCTGTAGGGGGTAACACATAAGCAAAGTCACACCTGGGGGTCTGCGAAAGTAAGCCTGTAAAAACAGTAAAAATTGCATAGTTCGTAAAGGGTGGTGTTAAGAAGGTGGACGGATCCCATTTAAAGGGGGGATGGAGGGGGCTGAACCGATAGAGTGGTCATTAAGGCGAGGCGACGACCTAAGCAGGCGCTGAAATGAAAAAATGGGGGATAAGAGGTATGACGAGTGGAAAAGATACAAGTAGGGACTACCAAGACGGGAAAGGGCGCAAATGAAGTTAGTAAGTCAAGTCGCAGCTAAGTGCATGGGTGGGGGGGGGGGCAGGGGGATCGATATGTAACATCCACAGGCTTGGGTGCTCAAAAGCACAATATTGCTGAAGGAAGGTGTGAGAGGGAGTGAATAGCCAGCATGTGGTCAGGTAGATAAAAGGGGTTCAGGCAGTACAGGAAACGGGAACGTAAGCTAAGGGGCAATGCTTGTAAAGCTCAATAAGCAGGTTGGCGCCAAAACAAGAACTTTGAACGGTGGGGGGTCAGAGTAGAGGTGGGGACAAATTGGTTGTGGACCGATCAGGGCTGTTCCCTGCGCACTAACACCATCGTGACCAGCCTCATTTAGCATAATAACGAAATATGATTTGAGAATGATTAATGTAGACTTGACTAGATAAGGCTGGGATGGAAGCGCGTGTAGCTGCTCCAACATTATGCAGTGAGCAGAAATAGTGATATGATACCTGATGACAGAACTACCCTCTAGTATGGGTGTCGTCTTGACTAGTGGACAGCAGTGTATTTTATCGTATATACGCTTATTTTAAAAAATAATTAAAAAATAAATTTTTTAATTTTTAAGAAGTATATAGCTCGAGTATAAGCCGCGGAGTATAAGGCCGAATCCCTAATTTCACCAGGCAAAAAAACTGGGAAACATATTGACTCAGTATAGCCGAGGGGGGGAAATGGCAGTGGTTACATCCTCGCCGTATATAGTCCTGCCAGCGGCCTTCTGTAGCATACAGCCTGTGCCTAAAAAAAGAAGGAAAAGAAAAAAAGAAGAAAAAGAAGAGAGGGAGAGAAAAAAAAAAAAAACCCCTGTAGGCATACAGCCTTCCCAGCCTGCGCTGTAGTAGGAAAACAATCACACTGTCTCTTCATCTTTCCTAATGTTCCGTCTTTCCGCTCGTCCCGCCATATGTGTCCTCTTCTGTCTCATACTGTCTCAGACAGAAGAGGACCTATGGGTGAGCGTGCATACAAGAAGGCTGTGATGAGTAGAAAGTGAGGTAAAGGTGATAACTTATGTGTCAGGTGTTGATGTGGCCGTACTGATTGAGGAAACCTGGGGCGTTGAGGGGGTTGAGATTTGAGGCGGGACAAATGGAGGGGTTAGTGTACGGTACTGAAAAAAAAACTAGGGCTGATACTAAGGGCTCGAGTGAGTAAAATAAGAGTAGCATGGTTGCAGTGGGGTGTAAACGGGGTTACAAGGAGAGATAGGGAGAGGTGGGAGCGGAAAGCCTGGGCAAGGAAGGTCATCGCAATCAACTAGACAACGCGTGCTGATCGGATGGCCGGAGGAGAGCAGTGGTGGTCTATAAGAAAAATGGTTCTAGGGGGTTGTCCTGTCTGCACGAAAGTACATAGTATTGTGCAAGTACCCTTAGCGAGAACATATATGGATTCAGAAGGAATAAGTCAGTTTTGTCCTGGGGTCTGTCCCAAACGATTTGTGTATGTGTGAGGTGAAATTCCGGGCTACAAAACGTACGTTCTAGGGAAAAATCGTCATTGGAATAGTAAACGCAGTGAGGACTATTGGGTCGGAGTTTAAGGCGACACAGAAGAGTGGGCCTGGTAAAAGAAAGATGGCCCATAACATATGCTTGCACAAGGGGGACATGAAGATTTGTTATGAAAGACATCCGGGGGGGGAGGGGTTACCGAAGGCTGGTTAGTCGACAACAGTTCGTGATTTCGATAAGAACTTTGTGGCGACTCGTGGATTGAAGAAATATAGCTGTCCAGTGGGGTGTATGAGGGGGTGTTTGTACAGACGAGGCCGGCGACATGTCAGTGAAAGAGGGGAGTCGTTGCGCAGATAATCGGAAGTGAAACGCTGTGTATGGATGAAAAGGCAATGGAAAGGAGGGAGACAGTCTCGAAGTAAGTCCGAAGGGGGGAAGAAAGGAAGAAGGAAAGAGGGGGATGAAGGGGTAATTTAGCAAGAAAGGACAAATGTGAAGAAGAAAAAAGAGTGGAGGATTAAAGCACTAAGAACCCCCGAGAGCAACGATGTCATGTACAAGACGCCCAGAGCATACATAGTAGTTAGTATGTTTTATATCGAGAATACTATCCGTTCCCCCAGTACCCATCACTTTAGAGGAATTCTTTCTTTTTTTTTTTGGCAAATGAGTATCTGGAACCAAAGAGAGGGTCATCCAAGTAGTGCACCGGTTTTCCATTCGCCGGCCCACCACATATCTCTTTACACAAGGTCTAAACAATGAAAAGCAGAAAGACCGGAGATGAGAATGCTACTTTGTGTAAGTAAAACACCAATTTCTCTAAAATGATGATCTGTCTCGTTCTTTGGTCTGGTAGATTTTTGGAGGTTCACAGACAAATTTATCGTTATAAGTTCGAATTACTGTGTTAAAGGGGTTTGTCCATGATGTAAAAAGGCGAGGGGAAGGGGGAAGAAGGAAAAAAAAAAAAACACAGGGCACTGCCTCTGCTCAGCTGTATGCCACCCTGTCTGATAACACAGGTCTGTACAGGGCACTGCCACTGCTCAGTGTATGCCACACTGTCTGATACAACGGTCTGTACAGGGCACTGCCACTGCTCAGCTGTATGACACCCTGTCTGATAACACCTGGTCTTTGTACAGGGCCTGCTCAGCTGTACTGACCACACTGTCTGATAACACCATCTGTACAGATCACTTCTAGTACAGACTCTGCCTCTGCTCACTGTATGCCACTCTGATCTGATAACACCAATCTGTACTGGATCACTCCTAGTACAGGGCACTGCCTCTCTCACTGTATGCCACCCTGTGTCTACACGGTCTGTACGGGCACTGCCTCTGCTCAGCTGTATGCCACCCTGTCTGATAACACTGGTCTGTACAGGGCACTGCCTCTGCTCAGCTGTATGCCACCCTGTCTGATAACACAGGTCTGTACAGGGCACTGCCACTGCTCAGCTGTATGCCACACTGTCTGATAACACTGGTCTGTACAGGGCACTGCCACTGCTCAGCTTTAGACACCCTGTCTGATAACACTGGTCTGTACAGGGCACTGCCACTGCTCAGCTGTATCCCACTGTCTGATAACACCATCTGTCAGGATCACTTCTAGTACAGGACTCTGCCTCTGCTCAGCTGTATGCCCCTCTGTCTGATAATACTGATCTGTACTGGATCACTCCTAGTCAGGGCACTGCCTTCTCACTGTATGCCACCCTGTCTGATAACACTGGTCTGTACAGGGCATTGCCACTGCTCGATGAATGCCCACCCTGTCTTATAACCCATCTGTACTGGATCACTCCTTAGTAGGGCACTGCCACTGCCATCTTCATTCCTCACTCTGTCTGATGACACTGCTCTGCAATTGATCTTTCTTAGTACAGGGCTCTGCCACTGATCATCAGAATGCCACCTCTGTCAGAACCCTATGCTTAGGAGATCCAGTGCAGACAGCATTATATGCCACTGCGCACGTATGCCACCCTGTCAGATAACACTGCTCTTCTGGATCACTCCTAGTACAGGGCACTGCCACTGGTCAACAGTATGCTACCTGTCTGATAACACTGCTCTGTACTGGATCACACCTAGAACAGGGTACTAACAAACACCGCTCAGCTGTATGCCACCCTGTCTGATATCACTGAGCTGGAGCTAGTGACTGCACACACTGCTATGTACTGCACACACACCTGGTACAGGGCTTGCCACTGCTCAGCTGTATACCACCATGTATGATACATGTGATTTCAGTCAGTTCAATGTAAACCCCTTATGATATAAAATACATATTATGATTAACCCTAATAGCATTGTTACCGTGTATTAAGGCATGCACCATTTAATGGCTATTCTACAGAATATCCATATGTGTAAAAAGTCTGTGTACATGACTTGGGTCCTCCGTTTTCCTCCCACACTCCAAACAATGGTAGGTTGATTAGATTGTGAGCCCCATTGGGGACAGGGACTGATTTGCGATTCTGTGCAGCGCTGCATATCTGTGTGCTATATAAATAAGAGATATTATTATTCATATTGGTTTTACTTCTCAGTGAATGAGCTGCTGCAATCTGTTGTTGTTGATGAGCAAATCAATGTCACAGATCAGTGTGCCCCCCAAGATAAATGCAGTTGACCCGCAATATGGAATTTCAAATACTCTGTGGGCATGTCTTCCCTGAGGATTGCATTTAATCAAACTGCTGGGCCAATCCACTGGAAATCAACCATGAAGTCCAAGTTCACATGAAGTTTCAAAAAATTTTTTAAATGAAAGGCTCCATCCCCATTGCACATTGAGTCAACATTGTGTTTCCTGAGCATTTAGCCCGCAGGATTCTCATTGTGAGATTGAAACATTTAAAATGCATTAGGAACTAGTGAAAGCGGCCTAGCAACAGGTCAACTGAATGCGCATGTGCATGGAAGTCAGTAGTTTTAGATTTAGGTTTCTCAGTGACATGTAGATCAAAACCATTACAATGTCAGCATTTGCTCTCCAAGAACTAGCTCTGGATACATTGTTGTATATGATATTTGCTACAATTTTTTACATGTGTTTGTAAACAAATGCATAAATAATGAAACAATCTGAAAATGTGATTATATTAGGGAACTGCAAGCCAGCTGCATGACCTCAGACATTTTGAGTTTAAAGGGGTTTCTTGACGAACACATGTTAGGCCCTATCCACATGTGATTAAACCCCTTTAAGGGCATATTCATTTGAGTTTCCGTGGGTGCTGTACTTTTTAACTGCCCCCCTCCACTCCTTTATTTTAATGGACTGTGGACCCGATCCATTACGGTGTAGAACATGTCATGAGACTGTTTTTCACAGCTCACTCATATATTATAGTGTCAGGATTATTGTGGGGGGGGTGGGGATTAGCATATGTCCACACAGGTTTGGTGCAATATAATTTTCAATCCGAATTTGTTGATTCAGTGGGCAGACGTGTTTAATATATTTTTTGCCTTCTTAATTTAGTGAAAATTATTTTCTTAACAGTCAGCTTGAACGTTGTTTTTTAGAGCCTTGGCCATGCAGAGACAGATGAGCACCTGCAGAATACATTTCCAAGTTCTTGCCTCCTGTTCTTCTAAACTGTCTAGTGCTCAAGAAGGATACGCAAGACGGTAAATGTTTTGTAAAACGCATGTTGTACTTAACACAAGATGTGCAAAAAGACTTAGAAGACAGTCTACCACCAGATTATCGGTGGTTGACTGCTTATAACGGATGCTCGTTGCCTTTATGGGATGATGAAAACATCTCCGTTGTATTCAGGTGCCCGAAGTCCAAAGAAATAAAATTTTAAAATATGTAAATTGTGCTCAGGCTTACTTCACCTAACGCGCTCATGTGTTCCTCCACTCCTTATTATGCATGTCCCCTGGTTCATTAATATTCACCCCCTCCGTCCGCTGGTTTTGAGAACAGACGCGCGTGATGTTATCTTTAAATCTCACCATGCAAGAGAACTTTTTCCTCACACAGCCCCACGGCTTACCCGTGCGGCTGCGCATGGGAGAAGTTCTTAAGTGAAACCGAAGGTGTGAGTATGGGGCTTGTGTAACTATGGAGCAGAGGACCATGAGGCAGTCCCAGTGATTGATCAAAAAGTGTTGACTGCACGGGACTGACCAGACAGTTGCACTGCAAAAATAGGGCAGGTCCTGTTTTGGACCTGATTAGCACCGTGGATGCTCAGCTCTCCTCCGACCGGGTGTTCAGCCCGAGTGTGCCATAGATGTGTGTATATACGTTTAAAGGAAATCGACCACTTCGGAAACGTAAAAAAACCTATTAATACTCACCTCCGCTCCTCTTCACCTTGATCCTGGCACTGTCCATTGTGAGTCCTGAAACACCAGGATCACCTACAAAACCAAGTTATAATTAGCAGCACGGAGAACAGAACAAGATGTCCAGCACTTCAGGTTGCTAATTATGCAACTCTGCATCTCCCTCTCCCATGCTGGGAGCATAGGAGAGCGGGCAACTCACCCGAGAGCGTGGTAAGGAGGGATTGGGAGGGCGTGCAATTAGCAGCCTGGAGTGTCAACATGTTTTCCCAACGCTCTGGCTGCAAATTAACGTTGTGTTTCTAGGAGATCCCTCGTGTAAAGACTAGTGGAGGACAGCACGGGGAGTGAAGGTGAAAGGAGCAAGGGGAGTATTAATAGGTTTTTTTATGTTTTCCGAAGTTGTTGATTTCTTTAATGATTTTAACCCTGGCTCTCTGACTGTACCTCTCCATTCTTCTCTTAGAAGGGAGCTGTACTTCTATTATAACTTAGCTTTATTTTGGACACTCCCAGCGGCCAAAACCTTGAACACTGGAAAACACTTTTCCTATAATTTCAGTGCAATGTGTTTTGTAGCTTGGAGAACAATACACTTTGGTATGTTTGAGCTGTTCTAACCTATGACCAGTTGCTTTCTCCAGTAACTTTGAGGCACTAAAGCTGCTGCCCAATTGTTTTCTACAGGTATGAAACCTGAAAAGCAAGCTGTACACCACTTGCCACCCATTTATAAACTTACTTTATTTGTGAATGTGTTTACCTTGACTTCGAAAAGTCAATCTTCTTCTTCTTCATATTTCTAGGTCATGGAGTTACTGTTCACTTGAACAAAAGAATAAAGAGTCGGTCCAAATACAATTGCCAGTGGAGACCCTTTTAGTCCAGTACCAAAGCCCCTGCTGCTGTCCTCTTTCGTTACGGTATGCACATAAAAAAATAAAATTGCTTTATACAGACCGTCGCCCACTTAGCCTAAGACACACCCCTAAGAGATGACCCCAGGTTAAAAAACTTGTGGATCCTGATAATTTTCTGTAACTTAGCTCCGGGCTGAATCAAATTTAAGAGTTGTCAAAGTTGTCTACAGTGAAGTTTTATTGTTAATATCTGTTCCCATGACAACCCAGAAATTTGAAAATTGAGACAAAAAAATTAGTTTTGAAATTACAAATATACATGCTCTGAGTTACTTACAAATGCAACATAGGGACACAACCTCTAATACTCGATTGTTTATAATACCCACGGACTCTGTGTCATTAATTAGATTTCTGCTGCCACACAATAGACTTGAGGTTGTTTTTCAAAGTTTATTATGCGCTGAAGATTGGGGATAACATTTTGTATAGTTGGGGACCCCAATCGACCACAAGAATAAGTGTAACACACACACAACCATAATTGATGATCGGGCGATTGAGAAAGCATCCTGCCATTGCCAGGAAGACATTAAACATGGGACAGCCTTTAGGGTACTTGCCTTACTCTGTCATATGAGTTTTCAATATAATTTTATTGTCCCCTTGAACCAATGACTCTGGCACATACTTTCTTATAAGTCTACATATTGTTGGTCGTCTGTTAATCCACTTATACATGTTTGTATAAATTGACAGGTAGGTTGTTTCACTAGTCAATAATGTATTTCTTAACACACGCTTGATGTCAGCTCTGATTTGATTTGATACATCCCAGCTTTTAACAAGTTCTCTATTCAACATACATTTCTTTAACATATATCTAATTGTAGAATTGCTAGATATGTTGTAGCTTTTGAAGGCCAACAATGTTGCACTTAACTACTTTCAGAACTTTACTATAATCTACATAAAAATGGGATAACCCCGTCTGCCACTGGAAAAACAGTGTGACTAGCACACAAACGAAACACACACCAATTTCTAACTCGCTATGGATGCAAAACCTCAGCCTCGCAAGACAGGTAATGCAATTTTATTATACCTTTATTATGCATAATTCGTATACCAGTTTATTTATGTGAAAGCTTTTTGATCTTTAAAAGGGGTGTCCAGTAATAATTTTTTTTTATATACGGTACATTGCCGGGAATTATAAAACATAAAATTTCCTATGCTCACACATCACCCTGTCTCCTGTTAAGCTGTGGCGCTGCCAGCCACTGTCTTTATTTGTTTAAATACAGAGCACGGTGGTACAGTCCTGACCTCTCCATAGCGTCTGCTATAAATGAAAAACTAAAGCTTAGCAGGTGCGCAGCAGTGGCCCAGATGGCACCACTGGCTTCGTCTGCTTACAACAGAAGCGGCTGTGACTGGTAGCACCCTGGCGTGACGGAGCATGGGGAGAGGTGAGTACAAGTGTTTTTGTTGTCAAGCCCCATCCAGCCATATATAAACAAATTCACTATTGGACAACTCATTAAGTAATGTGAAGCCGTTCAATTTAGTTGTCCTACTTGTTGGTTACAAATATTCCCATCCAAGGATTGACCTATGCACTATTACTCTGTGATTGGTGTTGGTCTGATGATGTGTGCAACCCTCACATATCTGAAAATAGGGAACTACGACGACTGCTTTATTATCTTAAATGCATCCTGAAAATCACGCCAATTTTGTGAGTGTTGGTATACTGTACCCCTTTCATTAATAGACGTGTTGGGGGTCCCGGGGATTAGATCCACACTTGCCTAACCTAAAGCCATGGCAATCGGAGGATTACCTTTGATATATATTCTGCTTGGGGATTGTATTTGGCTGGTAAAATAAATGACTGTATACTTGTAAGCTGATGTACTTGTACATTTTACTTTACTTAAAAAATATTAATATTTGATTTTCTACATGATGTTTTTTATCATGTTTTTGTCTGAAATGTGCTTAAATCCTCTTTCAGTTTTCTCTCCTTGATAGCCACACGCTTTATCTATCAGTATTTATTCCATTGATCTTCCAAGTCCAATACAATATTTAACCTTGCTGAAAACCAAAGACTGTTCAGTCTTGCTGTGGACTTATGCTGGATGTTTTGCTGATGCCTTATGGTAAGTTACGTACATCCTTGAATTTGGCCATACTACTTTCTCTCTTTACATGTAGTGTAATTGTGAGCATATTTTTTTCCACCCAATATATAATCCTATATCTATGACCTATATATCTTGATTTCTATAGATATGTGTTAAATGAACCTCAGAATCTCAGGGTGCACCATCTCTGGCCAAGGCCCGCAGCGAGGGACAGTAGGAATCCCACAGCCTCCACCTGGTTTAAGCTTTTATCGCAAAGCGAGTTGTGTGAGACACTCCATGGACAAGCAGAACATTGGCAGGTATAACCGCTATAGGTTATGTATATCCCACTGGTCACACTTTTGTTTTTCTATTTGAATATCCCCAAATTAGTTCTGGGACTGTTCAGGTATTTTATTCCAGTATCTGAAGGTTTCCAAGCTTGTCTTTGTTGCAAAATATGAAAGGATGTTTCTTGTCCTTTTATAAACATATTTGTAAGTGACCTGTTCTACCATACTAACTGACTGAACAGTAAGAGGAATAGACATCCTCGGAAAGCTTGCCCAATAATATCTCATAAGCATCTACTATATAAAAAATGAAGTTGCCAGTAAATTAACATTTGTCAGCCAATCCTTGGCCACAATCTGGGACAATCTGGGAATTCTCAGAAATGTTCAATTGCAGATACTATATTTGTTCCTGTAAAAGGTCCTCAAGGCTTTGATTCTCGTGTCTTTGTGTTTATGTATAAGCTGCTGTTCTTTTCCTACATTGCAAACTTGGGGTAGTAAAGTTTTAGAGCAGAACAGGTGCCTGAGCTGGAGTCTGTCATTCATTTGGTAATTGCCTCTAGTGATACCAGGCATAGTGTGGCTACTGCAGCTGACCTGGAGCTGAGGAGCAGAGGTCAGATGTGAGATACAATAGGAAAGTATTTTCTATAACTTCCCATTACAGTTCTTCTTTAATGCATTTCATTACATATGATGTTTAAAGTTGTGTGTTGTTCATTATACAATGATAGTATTCGCTATTCTTGCTGTCACTACTGTTCCCGCTAATATCTACTGGTGCACAGATATTTGAATTTGCTTGCGGTTAACATTAAATTATTAATTTCAGCTTAATTGATTGGAAGCGATCCAACCATTATTGGAAAGTGTACAAAGTTTACATGGGAGATATACCTATCCCTTAAAACCAAGGAGTAAGAAATCCTTTAATGTACGTAATATGTCAAGGCACATGAAAATGTTTTCTCTCTCTCTGCACTATTTACTGCTGGTAGAATAATGTATATTTTCATTTCATTTTTATAGGGAATTTACTAAAGACCAGACCTTAAAAGAGATCCTGTAAGCCCCTGTTAAACTAAAAATGTACCTCACCTGCTGAGGTCAAGATTGGCTGCCGAGTTATTCCCTGCTAATATTCAGGTATTTTCTCAAGCTTTAGAACTGCTTTCAAACATTCCTCTTATACTATGGATACCTCTCAAATGAAGAAAATCTTTAAAATGTACACATATTATATGTATCGTCATCTCCCATCTTTTATCATGGGAAACCATCATCTTTTTACGGGACAACCTGCAGCTCCAATCATGTTCTACTTGGCAGGTCTTCCGGAGATGCCCAGATGTATGTTATGCTCTGAAAGCTCTGAACTACATTTGTTATACTATTCTGCACTTCATAGCACTTGAAGTTTTAATAATCTGACCAGTGGTTCAGATGGACTTCAGGGCTTCTTTCTCTTTTTGCAGGTGTTTTATGATGGGCTTTTGGTGGAAACACGAATGCCAAATTGAGTGATCTGTCTTTGCAATTTTGTGCACCATATTTGTGAACGTAAGTAACTGAAAAGGAACGAATCTAGGATGTGTTTTCGTTGAGAAAATCACTAGCATAGAAAATTCACAAAAGAAAATATATCTAATACTTTCTTTACTATTAGTTTTTCATTGTCATGTGTTTCACTGAGACATGTTTTAAAGAAATATGTGTTTTTTCAGTAGTTGAACTACGTTTCTGCTGATGATCCCATGTCGGTTGTTAAACCACTGGCTAAAGGGGCCGGTGATTGATGGATCCAATCCTCAAAGGGCGAAGAGATTGATCAGCTACGCCCTGAAATATGAGCAGCAAATATAAAGTGGTTGTCAGGACTCTAAACAAAATGTATCTCAAGCCTGGGATTTCTATAAAAACAATAAATTGTTCATTACCAACCTCCTGGTTCCCCTGTTGTCCTGTGGTTCTCCTTTCAGCTATTACACTTTCAATGTGATAATAGTCGAATGGGGTGCCTGCCTCTGTAACAGACTGGGTCATGGCAGTGATGGGCATCACCATAGGACAACGGGAGTGTTGAAGGAGGGTATCAATAAACTTTTTTTTTTTTTAAGGCTCCCCCAGGCCAGATATCAGTTTGTTTTACATCCTGGAACAACCCTTTAAACACCATTAATTCTGAATTTATACGATACAATTTGGCTCTGTGAAACTCAAAAATACATACAGACTACAGAAGGAGACAGATCTATCATTTTAGAGAATTGCTGTTTTTTTTACTTAAAAGTAGCTTCTCACTTCTCCGTTTTCTAGTTTTTTTCTGGGCTTTGCATTTTTATTAGACCTTAGTGTAAAAGAGTCTTGTTTTGGTTTGGCATGGAGTAAGAAACCGGGCACTACTGGCATGGACCTCTCTTGGTTCTCGGTCCGCGATACTCATTTGCAAAAAAAAAAAAAGAATTTCTCTAAAGTGATGGGTCACTGGGGAAATAGGATATGTTATTCTAGAGTCTACTATACTCATTAATATTTAGGCATTTTGGGAGTTGGTAGACATCCTTTGCTATTGAGTGGTTTGCTTTAGGTGCTGTAATAATCATATATTTTTCTTCCTTAACAGTTGTCCCTGATGCTCAAAATAAAACCTTTAGGTCCACGATGCTGCTGAATGGTCTTAACAAATGCTGATAAATGAATATAAAAGAGGTATGTTATTTTATTTAACCATTGAAGAGACTACATGGTGGAAAATAGAAAATCTGAACATATCCTGTAATTGTTCACAACCAAATAAAATATTGTGCTATATTAAATACTACAAACATTGTATATCTAGAATATTTAGTTTATACCTGTTGCTGTATACAATGTTCTTTTATTTGCTGTGATTTATTTTTCAGTTGAATGTGTTAGGTAGTGTGTACAACACTTTTTTTTTAGGGGGAGGGAATATGTTCTACACCTTCTCACATTTGTTGTCTTCTCTTTTGTAAAGGATCCAAGTTCTTTCCTGGCATATTCAGCTGTTGGTAACTCTCAGGTATTTTGACTGGGTTTAACTAATGTCTAATTGAAAGTCTACTTTTTGCAACCTTTAAAATCTAAGTTCACTTTTATAAGCATGTTTTTGTTTTGCCTTTATTGCTGTCTAGCGTCAGATGCCTCAGCTTTTTACAAGATTCTGCCTTAGTTCAGAGCAGCGTTTTTTGAAGCCATGAGGAGGTAAGTGATTCTAGCATAATGGAAGAAAGATGTCATAGAATTTATACAATTTACAGTTGTTGGTCGTATATCAAAATTCACAACTAACGCCGTTAGCTAGACTCATGGCTCATTATAGGCTTGGTCAAGCAGTGCAGTGATTTCTATTGCCATTGGGCGTTGTAAGCGGTGCTTACCCAGCCATGTCAGTCTGACTGGCTGGAAATAGATGATCACTTTTTCCCCTTCTGTGGCCTGCAAAGTGCACACAGTCGTGTGCATGAGGTTCTTAAATGGACAAAGTAGTTTTATTTTCAAGAAAATCACTCATCCGGCCATGATTATTTTGGTTTTTGTGTACTTATTTTGAAGTAGATTATGTAGAATTTTATTTATTCAGGATTTTCACACTAGTACTATAAGACAGAATATTAGTGTATTGAGAATTCATTTAAGCTTATTGTCAAATGTGTAATATGGATTAATATTTTTTTCCCTCTAAGGTCTATTGCTAATGAGGGAGGTATAAATATTTGTCATTCTCTAAAATGAAAATTTGTATGTACATCTTTGTTCTCTAGATTCTGGATGGTAGCGTTCACTATCTATTCTACATCCATGGTACGACTATTTGCAGGATTGAATTTTTTGTGGAGGCCTTGGTTGGTTGATTGAGCATTGCTTTGAATATACAGTATGCATGATGCTGAATATCCTAAAGATATTCTCCGCTTTATTATTATCAGATTGGTTGGGATATAACTTTTAGTATTCCTGGTAATGAGCGTTTATACCCTTTTTGTTTACCATACAATTTCTCATAGTGCCTGATATAGCTCAAAATGGTAAGATGTGTAGGTACACATATCCCACACATCTCCACATACAGATAAGAATATTAAAAGAAAGATTAGTTAAGGTATCATATCAGTCTCATATATTTTGAGCTATACTGACCAGTATATAGTAGCCACAATTATTACTAAACATAAGAACGTGCCTGGTAGACATCAAAGTAGATATAGCAGCTTGGAGATTAGTGGAAGTCAGTCCCTCACCAATTGGATATAATTTTGACAAGTTATAACATGCATTATGATGTTAGCCTGTTATCAATTCTTACTAATTCCACAAGAGTGGGAAATTAAGGATTCTTTTTATTTTAAGAACTCAACAGGGTTTTATATTTTTTTATTGTTTATGAATGAGTAAGGCTTGAATTGCACAGTAAGTTTTACGACTGGACACCAGAGTTGGTAAATGAAAGGAGGAGATTTATAGTTTTTTTTTTACCCTCGGGCATGTCCCCAAAACCATGTGTGTAATCTAGTCATAAAGCTTGTCATGTTGTAATAAACTGTTACAGTTATATGATACACTATATTTTGCAAGAACCCACCTTTTGCAATTTACATTCTTTCAAAAATAGGAAAAGAAAATACTATTCATCTTTAGTGAGCATTGCAGGCAAATTATGCAATTTACTGCACTGCGTAAACTAAGGGATGTTATTAATGTCGGTATAGAAAGGAGAAGAAGAAAGAATGGGGGGTAATAGGTTCTTTTATTCCTTTAGGTTATAATCGCCCGGCGCGCTACGAGGAAAGAAAAAAGGCAAAGGAACAATTGTGAATTGGTGGGAGCTATACTCTGAGTTACAAATGTAAACTCAATGGAGACTGAACAGTGATATATAGTACTAATTTAATCAGTCTCGTGGCCTGACCGTACTCGGCACGACGTCTAGCCAATTTATAGTTAGGATTGTTGAGTACAGGGTCCCCTAGCGTCGAACAAGCTCGAAACCAATCTACCATATGCGAAGCGTAGGTGGCTGGAGAAAGTGGTAGATAGGGAAAAATGGGGAATGATAAAGGGGCAGGACACGTATGGTGCAGGAGTAGAAAGGATCTAATTTGAGATCATCAGGAGGGTCCGGGGTCACGTCCCCGAAAAGAGGGGAGGAGAAAGCTAGACGATTTGGTGTGGAACATGTAGTGACGTGGCACAAAGAACGTATGGTACAATTTAGTTCTGGGGAGACGGAAAATGCTATGGGCAAATGGGAAAGTGGGGACGATGGAGTAGCCGGCGCGGGGCAGGCGGGCATCAAAGAGCAACTTGGGGACAGGAGTGTCGTGGTGGTCTGGTGGCTGCGTGAGACATCGCGAACTGCCGCGGAGGAGGGAGCCACAAAAAAAAAAGAATAATAGGGTGGGCGGCCGCAATTACGTCGTAGACTCTACACAGAGCGGCCTGTTGTGGTGTGGGGGCGGCCGTCATGAAATGCGTTCTGCGGTAATGCGCGTCGGATGAACACGCGGGCTGAGCATGGTGGCGCCGGACCCCCCGAGGAAGCCCATAGAGAAGAACAGAAGCGAGAATAAAGGAAAGGAAGAAAAAAAGACGCCTCAGGAAAGTACCAGGAGATGAAAACTCCATGGCTCCAGCCGGGAGCTACTGCGTGTGGGAGGGAGTGAAAGAAGTGCTCAGTTAGCACATTCTTGTCTTGGGCGGGGCCGGATTGTCGCATGCTAGGGGAGCTGCGCTCCATGTACACCAACGTAACGGGGTATTGAATGTCATGTTCTGTGCTACTATGGGGTCGGTTAGTAATGCGCGTCGGGTCGCCAGTTTAGCGGGCGATACGTGGTCAGCAGGTCTACAGCATCAGCGCCTCAAGGGTACAGGGGTGCCGCCAATAGAGGACTGAAATGTTAACAGTATATACGAGATCAATTAAGTGGTTGGCCGTCAGAGTGTGCGGGTGCGGGACGTGAGGATGTCGGAGTCTCTACGAAAGCTTAAGAGAGCTCTCCTCACGTCCTTATGGCATCCGCAACAGGTACCGACCGCGTGCGGGCTTCGTAGCCAAAATTGTGTGGGGGTTGGGGGAAGGAAAAGAGAGGGAAGGGGGGGAGGAGAGGGTTGTGTGGAGGAAAGAGGAAGGGGGGAAAAAGATAGGGAGGTAGGGGGGAAAAAGTGACGGGGAGCGGGGAAAAAGGGGAATATAAGAATGAAAAAAAATGATGAGTAACGTAAAGAATCCTGTTATCATACGAAGCATGATAATAATAATTCTATCAGACAGTCTAGTGTTATCGGGTGACGAGGTTCGTGTAAGTAAATGGTGCAGACAAGAATAAGAAGAGGATAGAGTTAACGGTAATTTGTAATCATATAGGGGAGCAAGAAGGAAAAAAAAGGGTGAATGAAATCGTCTTTCAGGAATAATCCTGACCAATATGGTGCGACACTTAGGCACATGAAGAAGTACGCAATACCATCCCATAGGGCACGAAGCGATGCATAACCAAGTAGCCGAGAACTAGGTAACTGCGGATAGCATAGCAGCAGTGTGTACTACTGTGAGACAGGTGGTGAAAGTAGCTTGGTATGATAAGATTTGATTATGGTCATAGGATAATCTTCCTTGCACAAAAAAATCAATTTATGAAAAAAAATATAATGGGGCTGACATTCACGTCGGGTGAAGTAGCTATGATTTACCCGACACCGGGGCCTCAGGGGGCTGGCAGGCATGCATGCGCGTGGCTGTAGGGGGTAACACATAAGCAAAGTCACACCTGG
Organism: Engystomops pustulosus; assembly: GCA_019512145.1. Classification (NCBI taxonomy): domain Eukaryota; kingdom Metazoa; phylum Chordata; class Amphibia; order Anura; family Leptodactylidae; genus Engystomops; species Engystomops pustulosus. The sequence continues at coordinate 170,834,676 of CM033641.1, forward strand.
GGGTCTGCGAAAGTAAGCCTGTAAAAACAGTAAAAATTGCATAGTTCGTAAAGGGTGGTGTTAAGAAGGTGGACGGATCCCATTTAAAGGGGGGATGGAGGGGGCTGAACCGATAGAGTGGTCATTAAGGCGAGGCGACGACCTAAGCAGGCGCTGAAATGAAAAAATGGGGGATAAGAGGTATGACGAGTGGAAAAGATACAAGTAGGGACTACCAAGACGGGAAAGGGCGCAAATGAAGTTAGTAAGTCAAGTCGCAGCTAAGTGCATGGGTGGGGGGGGGGGCAGGGGGATCGATATGTAACATCCACAGGCTTGGGTGCTCAAAAGCACAATATTGCTGAAGGAAGGTGTGAGAGGGAGTGAATAGCCAGCATGTGGTCAGGTAGATAAAAGGGGTTCAGGCAGTACAGGAAACGGGAACGTAAGCTAAGGGGCAATGCTTGTAAAGCTCAATAAGCAGGTTGGCGCCAAAACAAGAACTTTGAACGGTGGGGGGTCAGAGTAGAGGTGGGGACAAATTGGTTGTGGACCGATCAGGGCTGTTCCCTGCGCACTAACACCATCGTGACCAGCCTCATTTAGCATAATAACGAAATATGATTTGAGAATGATTAATGTAGACTTGACTAGATAAGGCTGGGATGGAAGCGCGTGTAGCTGCTCCAACATTATGCAGTGAGCAGAAATAGTGATATGATACCTGATGACAGAACTACCCTCTAGTATGGGTGTCGTCTTGACTAGTGGACAGCAGTGTATTTTATCGTATATACGCTTATTTTAAAAAATAATTAAAAAATAAATTTTTTAATTTTTAAGAAGTATATAGCTCGAGTATAAGCCGCGGAGTATAAGGCCGAATCCCTAATTTCACCAGGCAAAAAAACTGGGAAACATATTGACTCAGTATAGCCGAGGGGGGGAAATGGCAGTGGTTACATCCTCGCCGTATATAGTCCTGCCAGCGGCCTTCTGTAGCATACAGCCTGTGCCTAAAAAAAGAAGGAAAAGAAAAAAAGAAGAAAAAGAAGAGAGGGAGAGAAAAAAAAAAAAAACCCCTGTAGGCATACAGCCTTCCCAGCCTGCGCTGTAGTAGGAAAACAATCACACTGTCTCTTCATCTTTCCTAATGTTCCGTCTTTCCGCTCGTCCCGCCATATGTGTCCTCTTCTGTCTCATACTGTCTCAGACAGAAGAGGACCTATGGGTGAGCGTGCATACAAGAAGGCTGTGATGAGTAGAAAGTGAGGTAAAGGTGATAACTTATGTGTCAGGTGTTGATGTGGCCGTACTGATTGAGGAAACCTGGGGCGTTGAGGGGGTTGAGATTTGAGGCGGGACAAATGGAGGGGTTAGTGTACGGTACTGAAAAAAAAACTAGGGCTGATACTAAGGGCTCGAGTGAGTAAAATAAGAGTAGCATGGTTGCAGTGGGGTGTAAACGGGGTTACAAGGAGAGATAGGGAGAGGTGGGAGCGGAAAGCCTGGGCAAGGAAGGTCATCGCAATCAACTAGACAACGCGTGCTGATCGGATGGCCGGAGGAGAGCAGTGGTGGTCTATAAGAAAAATGGTTCTAGGGGGTTGTCCTGTCTGCACGAAAGTACATAGTATTGTGCAAGTACCCTTAGCGAGAACATATATGGATTCAGAAGGAATAAGTCAGTTTTGTCCTGGGGTCTGTCCCAAACGATTTGTGTATGTGTGAGGTGAAATTCCGGGCTACAAAACGTACGTTCTAGGGAAAAATCGTCATTGGAATAGTAAACGCAGTGAGGACTATTGGGTCGGAGTTTAAGGCGACACAGAAGAGTGGGCCTGGTAAAAGAAAGATGGCCCATAACATATGCTTGCACAAGGGGGACATGAAGATTTGTTATGAAAGACATCCGGGGGGGGAGGGGTTACCGAAGGCTGGTTAGTCGACAACAGTTCGTGATTTCGATAAGAACTTTGTGGCGACTCGTGGATTGAAGAAATATAGCTGTCCAGTGGGGTGTATGAGGGGGTGTTTGTACAGACGAGGCCGGCGACATGTCAGTGAAAGAGGGGAGTCGTTGCGCAGATAATCGGAAGTGAAACGCTGTGTATGGATGAAAAGGCAATGGAAAGGAGGGAGACAGTCTCGAAGTAAGTCCGAAGGGGGGAAGAAAGGAAGAAGGAAAGAGGGGGATGAAGGGGTAATTTAGCAAGAAAGGACAAATGTGAAGAAGAAAAAAGAGTGGAGGATTAAAGCACTAAGAACCCCCGAGAGCAACGATGTCATGTACAAGACGCCCAGAGCATACATAGTAGTTAGTATGTTTTATATCGAGAATACTATCCGTTCCCCCAGTACCCATCACTTTAGAGGAATTCTTTCTTTTTTTTTTTGGCAAATGAGTATCTGGAACCAAAGAGAGGGTCATCCAAGTAGTGCACCGGTTTTCCATTCGCCGGCCCACCACATATCTCTTTACACAAGGTCTAAACAATGAAAAGCAGAAAGACCGGAGATGAGAATGCTACTTTGTGTAAGTAAAACACCAATTTCTCTAAAATGATGATCTGTCTCGTTCTTTGGTCTGGTAGATTTTTGGAGGTTCACAGACAAATTTATCGTTATAAGTTCGAATTACTGTGTTAAAGGGGTTTGTCCATGATGTAAAAAGGCGAGGGGAAGGGGGAAGAAGGAAAAAAAAAAAAACAACCCTGTCTGATAACACAGGTCTGTACAGGGCACTGCCACTGCTCAGCTGTATGCCACACTGTCTATAAAAAAAAATTAAGGAAAATAATTGCAAGTGCTAGCTATAAGCTAGCATTGTGATCATTTAGGGCTTCTACACCGCCAATACTGCATATACATACAGAATATATACACAACTGGGCATACATACACAGCAAGTATACACATACACTCACCGGCCACTTTATTAGGTACACCTGTCCAACTGCTCGTTAACACTTAATTTCTAATCAGCCAATCACATGGCGGCAACTAGACATAGTCAAGACAATCTCCTGCAGTTCGAACCGAGCATCAGTATGGGGAGAGAAAGGTGATTTGAGTGCCTTTGACTACGTGGCATGTTTGTTGGTGCCAGAAGGGCTGGTCCTGAGTATTTCAGAAACTGCTGATCTACTGGGATTTTCACGCACAACCCTCTAGGGTTTACAGAGAATGGTCCGAAAAAGAAAAAACATCCAGTGGCGGCAGTTCTGTGGGCGGAAATGCCTTGTTGATGCCTGAGGTCGAGGAGAATGGGCAGACTGGTTCGAGCTAGATAGAAAGGCAACAGTGACTCAAATCGCCACCCGTTACAACCAAGGTAGGCAGAAGAGCATCTCTGAACGCACAGTACGTCGAACTTTGAGGCGATGGGCTACAGCAGCAGAAGACCACACCGGGTGCCACTCCTTTCAGCTAAGATAGACAGGCAATGAGGCTACAATTTGAACAAGCTCATCGGAATGGACAGTAGAAGATTGGAAAAACGTTGCCTGGTCTGATGAGTCTCGATTTCTGCTGCGGACAATCGATGGTAGGTCAGGTAGAATTGTTTGGCGTCAACAACATGAAAGCATGGATCCATCCTGCTTGTATCAACGGTTCAGGCTGGTGGTGGTGGTGGTGTCATGGTGTGGGGAATATTTTCTTGGCACACTTTGGGCCCCTTGGTACCATTGATCGGCATTGCGTTGCAACGCCACAGCCTACCTGAGTATTGTTGCTGACCATGTCCATCCCTTTATGACCACAAATGTACCCAACATCTGATGGCTACTTTCAGCAGGATAATGCGCCATGTCTATAAAGCTGGAATAATCTCAGACTGGTTTCTTGAACATGACAATGAGTTCACTGTACTCAAATGGCCTCCACAGTCACCAGATCTCAATCCAATAGAGCATCTTTGGGATGTGGTGTGGAACGGGAGATTCGCAACATGGATGTGCAGCCGACAAATCTGCGGCAACTGTGTGATGCCATCATGTCAATATGGACCAAAATCTCTCTGAGGAATGCTTCCAGCACCTGGTTAATCTATGCCACGAAGAATGAGGCAGTTCTGAAGGCAAAAGGGTCCAACCGTTACTAGCATTATGTTGTTGTACCTAATAAAGTGCCGGTGGAGTGTATATACATAAACATACACACCAATATACATATATATATATATATATATAATATATATATATATATAACTACACAGCAGAATATACACATATATACATACACACCATATATACATATACACAATATATACATGCACACCATATGACATATATACATAAATGCACACCATATACACATATATACATACTACCATATATACATAACAAATACCCATAACGTTACTTGATTTTTTTTTGATCCTGTGGGCTGGTCTCGCCTTCTCAACTCAGCAGGCTGGTAGTCCATGGGAGGGGGTGTAACATGCAGTATAGTTATTTCACAAATGTTGCAATTAAGCAACAAAGAAGGTCCTTAGACCAAGTAAAATATAAACTTTTATTTCTGTTATAAAAAGATCTACAATAGAAATAACAGGTAGTTTTTAATATACAGGTACTGTATAAAGGTACTGAACATACATTGGTGGTGTGTTTCAACAAGTCAAAACTAATGTCTTTTTACCCATTTTCTTATATCAGAAAGGTACTGACATACATCGTGCTGCGATTCAACAAGTTACACATAAGTTAAACACATGTATCTCACACCTACAGGTGCTGTTCAAGTTTGTGCTTGCGGGCTACTCTCACCTTTTGTGCCCTACTTGACATTAATCTTGTTGGTCTGTTGTCCTATACTAGGATTTGTACACACACTAATATATCACAGGTCTGGTTGTCGCGGCAGTTCGACCCTAGATCTATGATTAGTTCACACCATATCACCACTGGTTAAAATAAAATTAGCTCAAACAGACCCCCCCCCCCTCCTCCCGACATGTTTGTTGCCATTACATGCCGTCCTCAGGGGTATCGGGGCTGATCTATATAACTATATCTATCTAATATTGTTGTTAACATACAGTATATACACATCACATGTGCACACACATTTATAAACATACATACAGCAAAATACACATATATGCACAATACCATATACAGACATACAGCATATACTGTATACCATACAGTATATACACAACACACCATATAATAACAACCCCTTAACGCTCTGCGCCGTAGCTCTACGGCGCAGAGGTGCAGGGATTGTATGAAGAGGGCTCACGGGCTGAGTCCTCTTCATACAGAGGTTGGGGGTTGTTGCATATTGCAGCAAAACCCCCTCCGCTAATAACCGCGGTCGGTGCTTGCACGATTGGCTACAACCCGTCCATTGCATTTAAAAGACGGCGGCTCGCGCGGGCGCTGCCATCTTTATTCCAATCGCCTCGCCCCCGAACGTCATCGGGGGCGGCGATCGGTGCCATGGTAGCTGTGGTCTTCGTTTGACCCTAGCTTAATGGCTTCTGCAGATTCGTTACAATGAAGCCAGTGGCTCATTGTAATGAATGAGCTCAAAAAGCCATATATTGCAATACAGAAGTATTGCAGTATATGGTAGAACGATCTCACTATCTAGGGTTAATGTACCCTAGATGGTCTAAGAAATAGTGGGAAAAAAAGAAAAAAAAAAAAAGTTTAAATAAAAAAATGAAAAAATAATAAAATATTAAAAATTAAAATCAACCCCCTTTCGCTAGAAACTGATATAAAACATCACAGACACATTAGTATGCCCGTGTCCCAAAATGCCCGATCTATCAAAATAAAAACGGTTATGGCCGGCGGTGACCTCCGAGATGGGAAATGGCGCCCAAATGTCCGAAATGCGACTTTACACCTTTTACATCACATAAAATAGAAATAAAAATGATCAAAATGTCGCACAGACTTCAAAATGGTAGCAATGCAAACGTCGGCTCATTTCGCAAAAAATGACACCTCAACAGCTCGTGCGCCAAAGTATGAAAAAGTATTAGCTGCAAAGAAGATGGCAAAAATTTTTTCTTTTTTGTACACATTCGTTTTAATTTTTGAAAATGTATTAAACAACAATAAAACCAATATCAATTTGGTATCACCGCGATCGCACCGAACCAAAGATAAAGCTGAGGTGTTATTTGGAGCGCAGAGTGAAAGTCGTAAAAACTGAGCCCTCAGAACGTGATGCACGTTGCTGTTTTTCACAATTTGGAATTTTTTTTTCAGCTTCGGCAGTACACGGCATTGTTAAAATAAATAACATTAGGAAAGTAAAATTGTTACGCACATAATAAGCCCTCACACAGGTCTGTACACGTAAAAATGAAAAGGTTATGGATTTGAAGGTGGAGAAACGAGAAATGAGCGAAAAAACCCCGCGTCCTTAGGGTTAATAAGGTCCTTTCCCTATATAGTGACCACTGGTCATTATAAGTAGTGGGTCTGTATAGATTCGGTACATTTCAGTATTTGTGTGTCATACAATATCGTTATTAACACACATATATAATTAGAAATTCTGACTACTTCATCGAAATTACAGCCATACTACAACGTACTAACCATAGGCACAGCCCCGTCCCAGTATAGCTGAAAGCACGCTCTAACACCCCGGGCACAACAGCTGACAGACACTAATAGTACAGGAGCTGCGGCCGCCCCCTGCCCCGCCCTCTGCGAGCACTACCGGTGAACATGGCGCGCTGCTGTGCCTTCAGCTGTCTCTCAGATGAGCTCAGTAAGTTGGCGCCCATTCTCGTGGGCTGAGGGGCGATGGGGCACCGCGTGACTGGGCATTGTATAATACCTGTACAGAGTGGGGTATACCTCGTCGTTGGCTTGCGTTGGTAGAGAATGAACCATGGGGGATTCCGCTGCTATGTGTGTGCTGACAAGGAGGAGGTGGGCATGCCCTGCCACTGCTGCTCTATAGTGGCCCTATACATGTGGAGGGCTGGGGACCTGAGGAAGGCGGGCAGTAGTTACTAGGCCTGTGTCCTGCTGTGGTACCCAGGCCTAGCTGCAGACTTGCATAGTCATGGCTGGAGTGAAAGCAAAATCTGGAGCTCTGCACTGGATCACTCCTAGTACAGGGCACTGCCACTGCTCAGCTGTATGCCACACTGTCTGATAACACCAATCTGTACTGGATCACTCCTAGTACAGGGCACTGCCACTGCTCAGCTGTATGCCACACTGTCTGATAACACCAATCTGTACTGGATCACTCCTAGTACAGGGCACTGCCACTGCTCAGCTGTATGCCACACGTCTGTGATAACACCAATCTGTACAGGATCACTCCTAGTACAGGGACTGCCTCTGCTCAGCTGTATGCCACACTGTCTGATAACACCAATCTGTACAGGATCACTCCTAGTACGGGCACTGCTCTGCTCAGCTGTATGCCACACTGTCTGATAACACAATCTGTACGTGGATACTACCTAGTACAGGGCACTGCCTCTGCTCAGCTGTATGCCACCCTGTCTGATAACACTGGTTCTGTAAAGGGCACTGCCTCTGCTCAGCTGTATGCCACCCTGTCTGATAACACTGGTCTGTACAGGCACGCCTCTGCTCACTGTTATGCCACCTGTCTGATACACAGGTCTGTACAGGGGCACTGCCACTGCTCAGATGTATGCCACACTGTCTGATACAACTGGTCCTGTTACAGGGCACTGCCACTGCTCAGCTGTATGACACCTGTCTGATAACACTGGTCTGTACAGGGCACTGCCACTGCTCAGCTGTATGCCACACTGCTGCTACAACAAACCATCTGTACAGGATCACTTCTAGTACAGGACTCTGCCTCTGCTCAGCTGTATGCCACTCTGTCTGATAATACTGATCTGTACTGGATCACTCCTAGTACAGGGCACTGCCACTTCTCAGCTGTATGCCACCCTGTCTGATAACACTGGTCTGTACAGGGCCTGCACTCGCTCAGCTGTATGCCACCCTGTCTGATAACACTGGTCTGTACAGGGCACTGCCTCTGCTCAGCTGTATGCCACCTGTCTGATAACACAGGTCTGTACAGGGCACTGCCACTGGCTCACTGTATGCAACTGTCTGATAACACTGGTCTGTACAGGGCATTGCCACTGCTCAGCTGAATGCCACCCTGTCTTATAACACCAATCTGTACTGGATCACTCCTAGTAGAGGGCACTGCCACTGCTCAGCTTCATTCCACTCTGTCTGATGACACTGCTCTGCAATTGATCTTTCTTAGTACAGGGCTCTGCCACTGATCAGCAGAATGCCACCCTGTCAGAACCCTATGCTAGGAGAGATCCAGTGCAGAGCAGCATTATATGCCACTGCTCAGCAGTATGCCACCCTGTCAGATAACACTGCTCTGTTCTGGATCACTCCTAGTACAGGGCACTGCCACTGGTCAACAGTATGCTACCCTGTCTGATAACACTGCTCTGTACTGGATCACACCTAGAACAGGGTACTAACACCGCTCAGCTGTATGCCACCCTGTCTGATATCACTGAGCTGGAGCTAGTGACTGCACACACTGCTATGTACTGCATCACACCTGGTACAGGGCTGTGCCACTGCTCAGCTGTATACCACCATGTATGATACATGTGATTTCAGTCAGTTCAATGTAAACCCCTTATGATAATAAAATACTATATTATGATTATACCCTGAATAGCATTGTTACCGTGTATTAAGGCATGCACCATTTAATGGCTATTCTACAGAATATCCATATGTGTAAAAAGTCTGTGTACATGACTTGGGTCCTCCGGTTTCCTCCCACACTCCAAAACATAGTGGTAGGTTGATTAGATTGTGAGCCCCATTGGGGACAGGGACTGATTTGGCGATTCTGTGCAGCGCTGCATAATCTGTGTGCTATATAAATAAAGGAATATTATTATTCATATATTGGTTTTACTTCTCAGTGAATGAGCTGCTGCAATCTGTTGTTGTTGATGAGCAAATCAGATTGCACAGATCAGGTGTGCCCCACAAGATAAAATGCAGTTGACACGCAATATGGAATTTCAATATACTCTGTGGGCATGTCTTCCCTGAGGATGCATTTAATCAAACTGCTGGGCCAATCCACTGGAAAATCAACCATGAAGTCCAAGTTCACACATGAAGTTTCAAAAAAATTTTTTAAATGAAAAGGCTCCATCCCCAATTGCACATTGAGTCAACATTGTGTTTCCTGAGCATTTAGCCCGCAGGATTCTCATTGTGAGATTGAAACATTTAAAAATGCATTAGGAACTAGTGAAAGCGGCCTAGCAAACAGGTCAACTGAATGCGCATGTGCATGGAAAGTCAGTAGTTTTAGATTTAGGTTTCTCAGTGACATGTAGATACAACCATTACAATGTCAGCATTTGCTCTCCAAGAACTTAGCTCTTGGATACATTGTTGTATATTGATATTTGCTACAATTTTTTACATGTGTTTGTAAACAAATGCATAAAATAATGAAAACAATCCTGAAAATGTTGATTATATAGGGAACTGCAAGGCCAGCTGCATGAACCTCAGACATTTTGAGTTTAAAGGGGTTTTCTGACGAACACATGTTAGGCCCTATCCACATGTGATTAAACCCCTTTAAGGGCATATTCATTTGAGTTTCCGTGGGTGCTGTACTTTTTACTGCCCCCCTCCACTCCTTTATTTTAATGGACTGTGGGACCGATCCATTACGGTGTAGAACATGTCATAGAACTGTTTTTCACAGCTCACTCATATATTATAGTGTCAGGATTATTGTGGGGGGGGGTGGGGATTAGCATATGTCCACACAGGTTTGGTGCAATATAGATTTTCAATCCGAATTTGTTGTATTCAGTGGGGCAGACGTGTTTAATATTATTTTTTGCCTTCTTAATTTAGTGAAAATTATTTTCTTAACAGATCAGCTTGAACGTGTGTTTTTACGCCTTGGCCATGCAGAGACAGATGAGCAACTGCAGAATATCATTTCCAAGTTCTTGCCTCCTGTTCTTCTTAAACTGTCTAGTGCTCAAGAAGGAGTACGCAAGAAGGTAAATGTTTTGTAAAACGCATGTTGTACTAACACAAGAATGTGCAAGAAAGACTTAGAAGACAGTCTACCACCAGATTATCGGTGGTTGACTGTCTTATAACGGATGCTCGTTGCCTTTATGGGATGATGAAAACATCTCCGTTGTAATTCAGGGTGCCCGAAGTCCAAAGAAATTAAAATTTTTAAAATATGTAAATGTGCTCAGGCTTACGTCACCTAAGCGCTTCATGGTTCCTCCACTCCTTAATTATGCATGTCCCCTGGTTCATTAATATTCACCCCCTCCGTCCGCTGGTTTGAGAACAGACAGCCGGTGATGTTATCTTTAAATCTCACCCATGCAAGAGAACTTTTTCCTCACACAGCCCACGGCTTACCAGTGCGGCTGCGCATGGGAGAAGTTCTTAAGTGAAACAGAAGGTGTGAGTATTGGGGCTTGTGTAACTATGGAGCAGAGGAGCCATGAGGCAGTCCCAGTGCATTGATCAAAAAGTGTTGACTGCACGGGGACTGAGCCAGACAGTTGCACTGCAAAAAATAGGGCAGGTCCTGTTTTGGACCTGATTAGCAACGTGGATGCTCAGCTCTCCTCCCGACCGTGTGTTCAGCCCGAGTGTGCACATAGATGTGTGTATATACGTTTAAAGGAAATCGACCACTTCGGAAACGTAAAAAAACCTATTAATACTCACCTCCGCTCCTCTTCACCTTGATCCTGGCACTGTCCATTGTGAGTCCTGAAACACCAGGATCACCTACAAAACCAAGTTATAATTAGCAGCACGGAGAACAGGAACAAGATGTCCAGCACTTCAGGTTGCTAATTATGAACAACTCTGCATCTCCCTCTCCCATGCTGGGAGCATAGGAGAGCGAGGCAACGTCACACGAGAGGCGTGGTAGAGGGAGGTTGGGAGGGCGTGCATAATTAGCAGCCTGGAGTGTCAGACATGTTGTCCCAACGCTCTGTGCTGCAAATTATACGTTTGTTTTCTAGGAGATCCCTGCGTGTAAAGACTAGTGGAGGACAGCACTGGGATGAAGGTGAAAAGGAGCAGAGGGGAGTATTAATAGGTTTTTTTATGTTTCCGAAGTGGTTGATTTCTTTTAATGAGTTAGTACCCTTGGCTCTCTGAACTGTACCTCTCCATTCTTCTCTTAGAAGGGAGCTGTAGCTTCTATTATAACTTAGCTTATATTTGGACACTCCAGCGGGCCAAAACCTTGAACACTGGAAAACACTTTTCCTATAATTTCAGTGCAATGTGTTTTGTAGCTTGGGAAACAATACACTTTGGTATGTTTGAGCTGTTCTACCTATGACCAGTATAGCTTTTCCAGTAACTTTGAGGCACTAAAGCTGCTGCCCAATTGTTTTCTACAGGTATGAAAAAGGAGCCTGAAAGCAAGCTGTACACCACTTGCCACCCATTTATAAACTTTTATTATTGTGAATGTGTTTTACTTGACTTCGAAAAAGTCAATCTTCTTCTTCTTCATATTTCTAGGTCATGGAGTTACTTGTTCACTTGAACAAAAGAATAAAGAGTCGGTCCAAAATACAATTGCCAGTGGAGACCCTTTTAGTCCAGTACCAAGACCCTGCTGCTGTCTCTTTCGTTACGGTATGCACATAAAAAAAAATAAAATTGCTTTTACAGACCGTCCCCAACTTAAGAACACCCAACTAAGAGATGACCCCAGGTTAAAACAGACTTGTGGATCCTGATAATTTTCTGTAACTTAGCTCCGGGCTGCAATGATCAAATTTAAGAGTTGTCAAAGTTGTCTACAGTGAAGTTTTATTGTTAATACTTGTTCCCATGACAACCCAGAAATTTTGAAAATTGAGACAAAAAAAAATTAGTTTGAAATTACAAAATATACATGCTCTGAGTTACTTACAAATGCAACATAGGGACAAACCTACATAATCGATTGTTATAACCCACGGACTGACTGTGTCAGAGAAATTAAAAGGATTTCTGCCACACAATAGACTTTGAGGTTGTTTTTCAAAGTTTAATTATGCGCTGAAGATTGGGGATAACATTTTGATTAGTTGGGGACCCCAATCGACCACAAGAATAAGTGTAACACACACACACCATAATTGATGGATCGGCGAATTGAGAAAGCATCCTGCCATTGCCAGGGAAGACAATTAAACATGGGACAAGCCCTTTAGGGTACTTGCCACTTCTGTCATATGAGTTTCAATATAATTTTATTGTCCCCTTGAACCAATGACTCTGGCACATACTTTCTTATAAGTCTACATATTGTTGGTCGTCTGTTAATCCACTTATACATGTTTGTATAAATTGACAGTAGGTTGTTTCACCTAGTCAATAATGTATTTCTTAACACAGCTTGATGTCAGCTCTGATTTGATTTGATACATCCCAGCTTTTAACAAGTTCTCTATTCATACATACATTTCTTTAACATATATCTAATTGTAGAATTGCTGAATATGTTGTAGCTTTTGAAGGCCAACAAATGTTGCACTTAACTACTTTCAGAACTTTACTATAATCTACATAAAAATGGGATACCCCCGTCTGCCACTGGAAAAACAGTGTGAGCTAGCACCAAGTCTGCTAACCGCTATGGAAGGCAAACCTCAGCCTCAGCAAGACAGGTAATGCAGATTTTATGTTATACATTTATTATCATATTCTTTCAGTTTATATGTGAAAGCTTTTTGATCTTTAAAAGGGGTGTCCAGTAATACATTTTTTTTATATACGGTACATTGCCGGGAATTATAAAACATAAAAGTTCCTATGCTCACACATCACCCTGCTCCTGTTAAGCTGTGGCGCTGCCAGCCACTGTCTTTATTTGTTTAAATACAGAGCACGGTGGTACAGTCCTGACCTCTCCAGAGCGTCTGCTATAAATGAAAACTAAAGCTTTAGCAGGTGCGCAGCAGTGGCCAGGATGGCACCACTGGCTTCTGCTTACAAACAGAAGCCGGCTGTGACTGGTAGCACCCTGGCGTGACGGAGCATGGGGAGAGGTGAGTACAAGTGTTTTGTTGTCAAGCCCCATCCAGCCATATATAACAAAAATTCACTATTGGACAACTCATTTAAGTAATGTGAAAGCCTGTTCAATTTAGTTGCCTAATTGTTGGTTACAAATATTCCCATCCAATGATTGACCTATGCACTATTACTCTGTGATTGGTGTTGGTCTGATGTGTGCAACCCTCACATATCTGAAAATAAGGGAACTACAGCACTGCTTTATTATCTTAAATGCATCCTGAAAATCACCTGCACAGTTTGTGAGTGTTGGTATACTGTAGCCCCTTCATTAATAGACTTGTTGGGGGTCCCGGGGATTAGATCCACACTGTTCCTAAAGCCATGGCAAATCGGAGATTACCTTTTGATATATATTCTGCTTGGGGATTGTATTTGGCTGGTAAAATAAATGACTGATATACTTGTAAGCTGATGTAACTTGTACATTTTTACTTAAAAAATATTAATATTTAGATTTCTACATGATGTGTTTTATCATGTTTTTGTCTGAAATGTGCTTAATCCTCTTTACAGTTTGATGCATCTCCTGATACCAGCGCTTTATCATATGAAGTATTCCAGTGAATCTTCCAAGTCCAATACAATATTTAACCTTGCTGAAAAACCAAAGACTGTTCAGCTGCTGTTGGACTTTATGCTGGATGTTTTGCTGATGCCTTATGGGTAAGTTACAGTACCCTTGAATTTGGCCATTACTTTTCTCTTTACATTGTGTAATTGTGAGCATATTTTTTTCCCAATATATAATCTCTATATCTATGACACTATATATCTTGATTTCTATAGATATGTGTTAAATGAACCTCAGAATCGTCAGGGTGCACCATCTGGCCAAGGCTCCGCAGCAGGAGGGACAGTAGGAATCCCACAGCCTCCACCTGGTTTAAGCTTTTATGCTGCAAAGCGAGTTGTGGGAGACACTCCATGGACAGCAGAACAATTGGAACAGGTATACCGCTATAGGTTATGTATACCACTGGTCACACTTTTGTTTTTCTATTTGAAATATCCCCAAATTAGTTCTGGGACTGTTCAGGTATTTATATTCCAGTATCTGAAGGTTTCCAAGCTTGTCTTTGTTGCAAAAATATGAAAGGATGTTTCTGTCCTTTTATAACAATATTTGTAAGTGACCTGTTACACATACTAACTGACTGAACAGTAAGAGGAATAGACATCCTCGGAAAGCTTGGTCCCAATAATTATCTCATAAGCATCTACTATATAAAAGATGAAGTTGCCAGTAAATTAACATTTGTCAGCCAATCCTTGGCCACAATCTGGGAACAATCTGGGAATTCCTCAGAAATGTTCAATGCAGATACTATTATTTGTCCTGTAAAAGGTCCTCAAGGCTTTGATTCTCTGTGTCTTTGTGTTTATTGTATAAGCTGCTGTTCTTTTCCTACAGTGCAAACTTGGGGTAGTAAAGTTTTTAGAGGCAGAACAGGTGCCTGAGCTGGAGTCTGTCATTCATTTGGTAATTGCCTCTAGTGATACCAGGCATAGTGTGGCTACTGCAGCTGACCTGGAGCTGAAGAGCAAGCAGAGGTGAGATACAATAGGAAAAGTATTTTCTATAACTTCCCATTACAGTTCTTCTTTAATGCATTTACACTGATGTTTAAAGTTGTGTTATAGTTCAGTATACAATGAAGTAGTATTCTTGCTGTCACTACTGTTCCCTAATATCTACTGGTGCACAGATGATTTGAATTTGCTGGGTTAACATTAAAATTATTTAATTTTCAGCTTAATTGATTGGAACGATCCAACCATTATTGGAAAGATGTACAAAGTTTACTTGGGAGATATACCCCTTAAAACCAAGGAGGTAAGAAATCCTTTAATGTACGTAATATGTCAAGCACTGAAAATTGTTTTCTCCTCTGCACTATTTACTGCTTGGTAGAATAATGTATATTTTCATTTCATTTTTATAGGGAAATTTACTAAAACCAGAACTTAAAAGAGATCCTGTAAGCACCCGTGTTAAACTAAAAATAGTACCTCACCTGCTGAGGTCAAGATTGGCTGCCGAGTTATTCCCTGCTAATATTCAGGTATTTTTTCTCAAGCTTTAGAACTGCTTTCAACATTCCTCTTAATACTATGGATACCTCTCAAATGAAGAAATCTTTAAAATGTACACATATTATATGTATCTGTCCATCTTTTATCATTTGGAAACCATCATCTTTTTACTGGACAACCTGCAGCTCACAATCATGTTCTACTTGGCAGGTTCTCCTGGTAGATGCCCAGAATGTTATGCTCTGAAAAGCTCTGAAACTACATTTGTACTATTCTGCACTTCATAGCACTTGAAGTTTTAATAATCTGACCAGTTGGTTCAGAATGTGACTTCAGGGCTTCTTTCCTTTTTGCAGGTTGTTTATGATGGGCTTTTTGGTGGAAACACGAATGCCAAATTGAGGATGCTGTCTTTGCAATTTGTGCACCATATTTGTGGAACGTAAGTAACTGAAAAAGGAACTGAACTAGGAATGTGTTTTCGTTAGAAAATCACTAGGCATAGAAAATTCACAAAAAGGAAAATATATCTAAGTACTTTCTTTCAATTGTTCTTATTGTGTTTCACTGAGAAATGTGTTAAAGAAATATGTGTTTTTTCAGTAGTTGAACTACTGTTTCTGCTGATGATCCCATGTCGGGTTGTTAAACCACTGGCTAAAGCCGGTGATTGATGGATCCAATCCTCAGAAGGGCGAAGAGATTGATCAGCTGACCACTGAAATTGAGCAGCAGAATATTAAAGTGGTTGTCAGGACTCTAAACAAAATGTATCTCAAGCCTGGGATCTATAAAAACAATAAACTGTATCATTACCACCTCCTGGTGCCCCTGTTGTCCTGTGGTGCTCCCTTTCAGCTAATTACACTTTCAATGTGTATAAGTAGTCGAATGGGAGTGCCTGCCTCTGTAAACATACTGGGTCATGGCAGTGATGGGCATCACCATAGGACAACGGGAGTGTTGAAGGAGGTATCAATAAACTTTTTTTTTTTTTAAGCTCCCCCAGGCCAGATATACAGTTTGTTTACATCCTGGACAACCCCTTTAACACATTAATTCTGAATTTATACGATACAATTTGCTCTGTGAAACTCCAAAAAATCCTACAGACTAACAGAAGAGACAGATCTATCATTTTAGAGAAATTGCTGTTTTTTTTACTTAACAAAGTAGCTTCTCACTTCTCCGGTTTTCTGCTTTCATTTTTTTAGACCTTGTGTAAAGAGATCTTGTTGGTTGGTGCATGGAGTAAGGAAAACCGGTGCACTACTTGGCATGGACCTCTCTTTGGTTCTCCCAGATACTCATTTGCAAAAAAAAAAAGACAGAATTTCTCTAAAGTGATGGGTCACTGGGGAAATAGGATAGTTATTCTAGATCTAAACTATACTCAATTAATATGTAGGCATTTTGGGAGTTGGTAGACATCCTTTGCTATAGGTGTTGCTTTAGGTGCTGTAATAATCAATATTTTTCTTCCTTAACAGTTGTCCTGATGCTAAAATAAAACCTTTAGGTCCGATGCTGCTGAATGGTCTTACAAAGCTGATAAATGAATATAAGGAGGTAATGTTATTTTATTTTAACCATTGAAGACTACATGGGGAAAATAGAAAATCTGAACATATCCAGTAATTGTCACACCAAATATAAATATGTGCTGATTATTAAATACTACAACATTGTATATTCTAGAATATTGAGTTTACCTGTTGCTGTATACAATGTTCTTTATTCTTGGCTGTGATTTTATTTTTCATGTTGAATGTGTAGGTAGTGTGTACAACACTTTTTTTTAGGGGGAGGGAATATGTTCTACACCTTCTCACATTTGTTTCTTCTCTTTCTGTAAAGGATCCAAAGTTGCTTTCCATGGCATATTCAGCTGTTGGTAAACTCTCAGGGTATGTTGACTGGGTTAACTAATGTCTAATTGAATAAGTCTACAGTTTGCAACCTTTTATTAAAAAGCATGTTTTTGTTTTGCCTTTATTGCTGTCTAGCCGGATGCCTCAGCTTTTTACAAAGGATCTTGCCTTAGTTCAACAGTTTTTTGAAGCCATGAGGAAGGTAAGGTGATTCTAGCATAATGGGAAGAAATATGTCATAGAATTTATACAATTTACAGTTGTTGGTCGTATCAAAATTCACACCTAAGCCTCTGAGCTAGACTCATGGCCTCATTAGGCTTGGTCAAGCAGTGCAGTGATTTTCTATTGCCATTGGCGTTGTAAGCGGTGCTTACCCAGCCATGTCAGACTGGCTGGAAATAGATGATCACTTTCCCCTGCTTGTGGCCTGCAAAGTGCACACAGTCGTGTGCATGAGGTCTTAAATGGACAAAGTAGTTTATTTCAAGAAAAACTCATCCGGCCATGATTTATTTTGGTTTTTGTACTTATTTTGAAGTAATTAATGTAGAAATTTTATATTGAGCATGATTTTTCACACTAGTAACTATAAGACAGAAAATATTAGTGTATTGAGAATTCATTTAGCTATATTGTCAAATGTGGTAATATGGATTAATATTTTTTTCCTCTAAGGTCTATATGCTTAATGATGGGAGGTATTAAACATTTTGTCTCTAAAATGAAAATTTGATGTAACAATATTTGTTCTCTAGATTCTGGATGGTAGCGTTCACTATTCTACATCCATGGTAGCTATTTGCATGGATTGAATTTTTGTGGGAGGCACTTGGTTGGTTGATTGAGCAGTGCTTTGAGATAATCAGTATGCATGATGCTGAATATCCTAAAGATATTTCTCCAGCTTTATTATTATCAGATTGGTTGGGATATAACTTTTAGTATTCCTGGTAATGAGCTGTTTATCCACTTTTTTGTTTACCATACAAGTTTCCATAGTGCCTGATATAGCTCAAAATGGTAAGATGTGTAGGTACACATATCCCACACATCTCCACATACAGATAAGAATATTAAAAGAAAAGATTAGTTAAGGTCTCATATCAGTCTCATATATTTTGAGCTATACTGACCAGTAATAGTAGCCACAATTATTACTAAACATAAGAACTGTGCCTGGTAGACATCAAAGTAGATATAGCACTTGGAGATTAGTGGAGAGTCAGTCCCTCACCAATTGGATATTAATTTTGACAAGTTATAAGCATTGCATTATGATGTTGAGCCTGTTATCAATTCTTACTAATTCCACAAGAGTGGAAATTAAGGATTCTTTTTATTTTAAGAACTCAACAGGGTTTTATTTTTTTATTGTTATGAAATGAGTAAGGCTTGAATTGCACAGTAAGTTTTACGACTGGACACCAGAGTTGGTAGAATGAAAGGAGGAGATTTATAGTTTTTTTTTTTACCCTCGGGCATGTCCCCAAAAACCATATGTGTAATCTAGCATAAAGCTTGTCATTGTGTAATAAACTGTTATGCAGTTATATGATACACTATATTTTGCAAGAACCCACCTTTTGCAATTTACATTCTTTCAAAAAATAGGAAAATACTGATTCATTTAGTAGCAGCAAATCTATGGCAATTTATGCACTGCAGTAAACTAATGTAGTTATTTTATTCCTTTAGGTTATAATCACACAAACATTTTTGCTAGTCTGTTACAAGTATTGAGGTCATTTTATAATTTTTCTGCGGAGGTGTGGACATACAGGTTGTTTAAAGGGAACCTACCACCACAAATCTACCTATAAAGGTAGATCGGGTGGTAGGTGGATGTAATGGACTTGAGGATAGGTCTTTTTAGAGCTAATCCTCACGTCCCCGCTAACTTTTGGGAAACTTTATTGACCGAATATGTAAATTTAGTTATGCGGCTACTGGGGCGTGGAGTAGCCGGCACGAGGCTACACGGCGCGGCTACTCCACGCCCCAGTAGCCACATTACTCCTCCTACCCTGTTGTGTGCGTCCGTCATGATGGCGTTCTGCGCATGCGCAGAACACCGGCTGAGCAGTCCCAGCTCCGAGGCCGGAGCTACTGCGCATGCGCAGTAGCCGGCTTGTCGGACGAGGGCGCGCAGCTACGAGGAGCTGCGCGCCGCACACACAGGGTAGGAGGAGTAATGTGGCTACTGGGGCGTGGAGTAGCCGCGCCATGTAGCCTCGTGCCGGCTACTCCACGCCTCAGTAGCCGCATAACGAAATTTACATATTCGGTCAATAAAGTTTCCCAAAAGTTAGCGGGGACGTGAGGATTAGCTCTAAAAAGAGCTCTCCTCACGTCCCTTACATCCACCTACCACCCGATCTACCTTTGTAGGTAGATTCGTGGTGGTAGGTTATCTTTAAGCTACAATAGGGCGATCACTTACAGAAAATCTACCATCAAAATCAAGCATCATAAACCAAGTACAGTAACTCATAGATCCAGGGACTGTGACTGTGAATCTTGTTATATTTATTATTCATGATAATCTTCCTTCTAAAATCAATTTTTAAATTATGCTAATTAATCTAAGGGGCTGTTTCCAGAACCCCTCAGTGCTGCAGCATCACAGGCTGTTACAATAAGCATAACATGTATATAACCTGTATAATGATGTGAGGTGTAATGGCTCCTGTATGTGCTTCCTGGTGCTGGCGCCCCCTGCAGCCTGTGTGTGTATAGGAGAGATACAAGAGCTCCAGACAGCCATGTTATAGCAGAACATGTCAGGTACATGTGTAGCTGATGTCTGTGTCTCACACATGTGTATTAGGAGGATGCAGCATGTCGGTAGATAAAGCACAGACACTAACAATGCTTTACTATACATTACACACAGACATTAACAGGGGAAGGAGAGGGGAGGGGTGACATCACTGCCCCCGACCATGTGACCAGCCTCATTTACATAATAAAGAAATATGATTTTAGAATGATTAATGTATGAATTGACTAGATAAAGGCTGGGATGGAAGCCTTGTGAGCTGCTCCAACATGTAGCAGTGACAGAAATAGTGATAGAGACCTGATGACAAGACTACCCTCTAATGTATGGGGTAGTCTTGACAGTGGACATGCAGTGTATTTTATCGTATATACCGTATATACTCGAGTATAAGCCGACCGAGTATAAGCCGAGACCCCTAATTTCAACACAAAAAAACTGGGAAAACATATTGACTCAAGTATAAGCCGAGGGGGGGAAATGCATTGGTTACAGCCTCCCAGTATATAGTCTGCCAGCCCCTGTAGCATACAGCCTGCCCAACCCCTGTAGCATACAGCCTGCCCAGCCCCTGTAGTAGGAAAAAAAATAACACTGTACTCACCTTTCTGACGTCACCCATAGGTCCTCTTCTGTCTGAGACAGTCTGAGACAGAAGAGGACCTATGGGGGACGTCGGAAAGATGAGTACAGTGTTATTTTTTTTCCTACTACAGGGGCTGGGCAGGCTGTAGTAGGAAAAAAAATAACACTGTACTCATCTTTCCGACGTCCCCCATAGGTCCTCTTCTGTCTCAGACTGTCTCAGACAGAAGAGGACCTATGGGTGACGTCAGAAAGGTGAGTTTTGTCTTTGTTTTAGTTGACTCGAGTATAAGCCGAGTTAGGGTTTTTGAGCACAAATTTTGTGCTGAAAAACTAGGCTTATACTCGAGTATATAAGGTAGCTGTTGCAGTGGGTGTACTTACAGGAGAGAGAGGAATGAGAGAGCCTGAAGAACTAGCCTCTGACAACCGCTATCTTCCAGAGACTGTAAATGGATCGGTTTACTTCTGCAGAAGTATATTTGCAAGTCCCTTAAGAACTATTTCATTTTTCCTTCTGTCCAAACTATTTGTTATGTGTAAGAAAGCAGGCTACAAAACGTACTGTTCAGGGAAAAATCTCATTTATAGTAAAACGCATTAGACTATTTTCGGAGTTTAAAACAGGCCTGTAAAAGGGCCCATAATTCTTGCACAGCTGTTGTTGAAACCTTACGGAGGTTGTCCACTTCTATGTCTACTTTCAGTGGATAGAAATCTGTCCATGGTCATGTGATGTCACGCAGGAGCCATTATAATCGCAGAGAGTAATCAGAGCTGTGTGATACTAACAGCTCATGCACCTGCACAACATCACATGACCGTGGACAGCTTTCTAACCACAGGAAGTAAACACAGAAGCTTTCTGTAGAAAGAGATTCAGAAAACCACAAGGAATTGATAGGGAAAGTATATAGGAAAATTGTATGACTTTTCGTTACACAAACCATATCAATTATTTGTTGAGCGAGGACAACTCCTTTAAGTTCCAAAGTAATGATGTGAGAGAGTCAAACCTTCTCTTCATGTTGTTACTGATGAAGAGTAGAGATTCTGAGCAATTCATACAAAAGTTATTAGAAACTCGCATAGCTTTTCAGTAAACAATGTTCATTTTAATATTCAAAATGGAAACCCCATTTAAAAATGCCCAATAACACATGCATGATTGCATATTAAACATCTGTTTAACTGTGTGAGATTTAGATTAATTGGTGTCATAACCGCATGCAATATTTTTGTGACAAATGAAAATGACTGGTCCAACTTGACAGTTGTACTATATGTATTTTACACCTTAAGAACAAGATTTTTTTGTTGCCTTTCAAAAGCCATTACTTTTCCCTGGTTTTACTTCAATACGGCTGTATGAGGACTTGATTTTACAAGACTGGTAGCATTTTTCTGTGTTGCTATATAACATATAATTATTGATTAGCTTTGACCTTTTTTGGGTGGGGTTGGCAAAGAAAACTTTTTTGTTAATAATATTTTTAGTACTAGTACATGTTATATGAAAAAATAATTTGTATAGGCATTGTGAGAGCAATATTTTTTATTTAGTCGTTTTTATGAGATTGTTTTAGGTGGTTTTTATTGCCGCTTCTGTGTATTTTTTTGTTTTGATGAATTTATTATGTTATCATACTTTGCTTCTCTTCTACAGGAAGATATGGATGTTAGACTTTCTATCCAGGAAGCCTTGTCTATGATGGTTGGGGCTTACACAAATCTGGAAGGCGCTCAACTGACCCTCATGGAAGCTCTTGTTGGATCATACTTGGTAAAGGTAAAAAGTAAATTTTTCACTACCTTTTTAACAATCATAAAGCCATCCCAGGCGGGTAACTGTTACTCTTATTATTGTATTATACAGTAGATGCCCAACATAAACAACTGTGTTGGTGCTGGAACCGATCACAGTTGGTCAGTGCCCTGGCACCTAAACCTCAATTGTTTGAATTGACAACCATGAGCTAAAGTGGTAGCAGCCATAGCACTTGCTATGGGACCCACAGTGTCCAACACTAATGAATGCTGCATATTGTACAGCATAATCTGTGTATAACAGTACACATTTTCCACCAGTGGCGTAACAATAGCCGTAGCGGTTGCTACGGGGCCCGGACAGCACAGGGGCCCGGGATAAAAACCCAAGATGGTATCGCCCTTGTACAGTCATATGGACCCCTGTGCCGTCCCTCTGTCCCTGTCTGCCCACCTTATCTGCAGGCCGCTGGACTTGGCCTCTTCATTTGTGGCCACTCAGCCCGCCCACCCACTTCTTTTGGCGTGACCGCCCCGACTGCTCCAGCAGCCCGCCAGCCTAGTTCCCCCGCGTTAGCCCGTCCCAGTCTGTTGGCCGCTGGTCCTACTCCTTCTGCGGCCGCCCGGCTGGCCTTGTCCATCTGTGCCCCAGTCTCTTCACGTCTGCCCGGCCAGACTTGCGGCCGCAGGGCTTAATCCATCGGCGGCCGCCCGACCGGCACGATGCTACCGGGGCTGCCCGGCTGGCCGCCTCCATCTGCACCCGGTCAACCGGCTGGCTTACCGCGATCGCGCAGCCGGCTTACTATTTCCGCGCCTTCCTGAACAACCAGCCTCCCACTGCACAGCAGCCGGTCTACAAGAAATGTAAGTCCCTATATATGTAAGATTGATGTGTATGTGCTGTGTGTATGTGCGTATGTGCTGTATTCTACTTGTGTGATATGTTCAGTATTTAACCATCAGGTATCTAACAGAATAGGATTAAATGCGTATGTGCAGTATCTGTGCATGTGCAGTATCTGTGCGTGTGTATATGCTGTATATGCTGTATGTAGACACATGCATTTAAATATGTATATGTATGATATATGTATACACTATATATACTGTATATATGTGTGTATATGCTGTATATTAATGCTGTATATGGTGCTTCTATGCTGCATGTATGTGTATACACAGTGGGTGTATACCAAATGTAAAAGAATGTGATGTATGTATGTTATATGTATGTGTATAAATAGTATGTATGAAACTTTGATGCATATAAACTGCATGTATTAGTGTATAAATGTATATATGAGTACATAAATGTGTGCATATGAGTGTATACGTATGTATGTGTGAACGAGTACATAAAAGTGAGTGTAGAATGTTTTGTGTGTTTAAGTGTATAAAAGAGTGTCATTGTATAAATGTCTGTGTATGCATAAATATTTTTAAGAGTGAGGGGGGCCCCATGCAGAAATCTGCTATGGGGCCCTGCCTCTCCTAGTTACGCCACTGTTTTCCACAATATACAGCATAAATCGGCAGCTCAGATGAGAAATGTTGGGGGAGAGGTAGAGGACAGAAGAATCACAGGACTAGGGATCTCTCCTATATAATTCCTGCCATGTACTTTACCCATATGGGCATAAATGTATATATCAGTGCATAAATTATGTGTACATAATTGTATAAAAATATACAGATGTGTATATTTTCTGAGGGGACGGAATGGGGGGCCCATTCAGAAGTCTGCTATGGCCTGCCGCTCTAAGTTACACATTGTGTTGCAATATACTGTATGAGCAGTCAGACTCCTTAGGGTTCCAGCATGGTACTAAAAATTCAAACACACACAAGAACATACATAAAATTAAAATAGAAAACTTAATTATATAAAGGTTGGATATCACATGACCAAAAATTGCTGATATATAGACATGATCGCCCCTTGCAGTGCAGTGGATGCTGTAACAGGAAAAACAGTCCATAATATCTGATATGCCACTACTTTACTATTTTGCCAAGTGTGAAAAGTTAAATGATCACTTCTCAAAATGATTTAAGTGCAAACAGCTTGTACTGCAAAATGTTACATTTTATGTAGTGTGTGTATATATAAATGTTATGGGTTATGTGACAATACATGGATTTTTCCCTTGATTTTGTAAATATAGCAAAAACTTTATAAATTTGCTATCTCTTGATAGCTGAGACTGCAGCGTTATGAGTCCTTACAATAACACTATAAATCCTGGCATTTACCGTATATACTCGAGTATAAGCCGACCCGAGTATAAGCCGAGACCCCTAATTTTACCACCGAAAACTGGGAAAACCTATTGACTCGAGTATAAGCCGAGGGTGTAGTATACAGCCAGCCAGCCCCCATGTAGTATACAGCCAGCCAGCCCCCATGTAGTATACAGCCAGCCAGCCCCCATGTAGTATACAGCCAGCCAGCCCCCGTGTAGTATACAGCCAGCCAGCCCCCGTGTAGTATACAGCCAGCCAGCCCCCGTGTAGTATACAGCCAGCCAGCCCCCGTGTAGTATACAGCCAGCCAGCCCCCGTGTAGTATACAGCGCCAGCCCCGTGTAGTCATACAGCCAGCCAGCCCCCGTGTATATTCCAGTTGTAGTATTACAGCCAGCCAGCCCCCGTGATGTATACAGCCAGCCAGCCCCCGTGTGTTGTAGTATACAGCCAGCCAGCCCCGTGTAGTATACAGCCAGCCAGCACCCCGTGTAGTACAGCAGCCCAGCCCCCCGTGGAGTATACAGCCCAGCCAGCCACGTGTAGTATACAGCCAGCCAGCCCCGTGTAGTATACAGCCAGGCCAGACCCCGTGTAGTATACAGCAGCCAGCCCCGTGTAGTATACAGCCAGCGCCCCCGGGTCAGCCAGGATCCCCGTGTTGTAGTAACAGCCAGCCAGCCCCCGTGTAGTATACAGCCAGCAGCCCGTAGTATACAGCCAGCCAGCCCCCGTGTAGTGTATACAGCCAGCAGCCCCCGTGTAGATACAGCCAGCCAGCCCCGGTGTAGTATACAGCCAGCCAGCCCCGTGTAGTATACAGCCAGCCAGCCCCCGTGTAGTATACAGCCAGCCAGCCCCCGTGTAGTACAGCCAGCCAGCCCGTGTAGTATACAGCCAGCAGCCCCGGTAGTATTACAGCCAGCCAGCCCCCGTGTAGTATACAGCCAGCAGCCATAGCACCACCCCGTGTAGTATACAGCCAGCCAGCCCCGTGTTATACAGCCAGCAGCCCCGTGTAGTATACAGCCAGCCAGCCCCCGTGTAGTATACAGCCAGCAGCCCGTTGTAGTATACAGCCAGCCAGCCCCCGTGTAGTATACAGCAGCCAGCCCCCGGTAGTATACAGCCAGCCAGCCCCCGTGTGTAGTAATACAGCCAGCCCGCCCCCGGGTAGTACACAGCCAGCCAGCCCCCGTGTAGATACAGCCAGCCAGCCCCCGTGTAGTATACAGCCAGCCAGCCCCGTGTAGTATACAGCCAGCCAGCCCCCGTGTAGTATACAGCCAGCAGCCCCCGTGTAGTATACAGCAGCCAGCCCCGTTAGTATACAGCCAGCCACACCCGTGTAGTATACAGCCAGCCAGCCCCCGTTGTAGATACAAAGCCAGCCAGCCCCCGTGTAGTATACAGCCAGCCAGCCCCCGTGTGTATACAGCCAGCCCAGCCCCCGTGTAGTATACAGCGCCAGCCCGTGTAGTATCAAGTGTAGTATACAGCAGCCAGCCCGTGTAGTATCAGCCAGCCAGCCCCGGTGTATACAGCCGCCAGCCCCCGTTAGTATACAGCCAGCCAGCCCCGTGTAGTATACAGCCAGCCAGCCCCGTGTAGTATACAGCCAGCCAGCCCCGTGTAGTATACAGCCAGCCAGCCCCGTGTAGTATACAGCCAGCCAGCCCCGTGTAGTATACAGCCAGCCAGCCCCGTGTAGTATACAGCCAGCCAGCCCCCGTGTAGTATACAGCCAGCCAGCCCCCGTGGTAGTATACAGCCAGCCAGCCCCCGGGTAGAATACAAGCCAGCCAGCCAGCCAGCCCCCGTGTAGAATACAGCAAATAAACTTAATACCCTCCTCCGTTGTCCAGATGTTCGTCGCGGCTCCCGGCGGCTTCTTCACTCTTCTCTGGCGCGATCTCCCGGCCACTGGAGAGTGAAGAAGGAGCCGCGAGGAACATCGGGGACACCGGAGGGTGAGTATTAATGTATTATTTTTATCATTGACTCGTGTATAAGCCGAGGCGAGGTTTTTCAGCACATTTTTTGTGCTGAAAATCTCGGCTTATACACGAGTATATACGGTACCTTTCCAGTTGGTAATCCAACATAAAATGTAATATGTTTACCTTTATTAACTGAAGACATTGGCAGCCATTATTTGAGCATTATTTGATTTATTTTGACTTTTCTATTTTATTTAAGCCTGAAGTGCAGGTGCGTCAAATAGCCGTGAAATTTGCAAGCAGTGTTTTTGCTCCGGACCACATTCCTTCGCGATACCTACTGTTACTTTCAGCTGGAGACCCGTAAGAGTTTTGCTATTTTACATTTTATATGGGAATTATATTTGAAGTTGTCAATGGGATGCAAAACCTAAAGTAGTATTACCTTAACCTCATTTACGACTACCACACGGCTTTATACGTCCTATTTGCACATGCCCTGTGCAGAAAGGTCGTTTATAAACATCGGGACAGTGGAAAACTTCAAACTGCTTTAGTTTCTAGGTGCAAGGGATATAGGTTTTTTATAGGCTGAGGGCAGAATATAGAAGGAGCTGCAGTAAAGGCATTCACTTTGCAAAGTACATGCACCCTCTGCATTTGAACAAGTGATTGATGGAATAATATATATATGTGTGTGTGTGTGTGTGTGTGTGTGTGTGTGTATATATGTATATGTATATGTATATATATGTATATGTATATATATATATGTGTATATGTATATATATTTTAGTTTTACTACATATTAAAGGAAACCTACCATCAGAAATCTATTAGCCTCTCCAAATAGTGGGAGCAATGGCTAATCCAAGCCCCAGTAGCCTCTTTCGGTTATTAGCATATTAGCTAGATAAAGTGTAGTTTAGTTTAGGAAGTATTTTATTATTAGTTAAATATAGAGTAGGGCTTAGCATGTTACTAGCTACCTAAAATCAGGTAGTAAAACCTTTAATTTATCCTGCCCCCCCCCCCCCCCCCTGCTGTAAGCCTACTCCTACTCCCTGCTGAGGAGCTAGGAGAAAGCTCTCGCACCGCTTTTCCGACGCTACAGCTCTGATGTCACCGGCCGGCTCCAAGCTCCTCACCTGGAGCAGGAGTAGGCTTACAGCAAGGAGGGGGGGAATGAATTGATACTCGGGGAAGCCGAGAGGTGCTCAGGCGACATCAGCCTGAGCGCCTCCATCTCATTTACAAATTTTGTAAAAGTTAGATTTACAAAAGATTTTAAATTGACTTGGTATAGAATTGACATTTTTGCTCTTTCTGAAATCAAAAATACCCATTAACTTTTTTTTACAGTTAATCAAAGTGCACTGCTTAGTGACATGTCTGCAGGATATCCGTATAAGAATGTAAGGTTTCGATACTAAGGCTTCACACTGATCAGCTGTTCCTGCCCCTTTATGGGGCTCAAACCTAGACTCTTCCAGTTGAAGATGGCCATAGTATAGCAGGAACTTTTAAGTTCATTTTATTTAGATGGAGTTGTTTTTTCAAGCTTGGGGTGGTATATAGGTTCCAGCTCCTGAAGGGGGTTTAATGTGCTGGGTACATATGGGGTCCAGTTTGCATAGGGGGCCAGACAACTTCTATAACCTATGCCTCTGTTGATGGTTTGATTTGTCTGTTTAATATTTGTGGAATAAATACACTAACGACGGAGGTATCTGCTACCTGCTTGATCTCTTATGGGTGTCATAACATTGCCCAGAAAGCCCTTTTAAGGTCCAGTTAGTATAGAGTCATTGTGTTGCCTTGATAGATGAACTAATTATTTATTTGTAGGAGAGAGGAGGTTTATGGAGAAGCTCAAAGAGCCCTGAGGACATGTTCTGCCAACAGTGAAAACGAAAGCACACCTTTGAAACTTCCTTCTTTCCCAGTGATGGTCAGCCATATCATGGAAAAGGTAAAACACACAGTTTTTGATAGACTAGGAAATATATTTAAAAAAATGTATCTAAGGCTCCTTGCACACGAATGTATGCTCACCCCAGCCGTAGCCCAGACAAGCATACAGCCGCACACAGGAGAGGGGTGAGTACTGCGCCATAGTACAGTGAAATATAGGACATGTCCTATATTTTTCTATGCATGGTCACGGTGCAATGAGACATGTGACGTACAAGATAGGTTCTGTAGGTTTGTTCTTAAGTTGAATTTGTATGTAAGTCAAAACTGTATATTTTATAATTGTAACTGCAGCCAAATTTTTTTTCGGTCTCTGTGATAATTGGATTTTTAAAATGCCATAACCAGAATTAACAATAAAACTTAATTGCAGACAACTTTGGCTGTTATAACTGCCTAGGACTAAAGTACAGTAAATTACAAACATCCAGAGTTCCGTCTGTAACTTGGGGTAATCTGTAAATTGGGTGTCCTTAAGTAGGGCACCGCCTGTATCTAGTTGCAAACTGTGTGGCCGGATATCGGTCACCCCACACGTTCCTGTGCATGAGGCCTAGGACTAAGCTGAATTTCTGAACTTGCATGAAATTGTCATATATGGTTGCCAGAAGGATCAGATCCACAAGTACCAAATGTGCTCATTGATCTTTCTGCTGGCAGTCCCAGGATGTCTGCGTTTTCCTTAATCCATCCATCCTAGTAAGCGTATTGTAAACAATGACACTAATCCCTCATGAATGGTGGGGGCTAGAGAAAAAAAATTCCAGTTGTGTCTGAATCCGTGGAGCGGCGTACAAGCAGTTGTCAGTGAAGGTGGTGAAATTACTTATTTAAAGTGGATCTGCAGAATTAACCTTATTTGTAGATATTATAGGATATGCTGAATTTATAAAATAGTAAAAAATTACTGTCTTGTCCTTTTTGTAGGCAGCCAGTCGTATGAAGACGCCTGTTAAATTCGTAACAACTACTTC
This sequence comes from Engystomops pustulosus, assembly GCA_019512145.1. Taxonomy (NCBI): domain Eukaryota; kingdom Metazoa; phylum Chordata; class Amphibia; order Anura; family Leptodactylidae; genus Engystomops; species Engystomops pustulosus. Next base: position 170,863,941 of record CM033641.1, read on the forward strand.
TGTTCTCCCTTTTAATCCTGCTGCATTCCTAGAGGTATAATTCTTATTGCTTATTATAGGAACAGGCTGCACAGACCTAATATGCAAGTTTACATACTAATTTTTCTTCATTTAGATAATCCTGTATCTGAGAATGTGTCTGGCTCACAGCGCAGGTGTAGATCCAAGCTGCCAATCTTTAGCAGATATGCAAGACCAGGCACCAGCTTTAGGATGCTATGTAAGAGAGCTAATCTCTAATGACATTACTGCACAAGATTCTTCCAAAAATGGAGACGTAAACCCTGTGGAGATGTACATAAGCCTTATTCAACAACTTTTATCTGCAGCCGGAGGTAAAATACAAAAATCATATTTCATATTTATCAGTATAATATAATATGCCATGTATTTGATTTGGCAGATTTAAAGCAGAAATTTCTGTAATTATTCCTTGTCTTTGTATTGAGCATTGATGTGCTTGCACTAAGCCAGTGAAGGCAATGCTTTTAGAGACCGTAAAGCAGTGGTGGCGAACCTATGGCACGGGTGCCAGAGGTGGCACTCAGAGCCCTCTATATGGGCACCCTTGCCATCACCCCTGGGTAGAGTTTGCCAGACAGGACTCAAGGCCTCTTGCAGTCCCAGGCAGTCCAGGACCCTAGAAGGAAGCTACAATGATAATCCAAACTTCTCCTTCTTTCTACTGTAATGGGGTCCTCAGGTGCCTATACAATTTAAACCTGTGAAAGAGAAGGGACTAATAAGTTACTGCTTAAATTGTCGCATTGGCACTTTGCGAAAAATACGTGGGTTTTGGTTGTAGTTTGGGCACTCGGTGTCTAAAAGGTTTGCCATCACTGCCGTAAAGGGTTTTGGTTGTAGTTCGGGCACTTCGTGTCAACGCAGCATTTTAAGCTTACTACTCCTTGCTTTGTCACGGCTTTCAATAGTATCAGCATCCTAAGGACATCAATACAGGAGAAATTTTAAAGAGAACCCGTCAGGCAAATTAACCCCCTAAACTAAATAAATTTTCATAAACTGCCATTAGAAAGCATTGCCTCTATCCCTTCATTGTCCCTCTACATGCCTGTAAACCTAAGCAATGAGGTCCTAAAGCTGTATGCAAATGACCTGTGGAATGTCCAAAGAGTTATTAGCATATTCAAGCTGTCCAGCTTATTCATGAGTGGGAGGCACAGCCAAACCCCCCAGTGCTTGACTGACAGCCTGTATAATGATGTGAGGTATAATGGTGTAATGCCTCCTCCATGTGATTCCTGGTGCTGGCGGCCCCTGCAACCTGTGTGTGTATATGAGATACTCCTATACATATGACTGACAGCCTGTATAATGATGTGAGGTATAATGGTGTAATGGCTCCTCCATGTGCTTCTTGGTACAGGCGACCACTGGCTCTGAGTGTCAAATCTGTCACCTGTCCCAAAGGTTCGCCACCACTGCCCTAAGCCCATCCTATTATACTATTAAAAAACTTTGCACATGGTTATACAAAAAACTATTTATTTTGATTGCAGGGTTACAAGTTATGTATTGCCTCCTTGAGATTGTATCTATATATCCAGAGAGATTGGCTGCTTCTTTAGTAGATAAAATAGACTGGATAAAGGTATGTAACAGAATTGCAGTTTTTGTTTTAAATGTCAATTTCTTTACTGTTTTTCATTTCCGTTCTACTTTTCCTTGCCGTTCTTCTTCCCCCGATATTTACAGTTTACATGTATTCTTTTTAATGTAGTTAGTTACTGCTGTCAGTAATTTTTATCTTTGGGTTAATCTCAGAATCTGATGTCTGCTAATAAGGAAGAAATGCGGGAGTTGGCAGCACAGCTGTTTGCAGTAGTTGTAGTTGCATTACCTGCTCCTGAGCTAAAGTCTAAAATTCAAGGCCTCATCAAGACTGCCAAGGATCCACATGTGAGTATAGACCGATAATATACATGGAACATAATACACTTTGTAAATTCTGCAGTATATATGGGGTTGTGCTGTTCCTCTGTTATTCCTCCTATTAATTAGTGCATAAATTGACAATTGGGAGGGCATGTCACTTCCTAGTTTTACACTGACTAATTAGCTGTGCCAGAATAATATACATAAGGATAACTGGTAAGCGAATGACAAAACCCAGTTTTAATTTATTAATTGAAATAGAGTTTTATAGAAAATAAATAGATTTACTCACAGGCCTGTTACAAATGGTAATGGGTCCTCTTTAACTTTTGTGTATAGAACCCAGAGGCTCAACATGGATCCCTTCTGGCCTTGGGGTATTTGATTGGAAGATACTTGGACAATACCAAAACTAAAAACCTACAGGAACAGGATGAAACCATCATGACCTGTGTGGAAACCATTGGTAAGTCTGTTATACGGGCATAAAGCTCTCGGGGTTCAACATGGCATTTTGTGAATAAAAACATACCACTTAACCACTTACAAAAATTATTTTATAAAGCTTAGTACTGCACTTGTCTTTCTTAGACAGTCCCTTACTAGAAGCAGCAGGGCGCCAGTGTGACAAGCTGCTCTTACCATTTGGCAGTACAGCTGACTCCCTCTGTCACAATCTATGGCAAAGGATCAGCACTTTAACTGCTATTATAATCGACATTGTACCTTGTAAATGTAATTTTTGTAAGTTGTAAGTTTTGGTCCAATCCTATGGATAGCAGACTTTGTACAGGTCAGGATATCGAAATATGATGCAAGGACTCCCTCTTTGAAGCACGAACTGTTGTGCCGGCACTGTTACATTTCATGCATCTTTTCCAGTGCGTACACAAAAACAGACACTCCAGATGCATTGTAAATACACTCTTAAAGGGGCATTTTTTGTGAATGTGCAATAAGATAAATGTCCCACTTATTGCTTAAGAAGAAAAGCTACATTTTATTGGAGGTTGTGTGCAATGCCGCCTGGCATTTGACTGTATGTTTCTAGCAACGTAAGCATAGAGCCATTGGATTTTTTTTTGTTTTTTAAGTAAAGGGAACCTGTTACCAGAGACCGTCTTTTAGACTCCCCCCATGTCCCCACAGACACTAAACAACATATCTCCAAACAGTTTTTATAAAAGTTCAGCCCTTCGTTATAAAAACTCCTCCCTTTCACTCCTTGGCCCTTCCTTTTCTTCTTCTACTCAATGACCACTGCAGGCAAATCTCACACTTGTGTGGTCAGCACCTTCTGCTAGACACCCAGCATGCAATGCGGTGCATGCGCTCCTAGCAGTGAAGATGGATCCGGTATGTCCACTCTCCACATACACAAAAGAAGGTGCTGACCTTGCAAGCATGAGATTTTTTTGTTTGTTTTTTTTTTAAAGTGGCGGGAAATTAGTATTTTCCGTGGGAGGGTGGGGCTCTGCTTCTTGCTGAACATGCCATAGTAAATGTAAATCTAATTTGTTGTTTTAACTCAAAATGGAAGAACTTTTATATAAAAAAAAAACCTGTTTGCAGCTATGCTGTTTAGTATCTGTGGGGACATGGAGTCTAAAAGAAGGTCTCTTTCAGAAATTACATCCTGTGTTTCAATTTATTTTTTCTTCAGGTACATTACTGGATAATGGATCTCCCTTGTCAGTTGCTGCAATTACAGCCTTAGGGGAGATCGGGAGGAATGGGGCTCTGCCAATACCAGATGAAGGATCTGGGTTCACCAAAAAGCAGCTGGTAGAAAATCTTTTGGCCAGAATACCTTCTGGTAAAGAGACAAACAAGGTAAAATTTGCTCTCTTATCAATTTCTTGTTTGTGTTTACAGTATTCCTATTACATGGAACAATCAGTGTAAGAGACAGTATACTACCACAGAGAAACGGAGTTACAACGTTCTTATAAAATCAATACATATAATCTTTATTATACACACAAGACAACACAAAATTGTATTGTCATGAATTAAAACAATATGATTGTGCAGAGGAAATCCAAAACAAAAAAGGTCCGGAGAGACAAATATCCACATAGATGTACAACAGGGTATACAAATTCAATATGAGTCACACCTCACTACTAAGTAAAAGACAAGTGTCCTACCCATTATACGTCGTCTGTGGCTGCCTTATATGTATTGATTTTATAAGAACGTTGTAACTCCGTTTCTCTGTGGTAGTATACTAATTATGGTGGAGTAGTTCGAGATTCTGAACATGGCAGGCTATGTGCCGAGTCCCTAACTTCAGCAACATGAAGATAAGGTATTTAGTGTAAGACAAGGCTGTGTGTTATACAGCTGAAGGAATTCAGGAGATTGATGTAGTTTTGTTATAAAAGGCTCAGAATTTTCTCTTTTACATTTCTGCTTTTTGACAACTTTGCCCGCATGAGTGAATTCAATTCTCGTGTTGATGGTAACCAAGGGTTTAAATTAATAATTTTAAGTTATTCTCATGCTTTTTAAACAAGATATCTACACTTCTTAAAAAAAATAAAGGTAACACTCAAATAACATATCCTAGATCTGGATGAATGAAATATTCTCATTGAATACTTTGTTATGTACAAAGTTGAATGTGCTCACCACAAAATCACAAAAAATCATCTATACCAATGAAATTTACTACCAATGGAGACCTGGATTTGGAGTCACTCTCAAGTTGAAAAACACACTACAGGCTGATCCAACTTTGATGAAATGTCCGTAAAACAAGACAAAATGAGGCTCAGTATTGTGTGGCCTCCACGTTCCTTTAAGACCTCCATACATTGCCTCGGAAGGCTCCTGATGAGGTTGTGGATGGTCTCCTGAGGGATCCCCACCCAGACCTGGCACATGACATGATGTTCTAGATGGGCTCAAATGGATTCAGGTCCGTGCCACGAGCTGGCTAGTCCATAGCTTCAATGCGTTCATCTTGCAGGAACTGCTGACACACTCCAGCCACATTAAGTCTAGCATTGTCCTGCATTAGGAGGAACCCACAGCCAACCGCACCAGCATATGGTGTCATAAGGGGTTTGAGGATCTCATCTCGGTACCTAATGGAAGTCAGGCTATCTCTGGCGAGCACATGGAAGGCTGTGTGGCCCTCCACAGAAATGCCACCTCACACCATTACTGACCCACTGCCAAACCAGTCATGCTGAAGGATCGTGCAGGCAGCAGATGGCTCTCCACGGCATCTCCTGACTCTGTCTGTCACATGTGCTCAGTGTGAAACTGCTTTCATATGTGAAGAGCACAGGGCATTAGTGGCGAATTTCCGATCCTGGTGTTCTCTGGCAAATGCCAAGCATCCTGCCAAGCACAACCCCCATCTGTGCATGTCAAGTCCTCATACCATCCTCGTGGAGTCGGTTTCTAACCATTTGTGCCGACTCGGGCACAACTGTGGCCTGTAGGAGGTGATTTTGCAGGGCTCTGGCAGTGCTCTTCCTGTTCCTCCTAGCACAGATGTTGAGATAGAGGTCGTGCTGCTTGGTTGTTGCCCCCTCCACGTCTCCTGGTAGCGCCTCCAATCTACCTAAAAGACACAACTGTATGAGTTGCACTACCGGAGTCGCTTGTGTGGGTTGTAGAGTCTGCTTCATGCTACCATGGGTGTGAAAGCACCACCAACATTTAAAATTAACCAAATCATCAGCCAGAAAGCGTTGGCACGGAGAAGTGGCCTGTGATCCCCCACCTGCAGAACCACTCCTTTATTGAGTGTGTCTTGCTAATTGCCTGTGGAATTGATTGTCAATCAGTGCTGCTTCCTTTGTGGAAAGTTTGATTTTACAGAAGTTTGATTTACTTGAGTTACATTTTTGTTGTTTAAGTGTTCCCTTTCTTTTTTGAGCAGTGTATATAGATCTATATGCCCAGCTTATTCTCCTTCATATCATACTGCCTGCAAGTACATTTCATGATGTCAGATTAGCTATAATATATGATGGATTAAAATGTTTGTACTAGATACATTGTAAAAAAAATTGTAGTTTTAGTAAGTGAACTTGACTTGGTTTTCCAGAATAACATAAGACAATCAATTTTTTAACCATATGTACTATATTTGCAAACATCACTTGTCATTATTGTTGTAAAATTCACATGATGGTGAAATATATTTTATATGCTGTCTTTCTTGGGTTTTTGTAACTGTAGTTACTTGAAGTTTCTAAAGGAAAACTGTTTAAATACAACAGGGGTAATTTATGAACTACCCCTTTGGCGTTCCAGCACCCTTATCTACAAAGAGGCTTAAGGACGGGCACAGTCTCCACCAGTTCAGACCTGGCACAGATTCCTGCTCTAGTCTGCCCTGGCATTCACATGCTGTCATCTTCAAAGTGGCATGTGGGGCGGAAAAACTCTCCCTACTGACAGAGATGGGGAGATTTATGTGCCTTATCCACCAGTATCTATGCATAAATAATCTCTCCTCAATATTTTTTGTATTGTTTTACATCCCCTGCTTGCTTTTTACAGGCTAAAGAACGAGCCATAAGAACATTGGGATATTTTCCTGTTGGGGATTGTAGTTTTTCCCATCAGAAGATGCTTTTGCAAGGATTAATGGAATCAGTAGAAGTAAGTTACCGATTTGTCTTTGCTGCACAATCTAAAAAGGTGTATTTTTACATCCATAAACGCACAAGTTTCTAATAGAAATTACTAAATTCAGTCATTCATTATATAGTGATAAACCAGTTATACATAGTGAATAGAGGAAGCAGTCATGTGATCACGGGGTGTCCTCACGCATGTAGAACTCATTTTAAATATCCAAATAAACACTACATACATAACTTAAATATCCTAACAAATCACATTTTTGAGAAGTACATCTGGGTTACATACACTAAACTTGTCAATTAACTTAACAACACACAGAACTGCTTATCTGAACAAAGTAAATGGATTGCCTCAACCTACCCTAACGATTGTAATCTTCAGATGTGAAATGTTACCGGAACCAGTTTTTAAGATTTTTTTTTTTTTTATCATTAACAAAATATGGGATAAAAACTTTAAAACTAAATATTGCTTTACTTCCTAGGCAAAACAAATTGAGCTCCAGTTTACTATAGGCGAGGCAATCACAAATGCAGCTGTTGGAACAAAGTCCACAGCAGCCAGGGATGTTTGGATTGTTCCTGAGGAAGACTATCGGCCATGTGCAGGTAACTTTGGTGATATTGACATCCTGCTATATAGATTCTTAACAATGTATTTACTTTATTTTGCTTCATTGCTTTTTTACATATTTTTTTTTACATTTTATTTACAATATTCTGTCTTTTATGACCGTAATTCCTGTTCTCAATTATACTAGATGTGAAAGAGAATGATGTTGTTAAATGGGTATTGGACCAGGTTCTCAACAAGCATATTGGCAGTGTGAATCCGCATGTCAGACAGGCATCCTGTATATGGCTGCTGTCGCTTGTGAAGAAACTAAGCAACCATCAAGAAATAAAGGTTGGTTATAAATCTGGCACTATTGGGCAAAACATACATCATGCCCTAAATATATATGTTGTGCATGCAGTCATCCCCTTTTCCTAGAATTTACACAGTGTGAATGTATGTCAAGATTTCAATCATAATTTTATGAGACCATCACGATCCGTCACCATGTCAGTTCTAATTTTCAAATAAAAAAATAAGGTGTCGGGCAAACTATTGACATCTATGAGGAAGTCTGTTAATAAAACATAACAAATACTGTCTTTGTAGTGCACATGATATACATTTGATTAATTTATTGTTTAACATTCATCCTTTCTCTCTTACAGTCAAAGCTTAAAGAAATTCAAAGTGCCTTTATATCTATCCTCTCTGATAATGATGGTATGTACCTTCTGCATTGAATTGCCCCTAGTATGTGCAAAGTATTTGTTAGCTTGTGATTTTAGGCCTAGAATTGCAAATGATTGTTACTTATCATTAAAGTAAGATATTTACATAATATTTTACCATTTTGAAATGTAAACTAAGCAGTATTTAAAAGCAAAAATTCCTCTGGTATTATTCCTCTTCCAAAGTTTGGGTAACTTGAGATGTCGGGCACTATCTATGCAGTTTATGTCTCAGTCCATTTATCAGCCTAATTCCTTTGAGTCTATTGATAATTGCACAAAATCTGTTGCAGAACTTAGCCAGGATGTTGCATCGAAAGGTCTTGGGTTGGTATATGAACTGGGCAGTGAACACGACCAACAGGAGCTGGTGTCCATACTTGTGGACACACTTATGACTGGGAAAAGGTACTGTGACTCCTTGTGTTTTAAGTGTGTGTTATTAATCTGGTCTTAAGGTGATATTGCTAATACTAGATGTCAGCACAATGTATAGTTAAAACTAAATATTTAAAGCCATTGGTTTCTTTTACAATCAAATAGTACAGGTGATGATAATAGTAATATTCTTTACTGAGGAAAAAAATGTCTATTTGCTTTTTCCTTTTCTTCCTGCACTTAGCTGTTTATCTAAGTAAGCTTTCACTCCATGCTAACATAGACCAGTAAAGAGAAGCTGCTAAAGTCTCTAGTGACTTAACTCTTTACAGACATTCACATATTAAACTCTGCCTTACAGAACTGAATCATTACTCACCCAGGTGTGTGAGGTAAGGAGATGTTCTTTAGCCATCTCTCCTTCAGAACAGTTCTCGGATACAATGACTACTACACAGAAGAGGGGAGGGAAGAATTTTTCTTTATTAAAGTGTACAACAAACATAACTAGTATCTGCAAATAATTAAAAGTTGGCTTCAAATGGTTAGCTGTGCTTTTAATTTTCTGCACATTTCCCCTGTACTTTTTATATTATTGAGAGTTTTTGTAATGTGTTTGCATGCATATTACTGCAAGGCTGTGCTGCTGGAAAACATTGTATTGTACTGTACTTGGTTTTGATTTTTTTTCTTTAAATTCTGCATTAAATGTGTATGTGACTTTAAAATATTTTCATAGGGAATATTTCTGCTGAAGAAAAATTATTCATTTAATTCTGTACAAGGGCAATTTTAATCTATATTGTTCTGTTTTAGGGCGAAGCATGAAGTTTCTGGAGAAACCGAGGTTTTCCAGGGTACATCCATTGGCAAAGCTCCAGATGGGTATATGTTATTTTTATTTTAAATGTTCTTAGAATAAATGTAAAAACCACAAACAATAGGCCTGAAATTATACATGTTTTGATCGTGGGAAGAATATAAGGCTCGGTCAATTTTTTTTTTTTTAAATTTTAGCCTATTACTTCTTTTGTAGCACATACACTTTAAATTTTTGTTAAGACATTTTAGGCAAATGTTCATATCAAAAAAACTAATATGACTTTCAGTAACACATAACGCATAATAGTAGCTCAGCTACTAACGAAGACTAACAACAAAATTGTGGAATATACCCAATTGTAACTAGTAGTATAATTTTTGGGATAAGTGAAAATAATAATTGTAAGCAGTAGTAATTTAACAGTAACATTAGTAGTTAACAGTAAAATTTTTTTCCAATAGTATTAATATCACAATCTTCTGGTTTTCCAAAGACAGGGGCTGTCTACCTACAAGGAGCTGTGTGCGCTGGCCAGTGACCTTAGTCAGCCAGACCTCATATACAAGTTTATGAATTTGGCTAACCATCATGCTATGTGGAACTCGAGGAAGGTAAAATCTTTCATTTTATATTTGAGATATGTTCTCATAGGATGCTTCTGATTCCTTACTCATGTTAATATTTCTGTGTGTATTAGAACATTTACTGTATAGCCGAACCAATAATCCCATCATATTTAAAGGGGTATTCTCATCTGGGCATTCACATTCAGTTTCATTAATCTGCCATATATAAACATTTCTTCAATTGGGTGTTATTAAAAAAAATGTTCCTGTGTGAAGATAATTTCTCATAAATGTAGCCATGTTGTCCCTTAGAAATGAGATGGCTTCCTCGGTTACGACCACCTCATATTTTGGCAGCAATGTATTGACCCCTGCCTGACCACATGGATTCAGCAATGATTACCACAGGACAGCTGTAGGATATGCAGTAACTTCCGGACATTTCATATACAAAAACCTTTTGTTTCTTTGTGCGATCCCTCCAGCAGAGGTGGCAGTATCCAGGGACACAGTCTTGTTTCTAAGGGACCATATGACTACATTTATGAGAAATTATCTTCACACGGGAACATTTTTTTTAAAAAACAATCGAAGAAATGTTTATATATGGCGGAATAATGAAACTGAATGTGAATGGCCTGACGAGAATACCACTTTAAGTCATGGATATTTTCTGCAGTTGGGTCAATATAATGTTGTTATATTGGTAGCGATTGATGCCTTTCACAGGTTAATATAATCGGTCAACAATTTTTTTTTTTTTCATTTGTCACAGGGTGCAGCATTTGGTTTTAATGTTATTGCCACCAAAGCTGGAGAACAGCTTGCTCCCTTTATGTCACAGTTGGTTCCACGCTTGTATCGCTATCAGTTTGACCCCAACACTGGAATCCGCCAAGCTATGACCAGTATTTGGAACGCTCTAGTCACAGACAAAACTGCAGTAAGTTCATAAAATCTTGCCATTTTCTTCTAGTATGCTGCATTCATGAACTGAGCGGCTAGAAAATATCCATTTCTACAGGTTCATACGCATGGCTATGGTTTCTATGGCCTTGTGTATAAGCAGACTGTCCAAGCCAAAAATTATAGAGCAGGTCATATTCCTATCCATATTTATTCCTACCCAAAATTGGCAGCTAGATCATGGCCCCCCAGAGAGTTGTATGGCACCAGGTCACGGTGTGGTAAGCACTCTGTTTCACTTCACTCTGGCCTGGTTGCTTGGCTCTCTATGGAAAGTGGAGGGGTGAAGAACTCTCACCCCTTCTGTCTCGTTCACCTGACCATGTGCTCGCTTGGGTTACGGCCCTGGCGAGCACGCGTTAGTGTGCAAGAGGCCTTATACTGTATATTTCTATAAATTAATAATTTTAATAAAATTTGTTGCCATATTGTTCCCAGGTGGATAAGTATCTGACTGAAATCCTTCAGGATTTGATAAATAACCTTACAAGTAACCTGTGGAGAATCCGTGAATCCAGGTATGTGGTAAGGTTGTGTACTACCAGGAGAGCACTACATACAGATATTCAGATCACTGAATGTTTATTGCACCTTGGTGATTAGGGCACAGACCTGATAGAGCAGTGTAAATTCTCTAAAATATCTTCAGATTTCAACCTTACTACTTACAAATTCTTGCTGTTTCTTTCCTTGTTGCAGCTGTTTAGCATTAAATGACCTTCTACGTGGCCGCCAGCTTGATGATGTTGTTGACAAGCTTCCTGAGATATGGGAGACACTCTTTAGGGTCCAAGATGATATAAAGGTAAGCTATTGTTCTTACCGAGGATATAGAAAATAAAGCGCTAAGAAGTTAACATTTAAAGTATGTACATGATGGAATTTCACCCACAGATCAGCCTTTTATAGCAGCTGATAAATACAGAAGAGAACAAAAGAAAATACCTCCGCTCTCTGTGTTTACCTGCACATGTTGCATTACACAACTGTGGCAATTAATTATAGAACCAGTACATTTCTTAGCTGTTCTTGACCCAACATACAAACTGTTTAAGACTCTTATGATGATATTGATTTGATAAAAGTAGTGATAAATTGAGAGGCAATTTTTTCGTAAGGGCTCACCACATTAGATATAATGTACTGGCACAATTCCTGTGTCACTCATGCCATATTAGACAGATTTCCAACACTCTTCATCAAAATCTCAAGTCTAAGCTATTTAGGATCATAGATTTTAGGTGTAATTTATGCCAGTTTCTGTTGACAATGATATTTAATTTAGCAAATTAAGGCCACCGCACCACACCTCTAAAGTAATGTTCTTTGATAAATGTGCATCTATTCTTAGATAAGTAAACAAAATGTACATCTGACTATAAACTAATACCTTTTTAATCTGTACTTTATAGGATTACATATAAAGACTGATCACTTACTGAGACTGTGAAAATAGTTGATTTTAGGGCAGTTAGGTTACTATATTTAATAAGTGCCCTAGCATCCCTACTTATTTGTTTATTTCTCAACAGGAGTCTGTGCGAAAGGCAGCAGAATTGGCTTTGAAAACCTTAAGCAAGGTATAATGCTCTATTAACTATTATCCTGAAACACATTAAAAAGCAATTAAATTGCTTTAATTGGTTGTTAAAATGAGAAGCCAACTCTGGCAGCACTTTATTTCCCTTGGGTACAGAGGATCATGATGTTTAAATTCAAAATGATCCGTGGCAGGTTTCAACCACTTTAATTTATATATCACTAACTGAAAGGGATGCCCCATCAAAAACTATTATTTTCCAAATGTTTATTTAAAAAATTACATTTGATAGTTAAGTTACATGGGGTGTTTTTTTCTTTTCTCTCTTTTCTCTCCTTTGCTCTTTTAGGTGTGCATTAGGATGTGTGAACCATGTAAGGGAGCAACAGGCCAGAAAACGATTGCTGTTCTTTTACCGTGCCTTTTGGATAAGGGGATTATGAGTACAGTGACTGAAGTACGTGCCCTTAGGTAAGTGGACTAGACTATAGTTTCATTGTCAGTTTATTACTGCAACCAATTTCTTTTTTTTTTTTTTCTTACTAAAATAAATAGTGATTCGATTTTGAGCCCCATTGGGAAGAGGAACCGATTTGTCTGTGTGCACTATATAAATAAAGGAATGATTATTATTATAGTGAAGTAACCACTCTATTAACTATTAACCTGCCACTGGAGGGATAAAAAGTAGCTACAAAATGTTGCTTTCTATGTTGCAGGGCTATACAATTCTTGCTAGCACCAAGTACAAGGCTTTGAATATTGAAAGATATTGTATTTAATTCTGCATTTTATATTAAAATTACTGTTTGTGGTTTTATATTAATAGGCATTTCTACCCACTAGAATTTGTGTAATGCATATTGCAATGCCTGATCAGAAAAATAGGAGTGCCAAGTGTGGTATAATGTCATGACTGCATCATTTCTGATTTCTGCAGCCCTTTTAAACATACCGTATTAACATTTTGCAACTTTTTTTTTCTAGCATCAATACACTGGTTAAAATCAGTAAAAGTGCCGGAGAATTATTGAGGCCTCATACCCCAAAGCTCATCCCAGCTTTACTGGAATCTTTAAGTGTTTTAGAACCTCAGGTGTTGAATTATCTAAGTCTCAGAGCTACAGATCAGGAAAAGGTAAGTGTTAACTAGTAAATTATCTGGATTTCTATTCTATCGGCTGATTTAAGTGTAAAATGCTAGTCATTGATCTACATAATGAACCTGAGTGAAGTTGCTCCCCCCCCCCCTTTGTTCAAATTTAACAAAATTGGTGTAAAACGTTTGTGCTACATTTGTGCTGGATTGTGCAGCAGAAATTTTCGTTTGTGCTGCTATCGTTTTTAAGATATTAATAAAAGTTTCCAGAGGTCAACCAGCCCCCCCCCCACCCCCATCACCCAAATCAAACAAAACTGGTGCCAATCATTTTTGGTATGTTTGTGCTGGTCTACCACCGTGTGCTGGAGGTGAGGAGGAGGTGACCCCCTCCACCCTGCATAAGAAACAGTGGCACACGGGCGCACACTTGCAGAAGGATAGAGCATGCTCTATCTTTTTGCGGTGTGCGGCACGGATCGGTGTCACACTTGTGGCACCATACCGCCGCCGGGCTGCCATTGCTGTCTATGGGGACGTATATATGCGGCCACAAATTTTTTTCCAGAAGTCATCAGAGTTCATTCCTTCCAATGTACAATGTGTTTGCTAGCTCCCCCTGGTGATTTAAACATCAAATATTTGAACAGCACAAATGTTGCAGGGTTGATTGGCTTCAGTTTTGTTTCATTTGGGAAAAGTAGGGTCGGGGTTGACCTCTGATGGCCTTTGGAAACTTTTATCAATATCTTGAAAACAATAGCGGCACAAACGAAAATTTCAGTTGCACAAACCAGCACAAACGTTTGACACCAATTTTGTTATATTTGAACAAGGTTGGGGGGCCGACTTCACTCAGGTACATAATGAAGGTATTTTGGTCATTTGAAGAGGGAAAGATCTGGATTGCACATCTAAGCATTATACAGTGATCTATTTCTGCTTGGCTACATTAACAAATCAAACTCAACATTCTTAGTAACATTTTGATTGGATTTCATAATCGACCTCATTTTAGTGGGTCACTAGGTTAGTGGCTGTAGGCATCACATGGTGTCTACCATTGCTACAATGCAGCAAGAGTCATACATTACAGCACTGTGTGAGCAGTTCTGCAATGCTCACCATTCCATGTGGTCTCAGTAACTGTATGAGACCAAGTAGGCAGTCACTATATGCAGTCTCCTGTAAATCAGAACACTACATAATGAAAGTGTTTATCTTTGGGATTCATTGACTGGGGGCATACTATTATATCTAAATTAATATGCCCTAAATCTTTTTAATGTAACATCTATCAAATTGTGTGATTTTAATTTGAGCAGGCTGCTATGGATAGCGCAAGACTAAATGCTGCCAAATCCTCCCCCATGATGGAGACCATAAATATGGTAAGTATATTTTTATTGGTTTACAGTTTGTTCATTTTTTTTTTTACAATGGTATTTGCATAAAGAGGACCTGTCACCAGATTTTGACCCCTCTGACTTACAAGGCCTGCTGATAAAGGGTTACAAGTACTCCCCATATCACCTAAAATTAGCTGCCAGTGAGGCCCTGTACGGTTTTCTGATATGCAAATTAGCTTTTCTGACTCCTCTCTGGCAGCCTGAGAGAGAAGAGTCTGAGATACCAGTGAACCATGCTCCATTATTGTGACTGACATTTCTGAGACTGTCTGCTAATATTCAACTACATACATATAATGCTCTATGTACAGATGGGAAATATTGTGTCAATCTTTTTACACTGTGCCTTATGTTACATTTATGACACCTGACCAGTGACATCATCACAGGTCCTTTAGCCTTCTAGAAATAGCAAGTTGTACACCATGTATGTGATTACATGAAATCACAGCAGCCTCCATGAAGGATGGAGAGGAGTAGAAGTCCATGGAGGCTGCCATTGTTAAAACGCTATTGTTAAAACGCTAAAGGACCGGAGATGATGTCGCTCTGGTCACATGACATAAACTGTGACCAGTAAGGAGGCATAAGGCATGGGGAGTATTAGATGGGAGGGTCTGGCCTAGCAGGACATGCCCCCCTCTGATGCCATCGAATATAAGATAAAAGGTGATTTATGTGGATGTAATGAAACAATTTTTAGCTAAAAGAAGAGTGTTAATCAGTTAATAGGGATCTATAGGTACCTCTCACTGGCTGTATATGT
Source organism: Engystomops pustulosus (assembly GCA_019512145.1). Taxonomy (NCBI): domain Eukaryota; kingdom Metazoa; phylum Chordata; class Amphibia; order Anura; family Leptodactylidae; genus Engystomops; species Engystomops pustulosus. The sequence continues at coordinate 170,879,281 of CM033641.1, forward strand.
CCAAATGTGGTGACAGGGTTCCCTTTTACGTGGAGGAATCAGAGGAACTTTCAGTCCTCAGTTCTACTGTATGCTGTGGATGAGGATAAGGGTCTGTAAAGGGGCAAAACTTGCAACATTGTATCATAGATAATGTCTATGGTAAATAATAATAAAAGACTACATCACACAACAAAACTTTAATTCTTTAGAAATAAATAATATAATACAATAATAAGTTTTGCTTGTATTTCAATAAATTGCTGTTTCAAAGAAATATTGTAGCCCCAACTCATTGGATCTGTGTGTCTTAACTAAACTTCCAAACGGGCGTGCTCTCATATACCACGCACATCATGCTGGTTATCTACCTGTGGAACAAAGAATAATCAGGACTTGCATCTGTTATCGGTTTCTCCTTACAGTGTATTCAGCATCTGGATGTCAGTGTCCTGGCAGAACTAGTTCCCAAACTGTGCGAGTTAATCAAGAGTGGACTGGGGTTGGGCACAAAGGTAAGAGCAAGAAAAATCTGAACCATTAAAAGGATATCTTATAACTTGGGGTAGTCAATTGTCCATTTGTTTCCTGCCCCTTTGTCAGATAGGAGAGGATATTTATGATCCGACTACCAAGGTTTTGGGGAAATAAAGAAAAAATTATCAAGATCAAATAAAATCTGAGCTTTATTTTTCAGAATTCTAAAACAAAAAAAATAAAATTTATTATGACGGTTATTTCCATTTCCTGGAGTCATGAGTCAGCAGACATACATATAGGTTATAACGCCAGCAGAAGAGGTGTAATGATGACCCAGGACATGATAGTTTCCTAGATATCACAGAAATTCATCCGATGATTTATAATCTTCTGTTCTCTGGTTATAACCATAGAAGTACTGTATTTTCTATTTGCATTTAAAAAAATGTGCTTTTTTTCTTTTTTTAATTGTGTAGGGTGGATGTGCCAGTGTTGTTGTGTCTTTAACAACGCAGTGTCCTCAGGATCTGATGCCGTATTCTGGTAAGCTGTCTCACTTCATATTACCCTATTACAGCAAAACCTGTACCTTAAAGGAAACCTACCACTTGAAGTGGTAGGTGTAAGATTTGAATACCCGAGCACCAGCTCAGGGTGAGCTGGTGCCGGAGCTTCTTTTTGTTAGTGTTTTAAACCGCTGTATTGCGGTTTAAAACACTTTTTAAACTTTATGGCCGAAGCAGCTTCGGCGCACCATGCGAGCGGCTACATAAGAATGAAGGAGATCCGCTCGCATGGTGCGCCGAAGCTGCTTCGGCCATAAAGTTTAAAAAGTGTTTTATACCGCGATACAGCGCGTAATAGAGTTTGAAAATTCAAACTTATATTCTTAATCGCAATGAGCATTATACAGTCATGGAAGCGGGCAGCTGCAAGTTAAAGTAAAGTCTCTCTGCTCCACCTATATTTGGACTGACTTCTCTCCTTATAGAGATGTAACTGGCCGGTTCTCCAGATTGGATGGGGGTGGCCCGTATCTCTTGCATTCTGGTGCACTCATGATACATCGAGGATGCATTCTGGCCAGGTTCTGTGATACAGGGTGCACTGTTATCCACTGTCTGTATAGCGAGCTCATTGGTCAGGTTAGGGTAATCGTCATGGAAGCTGGCTGGAGTAAATCCCAATGTATTGTGAGTGTGCTGGAATACAATCTTTGGTGACAGGTTCCCTTTAACTCGCTATACTGTCCACATACTAAGCAGTAAATCATCATTAAATGAAGTCTAGAACATCTAATGGGTAAATATAAGGTAGCAGGAGCACATTTATTCGGCCTATGTATACATTATAGCTAGATGTATGTAAAACAATCCAAATTTCCTGATAATGTTTTCTTCACTATTGTTAAATAGGGAAACTTATGAGTGCTTTAGTAAATGGACTGTGCGATCGAAACACGGTAGTGCAGAAGTCATATGCCTTTGCTTTGGGGCATTTAGTCCGGGTAAGTATCAGAGACTACTTTTCATTGAATTGGCTTGTATTTGTCATTTAAGTAGTCATATTTATGTTGACTATATATTCTTCAAATGTATGTGTTCACAGACAGCCCGGGATACAAGCACAGAGAAACTTCTCCAGAAGCTGAGAAGCTGGTACATGGAAAAGGAGGGTGAGACACACTGTCATATTTCAACACATACCTATAAATACATTGACAAAAGCAATCCTATACATGGGTATAAGGAAATCATGATTGGTTATGACTTTCTTCAGAGTCAGATTATGTTTTTTCAGCTATGTTATTTCAGCTATTTTACTTGACTTTGCAGTAAACTCAGACCTCTTTTATGTCACTTCATGCCATTTCATGGAAACTGGTGTCAGTATCTGTCATTCTATTCTATGCTATCTTTATAGAGCAAGCATACAGGACAGGGTGCACTTTAACAATCCATGCCATCAGCCGCTACAGTCCTGATGTACTAAAGAACCATGCTGGCATGGTGTTGCCCTTGGCCTTCCTTGCAATGCATGAGGTTTCAGATGATGAAAAAGGAGAAAAAGAAGACTCAAACCTTTGGAGGGAAGTGTGGCAGGAAAATGTGCCTGGTAAGTTAAAGGGGTATTCCCACAAAGACAAGATTCTTAAATATACTCAGGATAACAAAATAACACATCCTCGAATTCACTGTTATTAACAAAAAAAACAGCATTTCACTGATCTAATTCTAACTTTTCTCAATCGGTTTTGGTGTTTACAATTTTTGTTTCCCTGAGATCTGACCGTAAATCTTCTGACTATGGTCAGTTGCTTCTCTTGTCTGCACACTGCAGTGTTTCCTGCCCCTCTCCCATGCATTACGAGACCAGCTCAGACACGGGCACTTTCTGCCAGCAAGCAGCAGTGTGCAGAGACTTGCTCTACAAGCTACAGACTGATAAGGTCTTTATCGGGGAGGGAGGCACATAGCAGAGCTGACTATGTGTGTGTTAGCAGGACTGATAGTGTTATTTTGTTTTATATCCATCTCATTGATCTCATCATCTCTCATATTTGATCTCACTATGTGTCAGATACTAGTAGCTAGTTCAGAAGCTAAATGAAAGTGTATATAAACCTGGACCTTGATAATCTAAGCACATTGTCAGCACTAAGCAATTCATAACACAGAGGAATCATGAAGTGTCTGCTTAAAGAGTCCCTACCCACACTCTTACAATCTTACACTGACCATCACTGAGTTACAGGAGCTAAAACTGCAATAAAACTGAGTAATATTGTAAAGTATGGGGGTTTAAAATAATCTTTGTGTAAACATCATTAGGGGGTTAAAATTTTAGAACTTTTTTTCATTGATGTATTTTTCATTTAAGTATTTGATTGTGATGCCAATGAATGACCAGAATGTTATATACAAGATTAAATGTGTAAAAAGGAGATTACACACTTGGTAGTATTTTTGTAGTTCGTTGCAGGGGGGGATCCGGATTAGATATTCTAAAATATCTGGTTACAGCTAAATGGGTCATTACGAATTATTTTTTTAATCTGCAGGAAGTATAAGTGGCGGCATTCGATTGTACATGAAGGAATTAATAGACATTTCACAGAAAGCTCTACAGTCTCCATCCTGGAAAATGAAAGCTCAGGGTGCTGCAGCCATGGCTTCAATTGCAAAGCAACAAACTGGATCACTGGTCCCTCCACACTTGGGAATGGTCATTGGAAATCTCTTGCATGGTTTACCTGGAAGAACTTGGTCTGGAAAGGTATGGAGTACTGGTGTTGGAAGATGAGCTAAATGACTTGCACATATAGAATATGCTATAGAAAATAGTTTGTGGCCATATCCCCCTTCCAAAAAAGCAATTTATATGCCGTTTATAACTGTTACATATGACAATACATGGCTCTTATTCTGTGATTAAATGCCCACCATGTAGCTTCAAGAGGGAAAAAGGGTTACATTGACCTCTATGGATAGCATCCTGAAAAGAATCTATACTTGCTTTTTGATTGTGGTCAGTTTCTCACATCCGCTACAGCCTAATCGAGTCTACAGCTGCATGCAGTGGGAGTTCACTGTCAACACCAGGGCTATCCCACTCCTTAATTTCCCTAACTCAGACTCCCACATACATGGGGCATGTTTAAGTGATAAATTTACAGTACCAATGGTTATTGTATCGTAATGGTGATAAAAAGCCAAGTTATTTAGGTAGAACATAAAAATATTTATTGGAATGCAACCTTAGAACTATAACGTTAATAAATTGTAATTATGCAAGCACTATGTGGAAAAAAAACATTTTTCAACAAAAATGTACTGAATAATATTTGTTTAGTGAGTCTATGAATTTGTTCTTTGAAACAGTATTGCCTCTATTAGATCCTCCGTCATAGATGACCTCAAGGCAAGAGAACTGCCTCTCCACACAGACTTTGATCGGTGGCAATACAGTAAACACACAGGCAACATCTCTAACAATTTCAAAATATAGAAGAATTGCCTGATGAATGGTTGAACTGTCAATATCAGGCTTTTCTCGAAGAACATCTGACTAAGTCTTTCACATGTTAATGTTGCATAGCGCTACATATAAAGACTTTGCTTCTCTACTATAATACTGTTATAAAACAGTTTTCCCCTCATATTCTATCCATAGTGTATAGACTCCATTAGAGCCGCTATCTTATACAAACATGAACTCAGAGGAAAAGCAAACTAAAACATATAACAATATACCTAGAGAACCTACACTGGACAATCCTGCCTTAATCCAGTTTTCCGGATCACTCAAGCAGTTCTAAAAAAAAGTGCAGACTTTTGATCTGTACAAGAGGAGCTTTACCACAATGCATGTACATGCATGTTCAGCCATATTCATCTCAACTTTAAGTATACAAACATGAGCTCAGAATAAAGGCAAACTAAAATGTAAAGCAGCATACAAAGAGAATTACACTGGGCAATTGATTTATACAGTTTATTAAAACGTTAGATATGTTAAGTATTTACCTTAATCCTGATTTTCTGGTCACGTTAGAAGTGCTAGAGAAGTTCAAGCATTTCCCAGTGCCTGTTTACTGTGTAGGAGAAGCTTCACTACTGTGCATGAGCAAAACGTGCATCCACATACATCTCAACTAAAAGCCTACATTCATTTGTAAGATATTCCATAATTTCCACAAATTCTTCAGAAAAAGTATTACGCACATACTGAAGTGAACTAATTGTAACAGTTTATTATATATTTTCGGAGTCCGAGTAAATCCATCTTATTCCGCCTCCACCAAAATGGTCACTGACTCCCAACTTCACAGCCCTTGTCAACACTATATGGGGTGCTGCGCTGGATAAATACTGATAAATATTGGAATTGTGCATCCATGGTTTTCACTTATTTCTTATTTATGTAATGTATAATACATTTATTTTGCAGGAAGAGCTGTTGAAAGCTATTGGGACAGTAGTTTCTAGTTGCAGGTGAGTGGTGTTTGTTTCAAGCAGCTTTTTTTTTTGTTTTGTTATTTGATATCCACATCAGCAGTTATGCCAGGTATGGAGCTCTCTTGCTTTCACCTATTTCACCAGATATTCTACCAAAAACATATGTATTGCTATAATAACTGTACTGTACTGATGAATGTCACTAATTTTTTCCCGTATGGCTTTTCATAAACAAAATAATCATATTTATATCATAATGTTCATCTTTTGTCCTGAGATGTGTTACAGAATGTACAAATTACTCACCAGCCATTGAGTAGTGGGTCAGCCTGTCCCAGTTTCACGGCCATTTATGTCTAACAGCCACACCCTATGATGATTACAGTGCAGTTTTGGTTTGGTTATGTGATGTTAGATCTTTATAAGAGGAAGAGAATTGGTTATACTTAAAAGGGGTTTACATGTAAGCTTGCTCCCCTACTTCACGTGACACAAGCAAATTTAACAGAATAGCAAGAATGATTTGCCAAGCACAATTTTTGGGTTGTATCTGCGGTTGATGTTAGATATACTACTGTATTATTTTATAAAGGGATGAGCCTTACTTCTCCTTTCCCCATGCATGAATTAGCGTTGCCTATAATGGCTAAAAGTAGAGAGTTCCTGTAGCAGTCTTAACATCAGGGCGGTTGATATTACTGGTTTGGTGTGTCATTGAACGATAGGGAACTTCCTACTTAAAGGTCGCATAAGAGGCAAAGATTTCCTATTCCCATCCTAGATAACATATATGTATATTCCTTTCCTTGTTCTTTACCTAGATATTCAGATTTTTCTGACGGTGCTGCATATATTTGTGTTAAAACACAATATGTAGCGAAAGATGACGGCACTCACCGTTTCCAAAAACGTGGAAAGCGTCCTTTATTGGTGGGGAGGCATGCAGGGGGGTAAAAAGACATGCCTCTTCACCAATAAAGGACGCTTTCCACGTTTTTGGAACCGTTGAGTGCCGTCATCTTTCGCTATGTATTGTGTTTGGACATCTTCTTACTTATATCTGATTGAGCTCCACCGGGCAGTCCTGCCGTGATCACCTCTGCCCCTGGAAAGTCGAGCTACGTGTTGGGCTGTCGGCAGTATCGTTGGGGCTGTGCCCGCCAGAGACATTTCTCCACTTAATATATTTGTGTTACTTGCTCTTTACAGTGAACAGCTGAAGGAACCAGTTCCTGGACAGCCAAGTATAGAAGAAATCATTCAGGCAGTATTGAAAGAGTGTCGGAAAGAGAATGTCAAGTACAAGATTATAGCACTGAAGTGTGCTGCAGATGTGCTAGAATCCACAAAGGAGGATCGCTTCCAAGAATTGGTTGATATCCTGTTTCCTATGATAAAGAAGGTAAAAAATCCTTCTTAATTTGTTAGGAGTCCTATGCTAGCCAAAGTGAGTGTGTGCTTAAGTTTGAAATGTATGACATTTATTAATATATGTGCTTTATATTATGTGTGTATGAGCATGTTTGTAGTTATAAGTGAGACTTTGTTCCACTTAAGAAATTAGTTGTCCAGGGAACCCTCCTGGTGGCTTTAATGCTGATCACCAACTGGGAGTCTCCTGAATAAAGTCAGAAAGTTGCACAATTCCACTGCATTTGGAATTTTTTTTCCAGCTTCCCAGTACAATGAATGTTGCCTATACGAATTACAATTTGCCCCGCAGAAATATCTGTAAACATGAACATCTTGTGTTTTATGTTAATATTTTGTTCATTCACTCTTGTATGTTCAGAGTTCTAATGGAACTGTGGGCGCACGATCACCAAAGGAAGAGGAAGATGATGACGATGAGAATGAAAAAGTAAAAGAACGGCACACAGAATCGTTGTTGTGCGCCTTCTCAACTCTAGGCAAGGCCTGGCCGAGAAATGCTGACACACAGCGTAAGTTATATGTATATATGCTAAGGTGTCCGATGCAATAATTATATTTCTCTGAATCCTGGAAGTGCATTACTAGATGAAGTGTGTATGGCTCTACTGTGCACAACCGTACTGGTAAAGCAATGTGTCTGCATGTCAGCCGTTGGCTTAGTCCCAACCAATCCTTCATCAGCAGGTGGCTTGAAAAGATGATATGTTTATGCGCCTCCAGTCGAATTCTGCACCTGTTGTTATTCATGACGCCTTATCTGTGAAAGGAACACGGGGAGCATTTTTCATTTACCGTATATACTTGAGTATAAGTTGACCTGAATATAAGCCGAGGTACCTAATTTTACCGCAAAAAAATGTGAAAACCTTTTGATTTGAGTATAAGTTTATAGTGGGAAACGCATTGGTCACAGCCTCCCCCCACTATATAGCTATTCAGCCCCTGCCTCCAGTATATTGGCAGCCAGCCCCCCGGTATGTAGCCAGCCAGCCGGCCCTCAGTATATAGCCAACCACCCAGCCTGCCTGCACCCAGTCTATGGTCAGCCAGCCTGCCTGCACCCAGTTTATAGCCAGCCAGCCTGCACCCAGTCTATAGCCAACCTGCCCAGCACACAAAAAAGGAAGTCAATACTGACTTTTCCGATGCCCCCCCCCTCCCGGTCCTCTTTTTCTTTCGTCTGGCAGAGGCAGATCCGTGCGACGTAGCGGCCATCATATTGTGTGTGCCAGAAGCTGGCACACACTCTGATGTCTGCATCGGTTGACGTCAGAGCCTGTGTGCCGCAATGTCACACAGACCTGCTGGACGTAAGAAGAGGACCTGCAAGGGGCGTTGGAAAGGTGTGTTAACTTCCTTTTTTTTTTTTTTCTCAAGTATAAGCCTTTGGGTTTTTCAGCACATTTGTTGTGCTGAAACACACGGTTTATACTAGAGGTTGTACGGTATTCATTGCACCATTTTGGGGTACACATAATGAATGAGGTTTCATATGCAGCATAAATGACATAACATTAAGATTTATGTATTTTTTCCACCAGTTAAGATTTTTAATAATTTATTCATTATTTAGTCTTCAAAAAGAAAGCGAGTAACCCCATCATCTGTTCACTACATCTGTAAATGGAGGGATGGAACACAGGGGTTAAATGAAGTCCATGTATGTTGTTAATGCGTTATTGCTGTTTTTCATGGTTAAATAGGCTGCTACCGTTTTGAAGTTTGCAAGTTAATGTGTGAAAGGTTGAAGCTAAGCACGTGGAAAGTTCAGCATGCTGTACTTCAGTCTATGAACGCGTATTTTCAGGGGTAAGTCTGGTCCAGGTGTGGCTGAATATTATTCCTTCATATATGTGATTTATTATTTGATTTATTCTGTTAATATCTTGAGGCATGAATATTTTCCTCTTTTTCAGTTTACTTATCTTAGAAAAGGAGCATTCAGACATTACAGCCCTTAAAGAAATCCTCACAGAGGCCTGTCCAGCGCTTTCACATTCTCTAGGTACTACAATATTCTTGTTAATGTGCCACATTATACAGCTGATCATTGGAAGGGAGTCCATACTCTGACTCTGCACCACATGCACAGGGTGTATAAACATAGCATGTGGTCCTGGAAGCAGTCAGCTCCTATAGAAGCCGGGCGATGTAACTAGAAGTCATTGCATAAATTCCACTTAGATAAACATCAATATGCATGAAGCCTCTGTATAGGCAATTTTATCATTAGACAAGATGCACAGGAACTGGGTCTCTATATCCAGAGATACACTAATTTCAATGCAAGAGAGTTTGTTGTTAAATGAAGGAAGTAACGTTGTGGTTTTTATCATTTTCATTCACTGCTATAACTTCTGTTATACTTGCCTTCTGCTGCAGGAAACTAATGTCTGTCTTTTTGTGTGGCAGAAAATAAGAGTTATGCATCTGTAAGAACAGAAGCCATCAGTGTCATAGAAATACTTGTAAAGAAACTTGAAGGTAAGTAGGAGACTAATGAACATAATCTGAGCAGCAGAGGTCACACAACATCTTTTGAGGCAGAGTAAAGATACTCTCTTAAAAGAGTATTTTTAGTTGTGAATGAGTACAAAAGTTGGAGTAATGCACATTAAATATTCATCAGGAGTAGATAATCAGTAGTATCAGTCTTCCACAGATCAATAAGTACTTGTGGCAATTCCAAATGCATCTTGTAGCATACACTAAACATATAAATAAGCCTTGCCTATTCCTTGGCACTTTCACAGGCATTATTACTACTGCTGCAGAGAGGAGTGACTTTTAATGACAACTTCCCGAAATATCAGATAAGATGTATTTATTAAAGTGAAAGGTTAATGATGATAGATAACAAAATTCTGCTGGAAAATCTGAACTGGAATAAATGTCTCTTCTTGAAAACAAAAAAAGTATGTATAATTTAATGGAAACCAGTCCTCAACCAACCAGGTGGCTCCTTCAATTTTGGGGTGGTATGGAATCCAAACATTTCATAGGAGTTCATAGGCCAATCCAATTTGTCTGAATTAATTGGAATTTCTGGAGTACTGGCCCTGAAATAGTCATGGCATGCCACCAGGAATTGCGACTATTTTCCCCATGACACCGCCTCCACTCCATGAAGGGGGCCGGGGTGGGTCGTTCCTGTGCTGGAACCCCTGGATAGTTCGGGATGGGGTTTAATCATGGCATGATGTTATGATAAATCGCCCCCCATATAATGTGATGTGGTGTAGATGACCACCAACTGCCTGTTTTTTCTTCCAGTTCTGTGCTCACAACAGCCAATAGGGAACACTAGGATCTTTTGACAGAAGCTGTTTTCCTTATCTTTTCTTTATTTTTAAAATAGTTTTGTAATATTTTTCAGATTCGCAGCAATGGGAAAGCCTTACACTAGACAATAGAAATTTGCTTATTTCATCGTTGTCTACTATGGAACTAGACAGCAGACCAGACTTGAGAGATAAAGGATTATTGTTGAAGAAGAAGTTGGAGAACTTAAATTAATCTTTATAAAGTAAACGCCTGTGGAACTCAACCAAACATGTTTCGTGGATTTTAAGAATTCAAATGAAGATTGCATTACGCTGTAGCATGCATCATTCCACGCCTAAAATAAATATTTCCATAAAGTCCCTTCTCTTGTACGTTTTCTGCATTTTCTAGGTCACACTTGTAGCTAAACATGGATGTAAACAGCTGCAGGTTAACTTGTGCGTTTTATGGTGCCGCTATGTACTACAGCAGAATCCATTCTTAAACCTGCTTGGAATCAGTCAGTTGTGTTTTATTATAAATAATGGTCTTTATTGTCAATTCCTCAGTAGTAATTGTGTTTTTTTTCGGGTCTTTAAAACTAATTAACACTTTTAATGGGCTGGTAACAGCAGTAACAATTGAAAATATGAAATATTTGTGAACCTCCATCAGCTGCATCTAAAGCCAGCATGAATCTTGTCATGAATTTTGAGGTATTGACTCTTGGGATAGGCATGTACTATTATCACTTTGTTCCAAATAAAATGACTTTAAAAGAGGTTACTCTCCCAATCTTGAAGAGGGTTTAAAGAGAACCTGGGAGCAAAAAGTGGCCATTATTAGTTTTCAAGCAACTAATCACCTTCCAGATCATGTTTGAAAACAAACTTTGAAGTGAGATTAAGCTGCATAAAGTTTGAGGTGGAGAGACTAGGTCTGAAGTCAAGCTCTCCTGCCACATGATTGATGACACGCACCAGATTTCAGTAGAGCCATTTAGTGATGTTCCTGGTTGCAGGGCAGTAGTTGTAGCAAAGGAGCTTTCACAGATAGAGGTTGACTCGATCGCTGAGCACCGGATGATTCATTTTCCCACTGGGCCATGAAAGAGGTGTGATCTGGAGGGTGTTGTTCTGCTTCACAACGTTTTCTTCACCATATAAACTATGAATCCATGAAAAAGCCTGCCTCAGTCTATGTAGACTCAACCCCACGCAGCTCGGTATCCAGTCTTGGAAATCACTCCCTCTTTAAGCAGAATATTGGGTGCAAAGATTTATAAATGATTTTGTCAACGGGGCTTCCAGTATTCTAACATTGTTCTTTATAGTGAGTTATCCACTTGGAACTGTAGTACAGTAGAAATGTTAGTTGGAAAAAAAACCTACAGGTTCAAGAAAGAATTCTTATTCATTAATGGGGTTTTTCTGTGGGTGGGACTACTTCTACAGGCTGTGACAGGGACTGATAAAATATTTTTACTTCTGTTTTGTTATAGCTAAGAGCAGTTATTTACTATAACGGGCGGCGCCTAGAGCTAGTATATACATAAAAGAACCGCTGACTAAACACTGGCATATTCTTCTTCAGGATTCTTATCTCAAGAAAATTCTGGAAGAAAAACCATCAATCACCTGGTCCCCACCCTTAAAAGCATTCAGGTTCCCAGTGCATTAAGACAGCACATTCAGAAAGAAAAATCATTTGCACCAACACTTCCTCTCATGCTGCAGGCGAAACCTTTAACATGAAATACCACCTTACATGTCATAGTAAGTATGTAATACATGTAATCGAATAGAAATATGGAAAACAGTACGTTGGGAGGACCACCCAACCATTACACTGCAGACTCAATGTTGGACCTGTGCTGATTAAGTTTAAAAAAACAATCATGGACTTTCTAGGCACTATGAAAAAATATCCCTATGAAAATAAGTATTACACCAATTGATCATATTTCAGCTAGTACGTAGTACAACACAAATTGCTATACCCACAAAGGCAGGATGTAGGGGGCATTAAAGGCCTTGTCCAGGATTTGTTCTGTAAGACAACGGATGCTTGCCTTTCTCTAGCATTCTGTTCAGCGTAGCACATCCCAATATCACCAGTCCTTTGGTATACAGAGGGTCAGCGGTGATGTCACGTCCATAGTATGAACCTGCTACACAAATGTGCACAGCCCGTGTAAACGTGCTGTATGGTGGCACGATCCCATTGGCTGCACACAGAGCAGGGGACGGGAGTCTCTGCACTACATAGAAATATAAAGCAAGGAAGTTTCTTCTGCTGGCCGAGGCTCATTTTTTTTTTTTTAATGAAAGTCACCTAAATGCCCCATATAGTGTAAAACTCCAAAACACAATAAAATGTGAAAATCACAACACATATAGGGTATCTCCACGTCCATAATGAGCCGTACAATAAAATAAAATCATTACTGAATCCAAATGGTGAACGCCTAAAAGAATTTGATTTTTGCGCATCTAACCAAACAAAACAACACCATAACAATTGATAAAGTGATTAAGTCTGCATGATAACAATAAAAAGTACAACTCGTCCCGCAAGAAATAAGCCCTAAAACAGCTCAATCAACAAAATATTAAAAATATTACGCTGCTTAGTAGATGGCAATGCAAAATCAAGATTTTTTCTCTCCAAATGTTTTTATTTTGTAGAACAAGTCAAACAAGAAGCTATATAAATGGGATTTCACCGTAACCGTACTGACCCATAGAACACAAGTAGCATGTTATCTGTACTATTTGGTGTATAAAACAAAAAACCCTTAAAATTCAATTACTGAATGATTTTTTTTTTTTGGGATCCCATCCCAAAAAAAAGAAAGGTAAAATGGGGTATTCTACTTCCAAATATAGTGTTACTGCAATCCTTGAGTAGGTGTAGTTTTTAAAATGGGTTCACCTTTTGGAGGTTTTTACTGCTCTACTTAGGGGCTCAGCAAATGCGACATGGCGCCTGAAATCAGTCCCAGCAACATCCGTCTCCCTCCTTTCCTTCTGAGCCGCACTGTGCGCCCATACAGCAGCTTGTGACCATGTGTGGGATATTGCTGCATTCAGGATAAACTGGGTAACAAACTATGTGGTGCGCTTTGCTCTTTGGCCCCTAAATTTTTATTTTTTAGGGGTTAAAGCAAGGTTTTTTGGGAAAAGATTTTCACTTGCAAGAGCCAATGTAAATACTTTCTAAAAAGCTCATTATAAATTCTAAGAGCCGTGTAGTATGAATGTGTAAATTTTAGGACTATAATCATTTTGTCAAAATTCAAAAATTCTAAATAGAACCTTTATTTTGTTTTAATTCTTGTGAGGAACTTAAAGGGTTAACAAGTGTACCAAAGGCTATTTTGAATAGTTTGAGGGGTGCAGTTTTAGAAATTGAGCAATTTGGGGGGAGTTTCTAATGAATATAACTTTGAAAACCCTTATGAGGGTGAATTGTCCACTAAAAATATTGAAAATTTGGAAGGGGAAAAAAAAAAAAAAAAAAACTGTTCGAACGGTGTTAGGTAGCAACCAATTTGGGAAGTTAGACTAACTGTATGATGAGTATAACATTTAGAAATCAGAAAACAGGAACATTTTTAAAATTTTCACCAGATATCCTTTTTTTTTTTACAAATGAGTGCAATATATTTAAACTAAAGTATAGCATTAATGTGAATTACAACATGTCATGAGAAAACAATCTGAAAAAAAAAAACTTGGTAAGATAAAGCGTTCCAAAGTTATAACTGCATATTGTGACACAGCTCGATTTTTCAAATCTGTCTGTGTCCTAAGGCTGAAAATGAGCTTAGTCCTTAAGGGGTCAATAGTTAATATAGATCCGGTGCAGTTTTGCCAGCAGAGGGAATGTCCTTGTATTATATTCCCATATACTGCAGGTACTCTCGTCCTCTGTGTGTAGCCCATGGGATTGTGCCACGTATACACAGGCTGCACACATTGGCATGAAACAGTCTTTATGGTTGGGAGGAGGAGGAGGGGTGAGCAGACAAGATCGTTGCCCCCCTGAATAGCCATGTGAATGAGCCCCAGCAGCACACAAACACGTGCAGACTGTGGCAACATACGTTTGTTGGTCCAATTCCACACATGTGCAGCAGGCCTTACACAGATACAAAGGCCTCTGGAATGAGGAGGCATGAAGATGATAAACATGTAAGGGTGCTTTCACACTGGCGTTTCTTCACTGAAGCCATTTTGGAGATTGTTTTTCTCTTCCTGCCTTCATTGATTTTTAACTGATGCCTTACTGAATCATTCCTTTCAATGGGCTTTTTCACTCTTCTTTTTGTGTTCACTAACATTGGACCAGTGGGAAAAACTGCAGTGTGAAAAGGCCCATTGAAATGAATGGTTCTGTAACGTATCAGTGATAAATCACTAAAGCCAGGCCGAGAACACCGTGTAGCAGGATCATATCTGCTTAGGAGGCAATCCTGTGAATATTAACTGCTGGAGATGAGTACCATGGCTATATGTTTCCTGGTCTAAGCATGCTTACAAAGCGACAACACCTTAGTGGTTTAGTAGCTCTAGACTGTAACAAGTACTTTCTAAAGTAATCAACATTTACACAAAAGTTAAGGCTAAAAAGCAAATGAATATCTTAAAGAATTTATTTTTACAAAAAAGGAAATTAAGTTGGTAGGGCATTTCTTAAGTCTAAACAGTCACAAAATAATGGACTGCATTGCCTTAGTCAGCTGAAAAGTATTAAAATGTCAGAGTTATAAATGAATCCACTTGGCCTTTAGGTGTTATAAAATTCATGTTATACATCAAAGCTAATGTTTCACCTTATAACAAGAAAATATATACAATGAGGAAAGAAATGGCACATCTCACGGATGTCTAAAACAGACAAGGACAGGCAGGAGGTTAAATACAAGGGAAATGTAATGGAGTTTAGATGATTTCAAGCCATCCATTCTGATTGTATAGTACAATAAATTCTTTGCTTGAATCCTTTAAGCATCCACTTGCATGCGGTTTCTTTTATCTTTAGATTTGCTCTTGTCCAATCTCTGCTGACCAGTAGGTGCTCCTCCATTCTGATTCTGTGCAAACCGGGCAACTGTAGACACTCCGTCCACAAATTTTGTCTTGAAGAGGACATTGGCGTTGTTAAACATCCCGTCTTTCAGTGACACAACTATGAACTATAAAGAAAAGAATTCACAATGTGTTACTTGGGTAAAAAGCAAGGGCCAAAGTAAATTGTAAAGTAACATGTGACCTAATGCTACAGTTCCACATACCTGCGAGTGTCTGAAGTGTGTCCGAAGCATCTGACCAATGTTTTGTGTATGAGAGAGGTCCAAAGCAGCATCAACTTCATCCAGAATATAAATTGGGGCAGGTTTAAAAAGTAACATGGCCAGAATGAGAGACAAAGCAACCAGGGATCTAAAAAAAAATTAAAAATATTAACACCAAGATAATGACAGAAATATAGGAGAAAATATTAAGAACACTTGGTGTAGAAGAAGAGAATGCAAGTTATGTATATTTCTTTTTAAACTATTGTTCTTTACAATATAAACATCAGGCAGCGTTCTGCAAAACTGCATAAAATTCTGTCTCAAAAATTCCTTGGAAAAGTTGGCATGCAATGTTTATGCAGTATACACAATGATTTCAATTCAGATTTGTTAAAATCATTATTGTCTCAATGTAAATCTGCAGATTGCAAATTTTAAAGGGAACCTGTCATCAGGATTTTACATCTTAACCTAATGAAATGTTCCCATTTAAAAAAAAAAAAAAAAGGGGGCCATGCGCTTGGGGCTGCCCGTCTACTGGGGGCCATGCGCTTAGGGCTGCCCGTCTACCGGGGGTCATGCGCTTGTGGCTGCCTGTCTACCGGGGTCATGCGCTTGTGGCTGCCCGTCTACCGGGGGCTTTGCGCTTGGGGCTGCCCGTCTACCGGGGGCCATGCGCTTGGGGCTGCTCGTCTACTGGGGGCCAGGCGCTTTGGGCTGCCCGTCTACTGGGGGCCATGTGCTTGGGGCTGGCTGTCTACTGTGGGGAAAGTGCATATTGTATGGCTCTCTCCATAGAAGGGTGAGCGCTCCATAAGCCGGGCCATACAAGTGTGCTAACTATACCGTGCACAATGCACTCCTATGGCAGCCGTATGAAAGCTGCTGTTCGTATGGCTAGCAAACGGGCGCCATATATGATCATGTGAAAGGGGCCTAATAGAGATACATAGTAAGTCCTCCTCAAAATACAGTTAAAACAGAAATAATAAACTTTCTGTTTTACACACAGTACATGGTCATAATGAACCTGACAATTAAAAAGTAGACTAACAAATAAGAATGCAACCTACACTTAATACCTGTGCCTTCCTCCCACTAATTTGCCCTTAATATGACCCTAAACTAAAAAATGCCCTGCCTAACCATACCCACATAAATCAGACCCTCCCCTAATAATACCTACACAAGTAATGTGCCCACAGCCCCCATTAAGAAGTCCCCTGGAGTGCCCAGTAATGTTCCCCACAGCCCCCTGTAATGTCACCAGAGCCCTTTGTAATGTCCCCCATAGACCATACTAACAAGTTCCCCACAGTGCCCAGTAATGCCCAGCTTCCCTAATGTCTTCACAGCCCCTAGTGATGTCCCCACAGCCCCCAATGTCTTCACAGCCCCCCAAATATCCCCCACTAAAAAGTTCCCAGCAGCCCCCTGTAATGTCCCTCAATAAGAAGTCCACCACAGCCCCAGGAATGTCCCCCATGGCTTCCCTAATGTCTTTACAGTCCCCATTAATGTCCACAAAGCCCCCTTTAATGTACTCACAGCCACCAATAATGTCTCTTGCAGCAGGCTGAAATGTCCCCTATAGCCACCAGTAATATCCCTCTCAAGGCCAAGATCCCTCGATGTGCCTCTCCTGCACCCCCAATGTATAATTAAAAAACAAAAACAAAACAAAAACACTCATACTCACCTCTGTCTCTTCTTCGGCTTCTCGCCATTCACTGCAGCACTGAGGAGCGGTGACATCATCACCTTGTATCTCCTCCTCCTCCTGGCAGCTGTAGTGAGCTGCTTGCTATCTATATCCTGAGGACACAGATAGTGATGAGAGTGGGAAAATCTGCCTGGACAGTGGGATGAGGGGACATTTGGGGCACAGGCCAAAATATCCAGTGCACGGCCCCAAATCTTTTGACCTAGTAACGCCCCTGCACATGGGACTTTGGGTTCTAATTAAGCCAGTATTCTGGTGTAGACACAGTGATATGACACAGTGATACAGCTACCCCACCCACGGAGAAGGACCTGTTCCTGCTCTCAATAAACATGTACATAAGAGCCATTTCAGGACCTTTGAGGGTCCTCCAACGGTCCTGAAACAGATTGAAAACAGGCAGAAGAGACGCATCCTCCACTTTGCTACCATATGAAGGAACTTGTTGGGGCTGTAATATTCATACAGCCCAGGGCCCATGGCAGTCTTAGTCCTGAGCCTCATCAAGAGAAGGAAGGGGCTGCAGAACATCCATTGGCAGGAGGCTTGGAGTGCTGTGGAGAGCAGTTGCACCTGTAAGGGGTTTAGTTTCACAGCAGTTGGGAAGCATGTTCATAGAATTGTGACTACATCAATGTATAGCTACATATTCCAATATATTCCTGTACTCACATGTGCCCTATTCAGAGGGAAGGGCAGCCCCATGCAGGGCAACCTGTTGTCTCCATGCCTGCCTGGCCACACCCTCCTAATAAATATGAATTTGCTTGCCCCGGGGAGGCTCCTATGACTGCATACACACAAAGGAAGGGATCACACAGCCCTCGTCCATTCACTCTCATCCCTGCCCTAAGCCCTCAGCTGCATCCCTGAGCAGCCGCACTTCATGCTCACTCCACTGCAGCCACTTGTAATGCTCCATCCTCATCCACAACCAGGGCACATGAAATAAAGCTCTCGTCATGATTTATGAATGACCGCTCCTGCAGGATCTGGAAAGGGATACTAGCAAGCAAGCACGGCGAGGGGAGGAGGAGGACGGGAGCTGATCCATAGTGTGTGCTTACAGGGTGTGCATTGGGATAGAGGGCTGGGCTTGGCTCTCCCAGCTCACTGCTGCAGCGGGCTCCAGACCAGGGACAGCACCTGAGGAAATCTGCATGACTTTTGCAAAGGTAAGCAAAGCCCCGTGCCACCTCCATACAGGACACTGGAGCAGCAGGCAGGCGCGCTTTTCTCATGGGGCAGCGTGAGTGCGGGTAACCGCTGTCTGTTATCTGCCATATGTGCACCGGTCCTGAGAGGGTGTCGTCCATGCTACAGCGCAGGTTTCTTGTGTGACACATGGGCTTGTAGTTATTCCATACACTTGTCACACATGGAGTTACTTGTTAGGCTATCACACACCCGGTGACATCATGTAGGGCTAACATTTACCTCAGCTTTCTAGCTGGGATACTCTGCGGTGTCAGTATGGCCTGTGTTATTGTGTAAACAGCAGTGTGGGCAGAGGTTTTCCTCACATTTACTAAGGTTACATGGAAAGAAGAGATAAGATTGGCCATGCGCTAAGCCTGGTGTTAGTACACCAATGGATTGTCCTGTACACTAATTAGGTTGTATATGGTTAAGTGCACAAGCCCCAAAAGTTATGTACATATGCTGTGTACATATGCAATACTTTATCATCAGGTCTAGAGCGGCCATTACAGTTGGTGCCAATTCGTCTCCCTATGTGCCAGGAGTGACTCCACGAGTGGCCCCCTCTGTGTGCCAGGAGTGACTCCACGAGTGGCCCCCTCTGTGTGCCAGGAGTGACTCCACGAGTGGCCCCCTCTGTGTGCCAGGAGTGACTCCACGAGTGGCCCCCTCTGTGTGCCAGGAGTGTCTCCACGAGTGCCAAGAGTCCTTTGATGATTACTGCCTAGTGTGTACAAACTGCTGTGAATTTTCTGTTTCATGCATAACGTCATGTCTGACGAAGAGAACTAGTATTCTCGAAAGCTCATCAAATAAACTCCATCTCAAAAAGGTATTACCTGATTTCCCCACTTTTCTTCTTTCCCTGAGGGCGCATTCACACGTTGTCACATTTTGATGTGTTTTTGACGCATTCCAAAGCTTCAGCTTTGATCACATGCTTAGGTTACATTGCGTTTTCACTGCATCTGAGGCTGAAGCCTTTGGAATGCGTCAAAAAATGCAACGCATCATGTGAAAGCTCCCTGAGAGCGCCTGCTATGTGCATGGTGTTTCTCCCTGTGTGCACCCCCTATGTGCTAGGAGTATGTCCCTGGGAGCACCCGCTATGTGCCAGTAGTTGCTCCCTGTGGGGTGCCCACTATTTGTCAGGAGTGTCTCGAAAGCATCCACTATGCACCAGGAGTATGTCCCTAAGAAAGGCCACTATGTGCCAGGAGCATCTCCCTGTGTGCACCTGCTATGCAGGAGTGTCTCTCTGTGTGCAGTCCCAGGAGTATGGATGGCTTACTTAAAGGGAACCTGTTACCAGTAATGTCATTTTTAGCTGGTGACAGGTTCCAATAGCCTATGTTATGCTGATTTTAAAAATACCTTTGTCAGCATTCTGAATCATTTCAGTACTTAAATTTATAAGTTTAGTTCACATTACCTGGTCCCCTTCCAGCAGCGTGTGTCAAGTCCCGAGGAAAGGGGACAGCTGCAGCCTGTGTCTCCTGCCTGCTCAATGCACATGACAGTAAGTGGGGAGATGGAGGGAGCTGCATGAGTTTGGAGGAGACGAGACAGACACATGCACAGATAGGCTGCAGCTGCCCCAAACTATCCACCATCAACCCCCCCACCCCTGCGAAAAACTTTACTGGCAGGGAGCCAAGTAATGTAGACTATTGGAACCTGTCACCAGCTAAAAATCACATTCCTGGTAATAGTTTTTAGCTTAAAGCGAACCTTTTGTCAGCATCGGTATAAGGAACTTTTCTCTATAAAGATTTACAGACTGTGACAGTGCATTGGCTCATATCAAGTTTACGACTGTGCATGTGCTCTTTGTTTCTCATATAATGCCTCTAGCATGTTTGTTCATGGGCCTTATAAACGTGTGCAGGATACAAATGTACAACTAGGTGTACTTTGACAGCACGAAGGAAGTTTACATACAATGTCCACAGAAAACATAGGATGAGAACTGTATGAGAACAGTTTTCTGCAAATTGTAATTCTGAGTGACTGCATTTCATATCCTGTGCCGGTTACTGGAAGGCTGAAACTGTAGAAAAACCGCATTTGCGCCAATTTCCTGTGGACACCGTTTTTACAGTTTTCACTGTATGCTCCAAATGTATTCCTTGGGTCTGTCTGATCACAGGAATACCAAATTTACGTATTTTTAAAAAAAAAAAAATTAACCATTTTGTATGACCTTTTGATCACGTATTATTAAAATTTGTATGTGTTGCAAAATGGGGAAAAAAGTGTTTCAGACTTTGGGGTGCTATGGGCAGCTATAGGGTTCACCACAGGGAATAACAGTTTTTATATTTTGATAGATTGGGATTTTTGGGATGCGGCGATACCTAACATGTTTGTTTGTTTTATTTTTATATCAGTTCGAGGGAATGGGTACGATTTTAATATTTAGGGTTTTTAAAAATTTCGTTTTACTAGTTTTAAAACCCTTGGGGGGGGGGGGGGGGGAGTCTATGATCTCTTACCATACAGTCATGGCCATAAGTTTTGAGAATGGCACAAATATTATATTTTCACATGATCTGTTGCCCTCTGGTTTTTATGTGTGTTTGTCAGATGTTTTTTTTTATCACATACAGAAATACAAGTGCAATCATATTATCATAGTATCATAGTAGTATCATAGTATATAAGGCTGGAAGGAGACGCAAGTCCATCAAGTCCAACCTTCAAGAATTAAATAAATGTTTTATCCCCATAACCCGTGATATTTTTTCTCTCCAGAAAGTCATCCAGGCCTCTCTTGAACATGTACATAGAGTCGGCCATAACAACCTCCTGCGGCAGAGAGTTCCACAGTCTCACTGCTCTTACAGTAAAGAAGCTTTGTCTATGTTGATGGTAGAATCGCCTCTCCTCTAGGCGTAGAGGATGCCCCCTTGTCCTGGTCACAGGCCTAGGTATAAAAAGATCTTTGGAGAGATCCTTGTACTGTCCGTTCAGGTATTTGTACATTGTAATGAGGTCTCCCCTCAGTCGTCTTTTTTCTACACTGAATAATCCCAAATTTTGTAATCTGTCATTGTATTCTAGTCCCCCCATTCCCCTAATAATCCTGGTTGCTCTCCTCTGCACCCGTTCCAGCTCTATTATATCCTTTTTATACACTGGTGCCCAAAACTGTACACAATATTCCATGTGTGGTCTGACCAGGGATTTGTATAAGGGCAGAACTATGTCTTTATCATGAGAATCTATTCCTTTCTTGATACATCCCATTATTTTATTTGCTTTAGCAGCAGCCGCCTGGCTCTGGTCACTAAAATTAAGTTTACCATCCACCAATACGCCCAAGTCCTTTTCAGCTTCAGTTTTACTAAGTAATTGACCGTTTAGAACATAATTATACTTTTTGTTTCCATGGCCCATGTGCATAACTTTACATTTATCTACATTAAACCTCATCAACCATTTCTCTGCCCATCCCTCAAGCTTCCACAAATCCCTCTGTAATGCTAAACTATCGACCTCAGTATTTATTACTTTACACAGCTTAGTATCATACTGATACTGACCCCATACCAATACTGACCCCTGTGGCACTCCACTGGTAACATCAACCCAATCTGAGAATGTGGCATTAATGACCACCCTCTGTTTTCTATCACTAAGCCAATTACTTACCCAGATACACAGATTTTCTCCTATTCCCAGCAGTCTCATTTTATATACCAACCTTTTATGTGGCACGGTGTCAAATGCCTTTGAGAAGTCCAGATATACAACATCCACAGCGTCCCCCAGATCCAGTCTTGAACTTACCTCCTCGTAGAAACCAATCAGATTAGTCTGACATGACCGATCTCTCATAAACCCATGCTGACGCTGGGTTATAAGGTTGTGCACAGTGAGATACTCCAGGATAGCATCTCTAATAAACCCCTCAAATATTTTCCCCACCACAGCAGTTAGACTTACGGGTCTGTAGTTTCCAGGATTGCTATTTGATCGCTATTATGAGTAACAAAAGATTTTATTGCCAGTTAGAATAAGTTAATGCAGCAAGTCAATATTTGCAGTGTTGGCCCTTCTTCTTCAGGACCTCTGCAATTCTCCCTGGCAGCTCTCAATCAATTTCTGGACCAAATCCTGACTGATAGCAGTCCATTCTCGCACAATCAATGCTTGCATTTTGTCACAATTTGTTGGTTTTTGTTTGTCCACCCGTCTCTTGATGATTGACCACAAGTTCTCAATGGGATTAAGATCTGGGGAGTTTCCAGGCCATGGACCCAAAATCTCTATGTTTTGTTCCCTGAGCCATTTAGTTATCACCTTTGCTTTATGGCAAGGTGCTCCATCATGCTGGAAAAGGCATTGTTGATCACCAAACTGCTCTTAGTCGGTTGGGAGAAGTTGCTCTTGAAGGACATTCTGATACCATTCTTTATTCATCGATGTGTATTTAGGCAAGACTGTGAGAGAGCCGATTCCCTTGGCTGAGAAGCAACCCCACACATGAATGGTTGCAGGATGCTTTACAGTTGGCACGAGACAATACTGGTGGTATCACTCAGCTGTTTTCCAGATGTTCCAAACAAACGGAAAGGGGCTTGATCAAAGAACTCACACCTGCCTGCTGCCATTCCTGAGCAAGCATTGCACTGCTGGTAGCCTGATCTCGAAGCTGAAAAACTTTCCTGGCGCTTTCTGGTCCTTCTTGGGCGCCCTGGAGCCTATTTGGCAACAATGGAACCTCTCTCCTTGAATTCCTTGATGATGCAAAATATTGTTGATGGAGGTGCAATCTTTCTAGCTGTGATACTCTTCCCTGTTAGACCAGTTTTGTGCAGTGATGACTGCATGTGTTTCTTTAGAGATAACCATGGTTAACAGAAGAGAAACAATGATGCCAAGCACCAGCCTCCTTTTAACCGGTTAAGGACCGGGCCCTTTCCCGTTTTGTCATGTCCATTTTTCACTCCCCACCTTCAAAAATCTATAATTATTTTATTTTTACACGTAAAGAGCTGTGTGAAGGCTTGTTTTCTGCGTAACAAATTGCACTTCATAGTGATGGTATTAAATATTCCATGCCATCTACTCGGAAGTGGGAAAAAAATTCCAAATGCCGTGAAAATGGTGAAAAAACACATTTGCGCCATTTTCTTGTGGGCTTGGATATTACGTCTTTCACTGAGCGCCCCAAATGACATGTCTACTTTATTCTTTGGGTCGGTACGATTAAGGGGATACCAAATTTGTGTAGGTTTTATAATGTTTTCATACATTTACAAAAATTAAAACCTCCTGTCCAAAAATTATTTTTTTGATTTTGCCAACTTCTGGCGCTAATAACTTTTTTATACTTTGGTGTACGGAGCTGTGGGTGGTGTCATTTTTTGTGAAATTTGATAATATTTTCAATGATATCATTTTTAGGACTGTACGACCTTTTGATCACTTTTTATAGATTTTTTAAATATTTTTCAAAATGGCAAAAAAGTGCCATTTACGACTTTGGACGCTATTTTGCGTTACGGGGTTAAAACGCATTGAAAAACCGTTATCATATTTTGATAGATCGGGCATTTTCGGACGCGTCGATACCTAATGTGTTTATAATTTTTACTGTTTATTTACATTTATGTCAGTTCTAGGGAAAGGGGGGTGATTTGAAATTTTAGGTTTTTTTATTATAATTTTTAACTTTTTATTTGTCTTTTTTCCTATTTTTCAGACTCCCTAGGGTACTTTAACCCTAGGTTGTCTGATCGATCCTATCATATACTGCCATACTACAGTATGGCAGTATATGGGGATTTTCTTCCTCATTCATTACAATGTGCTATCAGCACATTGTAATGAAGGGGTTAAAACGAAATAGCCTCTTCGGAAGACCCGAGGCTACCATGGAGACGGATCGCCGATCCCCGATAACGTCACGGGGAGCGGCGATCACAGGTAAGATGGCGGCGCCCATGCGCCGCTATCTTTTTGAGGCTGCCGGCAGCTTTGCCGCCAGCCATCGCTGTGATAACACCGATCGCGGGTGTTACCAGTAAGCCAGTAAGCAATATGCAGCAAAGACTTACCGGCTATGGAGAGGGCCCAGCCCGTGAGCCCTCTCCATGCAGCGTGACCCGACCGCCGCCGTGAATACACGGCAGGCAGTTGCGAACTGGTTAAAGTGTCCAGTGGTGTGATTCTTACTTAATCATGACAGATTGATCTCCAGCCCTGTCCTCATCAACACCCACACCTGTGTTAATGGAGCAATCACTGAAACCATGTTAGCGGCTCCTTTTAAGGCAGGCCTGCAATGAAGTTGAAATGTGTTTTGGGGGAAAAAGTTCATTTTCTAGGCAAATATTGACTTTGCAATTAATTGCTGTTAAGCTGATCACTCTTGATAACACTCTGGAGTATATGCAAATTGCCATTATAAAACCTGATGCGGTAGACTTTGTAAAAATTAACATGTGTATCATTCTCAAAACTTATGGCCATGAATGTAAATTGCAATACAACAGAATTTGGATAAAATCGAAACTCAAGGCTGTCATGGGAATGGATCGTCGCTCCCTGACATCACAGAGAGCTACAATGGTTTCAAGATGGTGGCGCCCACTTGCTTCCGGCAGGTAAATGGTTAACACCCACCATTTACCGGCCCGTGAACCTCCTGCATACATTCTTAATAACATTATGACGTATAATGACGCAATTTAATTGGGCAAATCTCCTCTTCTCAGCTGTTTTTCCATACCGTGTTTGTTTTTTGTTTTTTAGAACAATTGTAGTTTTTAATGATATTATTTTGGAGTTTATCTTTTTTGTACTTTTTTACTTATTTTTCTGTCTTTTACCATGGGGACAAAATTCTATGCTACACATTGTGGTTGTAGCAATACCTCGCAAATTTTATATTTTTCATTACAGTTTTTATAGATCCCACATGTGGGACTTTAATTAATCTGACTCTCACCTGTTAGACCCTTCCTCTAGCAAGACATCATACCGCAATTGCAATGTGGGGGTGCCTGGCGGTTTGGATCTCCCAGCTCTGAGCCCTCTGCTGCCATAGTACTACAGAGTGTGGGGCACAGGGTAGGAGAGGATCCTGGCGTGAATTACACTCTGCCATTTCACATCCTAATAAACTTTTGGCTTACTAATTATGACATTTAAAGGCAGATTGAAGGAGCCAAGCGCTTAATAAACCACACATGTCTTATAGCTTTAAAGGGGAGTTCCCACGAAGACAAGTTTCTTGTACTCAGGATAACAAAATAACACATTTTTTAATTCACTGTTATTAATCAAAGTGCAACCTGTCTCTATCAGTCCTGCTGTGCACAATTTCAGTTGCCCCTAGACACGACCGAGTAACTACTGACTTGGGGTCAGGCAGCCATCTTGGATGAGATCATACAGATGAAATTAATGTGTCCCTCTGCTTTGTGTCTGTAGCCACACCCCCTGCACGGAGCTCAGAGACACTCACTGATTACTTCCTGCCAGGAGATCGTGAGGGATAGATAGAGGCTGCAAACTACAAGGAGATAAGTGATCCGGGGGAAGGGGGGATGCAGGCACATATCTGTGAGATGTAGCAGATCTCACAGTGTAAGGCTACATTCACACTAACGTATGGGGGACGTATATACGGCCGACGTATATACGGCCGATATACGTCCTCCATAGACAGCACGCGTGCGGCACCGTACCGTTCCGCACCCGGGAAAAAGATAGGACCTGTCCTATCTTTTCCCGTAATACGGCGCCGTGCACCATAGGTTGCTATGGAGAGGGGCGGGGGTGAGCTGTGCTCACCTCCTCCTCCTCTCCCCGTGCACTGCCGTTGCTCGGTACGGTACGGGCGGGCGGGCAACGCCAGTGTGAATATAGCCTAACAGTGTAAGTCTGTCATCCTCTGTGTAATCTCATGCATCTCTGATCTGTCTCATCCCTCGAAGTGTCAGTGTGTTAGTACAATGTAAGAAGCCAGATAAAAGTGTATTTACACATGTATCTTGATAATCTTACCACATTGTCACCCCTCAGAACCAGATGGATAATACAGTAATGTGCTTAGTGAGCCTCTGCCCACACCCTGGAATAGCAGCATAGGTAGTGATAGGAGCTAAAACAGCAATAAAACTGAGTAAAATAGTAAAGTTAAGGGTTAAAATGATCTTTATTGTGTTAACATCACTAGGGGATTGAGATTTGAGAATTTTCTTTCATGGGAAAACCCCTTTAAGACATACATCAACTTTGAGAAACCAAATTGCAAAGTTGTAAATTAGTTACATTGTTATTTATATACAACACATTCCTATTACCATAAATTATGTCTTTGTATTACTGTATCTGTGTGCGTATTTCTTTAGGAGGATTCTTGACTTCCTGCCTCTATAAATAAACTAGAACAGTTCCCTTCTTCAAACTTGTTTTTGAAATGGATTATACAGATTACATTCTAAAGACAATCTTATCAAGATCTACAGTCATCAAACAATCGCTTTAGTATGACAACACCCTGTACACACAGGTTATGTGTTTGCAGTGTCCTGTGACTCTGGATGGAATTATTGATCAGTATAGCTTGCATTTCTTCACTGCAATGCTGTCACAGATTTATTATTATGCTGTGGTAATTGTATTGCACAAGGCCTCTTAGACACACAACCGTCGTTGATGCATTAACACCTTAGCGCTCCGCGCCGTAGCTGTACTGCGCAGCTTCCGACGATTAGCGCTCAGCGCAGTACAGCTACGGCGCGAGCGCATAGGATTTTAGAATTGTCACCACGTCTCGCGACGTGGTGACATCGGGACGAGAATTGGGTGACAGAGGCAGGAGGAGTTCCTGTCTCCGTCACCCGACCAATCAAATCGGTCCCGCCCGCCGATCGCCGTGATTGGCCAGTCAAACCTGACTGGCCAATTACAGCGATTTTGGGCTAAAAAACGTGCTTTTAGCCCTTTCCTCTTCCTCCAGCGGCACCATTTTGGTTTGGTATCGCTGGAGAGAGGAGAGAGCGTTACTGTGTGCACCAAAATACACTTTTACACTATAAATAGTGTTCTGATCCTTATCTGATCCCTATTGTTCCCTACAAATTCCCATCCCTATCTGTTTTTTCCTGTGTCCTGTGTGTTCCCTGTGTGATCGCCTTGTGTGATCCCACGTGTCTTCCGTTTTTCCCTGTCTGTCCCTTCTGAACCCAAACGCACTTTTCAGTGCGCTGTGTTAGCGTTGTTCTGCACTGGACGCACTTTTCAGTGCGCGGTTTGTGATAGCGCTGCCAGACAGTATACTTTAGAACGTCTTAGCGGTAGTTAGTTTGTTTAGGGCAAGAGGTGCATTTGTAGCGCCTTATTGCGCGGTGCACATAGGTTTTTTTTCGGTGACTGGTAATATTTTTTTCCAGAGCGCCGTAGGTGTACCCGTACGTAATTACTTTTTGTGTGTGCCATCTGTGCGGCTGGTCCGTGTGGTTGGTGTGATTCTCTTTTTTTTTGTGTGCTATCTGTGCGGTTGTCCGTGTAGTTTAGTGCGCATTTATTTTTTTTGTGTGTATCTGTCGGCGTGTCGCTGTAGTTTAGTGCCATTATTTTTTGTGTGCCATCTGTGCGGTGGTCCGTGTGGTTTGGTTGCATTCTCTTTTTTTTTTTGTGTGCTATCTGTGGGTGTCGTGTTTAGTTTAGTGAGCGCATTATTTTTGTGTGCCCTCTGGCGGTCTGTCCGTGTGGTTTGGTGTGCATTCTTTTTTTTTGTTGTGCTATTGTGCGGCTTCGTCTGTAGTTTTAGTGCACATTTTTTTTTTGCCCCTGCCCACAAAGCATGACTGTGCGGCGTGTCGAGCCCCCCCCGATGCCTAGTTTGAGTGCGCATTTATTTTTTTTGTGTGCTCATCTGTCGGCTTGTCCGTCAGTTAGTGCGCATTATTTTGTGTGGGCACACAATCTGGGGTTGTACGTGTAGTTTGGTGCACAACGCATTATACCACTTTTTTTTGTGTGTGCCCCCATCTGTGGGCTGTCCGAGTAGTTTGTGTGCTTATTTTTTTTTTTGTGTGCCTGCTGAACCCGTTATCGTGTAGTTTGGTGCAATATCTATTTTTAGTTCCTTTTTATTTGTGTGCAAGTATCGAAGAGATACACGATGTTGGAGGCATTTATAACAGGTCTTGCCTCTGACACCGAGTCACGAACGTAGTGGGGATGATTGTCCCTTTTATTATCTTCATCCTGACTCCCCAGCTTCTAGACCTTGTGACTGGAAGGACCCCCAAGAAGGCGCCCGTAGGGTTCCTCAGGGAACTTCTGCAGGAGAAGGCCAGCCCCCTGGGGAAGCCTACTGCAGGAGAAGTGCCTGGGACTTCTGCAGGAGAAGTGCCTGGTGGGACTTCTGCAGGAGAACGTGCGCTACCGCCGGCACTTCTGCAGGAGAAGTGCCTGGGACTTCTTGCAGAGAAGCGTCCGTCTGGGGCTTCCACTGACCCCACTGGGTAGCCCCAGATAATATACCCCTCAGGTCCCTGACTTTACGGCCATCCTGGAATTAACTTTGACACGACAGGGCTCAGAGCTGTGACTTTTTAAGTTTTTTTTGATGAGGAGCTGCCCTGAATATTATTATATTTCAGACAAATCTCTACGCTGCACAACATACTGCCACAAAACCCCACGTCCTTTTATGCACAACCCTAAGGTGGACCCCTGTCACTGCAGCAGAGATGACCAAGTATTGGGGCATAATACTCCTTATGGGAGTAAGTAAAGAAGCCTTCAATCAGGGACTACTGGGCACAGACAACTGTAACACACCCCAGTTCCGCATGGGCAATGAGCCAGGATGCGCTTTGAAGCCATCCATAAGTTTTTGCACTACACTGACAACACACAGTGCCACCCAGAGGTGACCCCAGTTATGATCGGTTATTTAAGTCAGGCCCATATTAGATATTTTAGTGCCAAGTTTGCCCAGGCATATACTCCCAGCCAAACAGTGAGCATAGACGAGTCTGGTACAATTCAAAGGGAGAGACTTCAATTCCGCCAGTACTGCCCATAAGATGCAAGGTTATGGTTGAAGATGTATAAGCTGTGCGAAAGTTCATCAGGGTACACATACAAGTTCAGGTATATGAAGGGAAGGACTCCACTATAGTGCCCCAGAATGCCCCCCCTTCCGGGTGGTTACAGGAAGATAGTGTTGGATTAGTGCACCCATGCGGACCAGGGTACCACATCTACCTGGACAATTCTACACCAGCACCACCCTGTTCAAGTGCCTCACTTCCAGAAATACTGCGGCATGGGGCAATGTACGCAGAAATCAGAGAGGTCTCCCTCTAGTCGCTGCTTGGGCAAAAACTTAAAAGGCACGAAAGCAGGGCACTATGCAGCGACTCTGTACTGTGGTTAAGTACAAGGACAAGAGAGAGGTCCTTGTATTAACCACAATACATGAGCACACCACCACCCCGTCCCAGTACGGAGGTGCCAGTGCAGAAGCCCACCAAGGCCAGACTGTATTTTAGATTATAATAAATACATGGGGGGGTGGACTTGTCTGACCAGGTGCTTCAGCCGGTACAATGCCATGCGGAAGTCGAGGGTGTGGTACAAGAAGCTGGCCGTGCACATGTGCAATGGCATTGTATAATGCTTATGTGCTGCATCGATATGCCGGCAGAGGGGAACTTTCCTGGAATTTCAAGAGGTGGAATAAAGCTTTCTTTTTGGAGACCAGGAAGGGGAGAGTGCTAGCACATCTGGAAGTGAGGCCACATCACGTATTGTACCAGGGCAGCACTTCATAGAGTAGGTCCCCAATCAGCCAGACAAGGGCAGGAAACAGAAGAGGTGCACGGGTGTTGGCTCCAAAAAATGGCATTAGGAAGGACACCATTCATCACTGGTAGACATGCCCAGAAAACAGGGTTTTGTATGAAAATTGCTTCCGAATTTATCATTACATCCTGCTGGTTTTTAGAGTACCCTGTTGTTACCCGACGCACACTTCATACATCTGTCCCATGCCGCAACTTCCCTTCTAAGCTTGCCATGCTGGCCCAGGCCTGTAGATTACGTGTCCCGTTATGCTTTACCCGGGAAAACATGCATCATGATTTTAGGGCGTGTTGTCTCCCATGGCGCAGCTGGGCAAAAATGACATAATGATTTTTTTACTATGCACTATCCATTTGAACACTTTTCAGGGTCCACCTGTGGGGTTAAAATGCAACTTACCCCTTAGATTACATTAGGAGGGGTAGTTTCCAAAATAGGTCGTTGTCATTATTAGGGTTTCTACTGACTGGCCCCTATTCCATCTGACAATATTCATGATGCCAAAAGAAGAAAAAAAAGTAAAATGTATTCTCCACTAAGTATTCCCTTGGAGCCCTGCCAGTGTCTCCATCACAGGTTATGCCTCCTATGGGGTATTGCCCTACCGGGTAACCAGCCAGAATGATTTTTGGGGTGTTTCTAAAGTGCATGAGTTGGGCAAAATACTTTTGTCACTCTCATGGCATATTTGATAAATTGCAATACAATTGTTTCTCGCACACTTGCCTTGTATTACATTTGAGCCAGCACTTAGTGTTAAAATGCTCATACAAACCTCATACATTCTTTGAGGGGTGCCCTTTCCAAATGGGTCACATAATTGGGGGTTTCTATTGTACTGGTACCTCGGGGGTACCCCCACATTACCAATCTAGGAGAAAACGAAGCTTGAAAACCTAAATTGTGCTTCTTATTCCTGACCCCTGCCGAGTGCCCAGCCCTGTAATTAGTGGCACATGGGTGGTATTGCTGTACTTCGGGACAACCCGCAGAATGTTTTGCGGGTGTATGTCTAAAGTGGAATGGGTTGGGCCACAGTACTGAGCACTAAAATGACATTTTTTGAGAAAAACACAATTTTACTCTGCACCAGTTTACTTTGCACTAATTTTGGCCAGGTGTCGTGTTGGGGGTTAAAATGCTATACAAGCTACATCTACATTTTTGAGGGGTGCCCTTTCCAAAATAGGTTCACTACTTGGGGGTGTTCTAGTGTACTGGTACTCCGGGCCCTGTAACCCCCCCATACCAATCTAGTGTAAACGAAGCTCTGAAAACCTAAATTTGCTTCTTTATCCTGACCCGCCGTGTGCGTCCAGTCTGGAATATTAGGACCACATGTTGTGGTATTGCTGATACTCAGGACAACCCACCGAATGATTTTGCGGTGTTTGTTAAAGTGGCACTGGGTTGGGCACAATATATGACGCACTAAAATGACATTTTGAGATAAAAAACGCAATTTTACTCTGCACCATTTCTTTGCATTTAATTTTGACCAGCGTGTCGGGGGTTTAAAATGCTCACCACAACCAGTAAATTCTTTGAGGGGTTTAGTTTCGTAATGGTATCATTATTGGGGGTTTCTTATTGCACTGGCACCTCACAGGGCCCTGCCCAACATGACATGGCACCAAATCCAAACATGTGAAAACAGGAGCTGGAAAATCAAATTCACTTCCTTCCGTTTCATCCCTTTGGTGCCCCGTTGTGAATATTGGCACATGTTGGTATGCTGTACTCAGGACAACCCGCAGAATGATTTTGGGGTGTTTGTCTAAAGTGGCACGGGTTGGGCACAGTATATGAGGCACCTAAAATGATATTTGAGATAAAAACGCAATTTTTACTCTGCACCATTTACTTTGCATTTAATTTTGACCAGGTGTCGGGGGTTAAAATGCTCACACAACCACCGATAAATTCTTGAGGGGTCTAGTTTCCGTAATGGTATCATTTTTGGGGGTTCTATTGCACTGGCACCTCACGGGCCTGCCAACATGAATGGCACTCCAAATCCAAACATGTGAAAACGGAGCTGGAAATCAAAATTCACTCCTTCCGTTCTCATCCCTTTTGTGGCCCAGTCTGTGAATATATTGGCACAGTGTGGTATTGCTGTACTCAGGACAACCGCAGAATGATTTTTGGGTGTTTGTCTAAAGTGGCATGGGTGGGCACAGTATATGAGGCATTAAATGACATTTTTGAGATAAAAAACGCAATTTTTTCCTGCACCATTTCTGGCATTTCAATTTTGACCAGCGGCTGTCGGGGGTTAATGCTCACACAACAACACCAACCACCGATAATCTTTGAAGGGTCTAGTTGCGTAATGGTATCATTATGGGGGTTTCTTGCACTGGCACCTCACGGGCCCTGCCAACATGACATGGCACTCCAAATCCAAACATGTGAAAACGGAGCTGGAAAATCAAATTTCACTCCGTTTCATCCCTTCTGTGCTGCCCAGTCTGTGATTATTGGCACAGTGTGGTATTGCTGTACTCGGACAACCTGCCGAATGATTTGTGGTGTGTTTGTCTAAGTGGCATTGGGTTGGGCACAGTATATGAGCACTATAAATGACATTTTTGAGATAAAACACCAATGTTTACTCTGCCCCCATTTGCCTTTGGCATTCATTTTGCACAGGTGGTGGGGGTTCACCCTTGCTCCCACAACCCCGTCTTCTTTGCAGGGGTCTCGCATTTGTTCCTATGGTTCATTCATTGGGGGTTTCTACCGGCCCTCCGGGCCTGCCCCATGCCCCTGGCCCCCCTCCCCACCCTGTGCCCCCGGCCAGCCCTGGGACCCTAACTCCCCTCCTCCTGCACACCCGCTCATGCCAGTTAGCATGTCTGTGCGCCCATTGAGACCCCACGTCTGTCCTTATGGCACCATGGTGGGGTACATCGCGTACATGGGAACCCAACCCCGCCAGAAACGTGATTTTTGAGTCCTCTGGTGGTTGGTCTAAACGTCGGCAGGGGGGGCAAAGTATAGTGAGGCACCTAAAAGGACATTTTGAGATAAAAAAAACATTCTTTACTCTGCACCCCCACGTTACTTGCATTCAATTTTGACCAGCGTGTCGGGGGTTAAAATGCTCACCACAACCACCGATAAATTCTTTGAGGGGTCTAGTTTCTGAAATGGTGACATTTTGGGGGGTTTTCTATTGTACTTTTACTTCAGGGGCTCTTCAATTACACTGTGGCACCACAAAATATTTGCAGCCAAATTGGCCTTCCAAATTCCCAGTATCGCTAACTCTGTTCTGGACATTGCTGTGCGGGGAAACAGCAGCTGACATCCACATGTCTGGTATTGCCGTACTCGGAAGAAGCAGGGCAAGAAATTAGGAATATATATTTACCTCAAATTCCTTCTGAATGTATCCGTTTTAGGGCTAAATTGGAAAGATTGAAATCAAAAATTGAAATTTCAAAATTTCCACTCCATTTTCATATGCTTCCGGAAAAATAATTAAAGGGTTAACAGACTTCTTAAATGCTGATTTGAATAGGTTGAGATGTTAGGTTCATAAAATGGTATTACTTGTGGGGGTATATAGTACATAAGCCTTTATAGAGCACTTCCAAACTGAATTGATCACCAAAAAGTTCGCATTTTTCAAATTTCAAGAAAATCTGAGAAGTTGCTACTAAAACTTCAAACCTTCTCACATCCATAAAAATAATGGAAACGTAAAACAAATAATGGATATAAAAAGAAGACCAATGGCAAAAGGTTTCTATCAAAAAAAAATTTGTGGTATCACTTTTTGTCTAAAAATTATAACATTTGAAACTTTGAAAATAGTCATTTTTTTCAAATTTTTCCTAAATTTTTGAATTTTTACCCCCCAAAAAAGGAACTGATCACTGAAATGACACTACTAACATAAACTACAATGTCTCACGAGAAAACAATCTCAAAATCACAGAGATATCTTAAAGCGTTGAAAAGTTATTACCACAGGAAGAGACACTGGTCAAATTTCCAAAAAAAGTTGCGAGCCTTAACCTCCATCAGGCTGCGTCCTTAAGGGGTTAAAACTGCTTTCTAGTATTTATTTACTCCTAACACGTTAAAGTCATGGACACATGGGATGGAATTTCAGCCATAGAGACTATTCTGTCCAGAGAAAATGTATACCACGTAATAGCGTGTACTCTTAGAACACTTGAACCTATGCATCAACCATGCCTGTCCACCTTTCTCAGGCGCTTTTCTATTCTCAGGCAGCGTTCATAAGTTACATTTCTATTGCGTTTTAAAATGCATTGGAGAGGGGCTTGGCCCAATCACACAAGTGTTTCCATTGAAACTCATGCAATTCGTAACCAGCACCAGGTGTTTTGTATTGTTTACATGCGTGGTGCTTGTTCCCAATCAAATATGTTTTGGGGGAAACACATATGACTGCATTCACACGTGGCGTTTACCTTGTGTTTTGAAACCCAAGGCAAACCCCTGTGGGCAGTGCTCGACCTGCTTGCATATACATTTCCATTGAAATGCATGTGATTAGTAACCAGCACCTGCTGTTTTCCTTTTCAACAATGCAAAACAGTGGGTGCTGGTTACCGATCATGAGTTTCTATGGAAACGCATATGCAATCGGGCCGAGTACTGCTCACAGGGGTTCAAAATTTGTTCTCCCAGTTTTTGACATCTATGTTAAATGTAAAACGTTGCTGCTTTTCTGGACATTTTTAGAGGTTATAAAATGAGAGAGGCATTCACCTGCTACTGGGCAATCACCATTACAGGAAAATGATCCACAGAGGACACCGTATGTAAGCTTGTTAAAATGATCTTTGTGTCTGTCATCACTGTAGCTGTAACTGTATTGTGCTAACACAAATTCCAGCGGTAGCCTAGCCTTGCCTTGCCGTGTGAGATGTGATCACAGTCTAATTCCTGCTCTACTTGGGGCTTGTGTTACATTTAGGTTCCTCTTTTTGGATATAATGTGCATTGCTTCAAGGATAAAATGGGGGGGAAAAACCTACAAAACACTCCCAACACTACTACTCATAGGTTAGAACTTTGTGCATTGTTTCCTTCTAGACCTGAGAAAGTACAATTGTCATGGCAGCAAACATATAGGTTGCTTCGTATTACCTTGATGCTTCGGTGTAACAGAGGATGAAATGTTGCCAGACAGGTGAAAGTTAAAACTGGATCTTTTGTTTTTGTTTCCTAAATGAAGGGCTACAGCTGGAAGGCCGCAATGTAATGGGATAGGATGTAGTCTTCATCTTGTTTAATGCTTTCCTTTCTTGGATAGATTAACTAGTTCAGCACCAGAAAACTTCACCTTAATACCAGGGACATGGATGAGTGAAGAGCAGATACTGTGACATCACATGTGTATACATGTTATTTTTGAAGAGAATTTCTGATGGTTTGAATAAGTGTGTGGCAATTAAAATATAATTACATAATTAACCCCTTAATGACCAAGCTCATTTGCGCCTTGATGACCAAGGCCTATTTATTAAAACCAGCATGTGTGACTTAGTTATAGTGTAACTTTAGAAGGCTTTAACTTACCCAAGTGTTTTTGAGCTTTTCCATTACATTTTGTACTTCAAAACAGTGGGAAATTTTGAAAAAAAAAAAAAATTATTTATGAAAAAGGTGAATTTGGTAAACATTTTGAAAAATTAGCTATTACTACCCAAATTAGTTACCTACTAACATTTACCATATTTCATTTTGTGTTGCCATCATTTTAGAAGTGTCCTTTTGTTTTATTATGATGCTAGAAAGATCACAAATCGAACAGCATTCTCTCAAATTTTTCTCTCAAGAAAATTCTACAATCACTTATTTTACGGACAGTTTAATTTCTATAGGGGTTTTGGAAGTTATGTCAATAGAAACCTCCCCAAAATTTTATCTTTCATTTCTATTACTTTTTTTTAAACATTTTTTAATTTTTTACTTTTTTCACATTACTATCATATGAACTAGTGATCATGTGAGCACTAGTTCATACTAATGCACTGCAATAACCATGTATTGCAGTGCATTAGAAGTGTCAGCCTATGCATCTGCCAGGGGCTGGACCGAGCAGGCAGATGCCGATGGAGGACCCGGGACCTTCATTAGGTCCCTGACCATGCAGCTGTAAAGAGGGCACCCCACTAACGTTTGACACCAGTTTTGTTTGATTCGGTTAATGCGCGGGGGGGGGGGGGCGGGGCTGGTTGAACTTTTGACCTTTTAATTTTTTGTTCATATATTCAAAACAAAAGCAACACAAACAAAAATTTGAGCAGCACAAACGTAGTAGAAATGTTTGACACCAATTTTGTTTGATTTGAACAAGGTCGGGGGGCCAACTTCAGTTGGGCTTATTTACATGCTGCTTCTTGGGACTTCTGTTTTCTATCATCAGTTCATCAAAATGTGATAAAAGCCTTTCCCCAATGAAGCTATATTAATCTCTTCTGGAAATCTGATATACAAGTATCTGATGAGTGAGGCCACGTTCATATTTAGTTCATAGGTGTTTGCGTTGAGTTTCCAAACTCCTGCTGAAGTAAGATTGTGTTTAGGAAATGGGATGTAAACAAGATCTTACTTCAGTAGGTAATCACAGCAGGAGTCTGTGCGATGCGTTTCGAAATATAACGCAAATGCCACGTGTGAACATGGCCTCAGAGCTCCTGCAAAATGCTGTACATTTCTACTAAGAGGCTAAGCTGTACACATTGCAATAAAGAGTTATTAGTGTTTTATAAAAGTGATCAAGCAATCATAAGTCCCCTGGTGTGTCCCAAAAAACACAAATAAAAAGGTAAAATGTATACTAGTGACACTTGCTCTTGGATCCAAATATTAGATCTTCTTATATTTATTATTCAAGGCCTCCTTCCTCCTAAGGGTGCAGTCACATGTGGCTTTCGTATTGCATTTAGAAATGTAATGCAAACACCTAGGGTGTTTGCATACCACAGAATGTAGTAGTATGTATAGTAAAGCTCTAATGTGACCTTGATAAAATATTTAGGCACAGGATGACATATACGGGAAAAAAATATGCTCCGTGAAATGCATGATGGATATACTCCTGAATTCTAATGTGAAACATGTAATGGGTGGAAATCTAGGCAGATCAATGCAGGTAATGCACTGTACACTTACAATGCACTGTAAAATCACTCTGTGTAGGACAAAATACATTCATGTTTCCCTTGTGGCATTATTAATATTAAACTGGCCTTTCTGCAGTAAGGAGCTCTTTTACTTGGTTGTAGAACATCGTTGAACACAATTGTTCCTGAAAGTAAGTGAAGTGATTTATTCTGAAATTCAGCTTTGACTACTTTTAATATCTACTTGAGAGTGTAGACACGTTCTCAACTAACATATTAGAATTTATGCCAGAACAGAGGCTTTATCAGGGCCACCAAGACAAATTATAGTATTTTGTTTATGTACAGCCACCACAAGAGGGCATTTACTGCACACATGTCTGTACCGCTCAGTTTCTAGTAATTACAGGACTAACAGTTTATTATTAAAAATGACCACCTTAATACCTGTCTGTGTGGACACACCTTCCGCCCACAATGCATTTTGAAACGCATTGCAATTGAAACAGGGAGGGGCTTGTTCCGCTGGCATCAACGTTTCAAAGGAAAAGCATGCGATCGGTGACAAGCACTATATGTTTTGCATTGTTTACATGCAAAACACATGGTCTTGGTTAACGATCGTAGGCGTTTCTTTTGTGGTCGGCACAAGCCCTTCCCCATTCCGGTTGCAAAACGCATTGCCAGCAGAACGTGTGTTCGTACCCTCAGAACTAAAGTTTATCAGCACGGGTGTTTTTCTTTCTCCAAGTACATTTTAGGGAATTGCTAGTGAAGAGGGCAAGCTGCAGGCCAAGGTTTGGGTTTTTGTTTGATTACTTATCGTGTTGACTTTGTCTTTTTGATGTGTGATGAGACCTTAGTCACTTATTCATTAACCTTTTCATTCTCCCAGTTTGTCCTTCATTGGTAGTCTCAAAAACTAGGTTTTTTTTTTAAGCAATATAGGATGATGCACACAATCTGTGTTTACTTTACACATAAGTTTGTGTAAAGCAGAACAGGATAAGGTAGAGAGGCCTGCTCAAGGTTCTTCATTAAAGCAAAGTGGCAGTTGCAGTGGCAGTCTGCAGTTGGAAAAAAATATTCTTTTCTTAAATGGATTTTCCAACTTAAAGATATTGATGATTGGCCCTGGCCAGGACACAATCTGATAATGATGACCTATTCATATGTCTAACTTGGAAAACCCCTTTTGAAATAATGTCTGTGATTTGCCTAGTTTATAGCAGCCTGCTATGTCAATATCCAGCAGACACAAACAATACATACGATCTTTGCTCAGATTATCTAAAAGCAAAGTCCAATGAAGCCTAATCAGACCATAAACACTTAATCACCAAGGTTGGCAGAGCAAGCGCTGTAGTTTTATAGGTACTCAATCGCATTCCTAAGACTTTGTCATGACTGTCTAACATGAATGGATCATGTTTGTAGAAGTCATTACATAGCCTGAATGCTGTCTTTATAGATCAGAGCAGTGATCTACAAGGGTCAGCAGTTGTTGGATTACATCTGAAACAACATTGAAGCTGCTGTTCCTTGGCAGCTGGAGAGCCAGTATAAGAAAATGTGATAATGACCATCTGTTTTTAAAAGTTGCAGCAAATTCATATCAACCATATTTTATGACTTATGTAATGGCAGTGAATTACTGTTAGACCTCATAGTTATGAACGTATTTGTGTGCTGTGAACTATCTGCACATACACAGAGCCGTGGATGCACCGTGTCTCACTGCACTGTGAACGTAATGACTGACCACGTGCCTAATCTGAGCAGAAATAGGTCCTGCTCTATCATTTTCAGCATGGCCGGTCAGCACATTCACAATGCCGTGCTAGTTATTGCCTTTGGACATAGGCAGGGTGCGCCAATACTTTATAAAATAAATATGTTCCTGTGTAATTTTTCTCTTCCTTATTTTTTTATCTATACACTACTGACATTACTACTGATAGTTTAGTGGCAACGATCTTTCCTTTTCCTCATAAAATGTCTGCGGCTTGCGCGGCGCAGAAAAAGGGGTGCAAAGTGGTTTCTAGATTATACTGGGTACTGACAGTGTTACATAAAGATTTTCCTTAAGGACCAGACTCCTGTTGATGGTGTGGGATGGGTAAGATATATATTCCGCACATGTGGTGCACCTGCAAAAAACTCACTGTTCTGGGAGCAGGTATTTGTTGCATATCCACAAATATCTGGAAAACAGGCTGATCCCTCCCCTTAAGTGGCCTTACTGTAAGTTCTCCGTGGGTCGGTGGGTACTCAAAAAAAGGATATCCTAAGATTCTGCTTGGTTGCCACATGAGTGGGGCTTTGCTGTTTGTCCCTCGCCGTCTGAGTGGGCTTAGGTAATGTCCCATCTTTTTCATATGGAGGAGTTGTCAGCTGTAGCACCAGATACCCATGAGAGAAGTTTACAGGTATGGGAACCTTGAATACTCTTCTGGGAGTCCAGGGAGTATGAGACCATATTTGGAGAATAGACTCCCTGTGCCTCCCGACCCCCAGCCCAGCCTTTTCTCCCTTTCCTCTTGAAACCATTGAGTCCTCCTGAGAACCTGGTCTACCTACCTCTTCCTACTCTTTACTCATTCCTAATGTGCACTCCCCTGTGGAATCTGTTAAGTGTGTCAGTTACTTTGTGTTGTTTTGCTTTGTTCCAAACCAGAGAAACGCCTGACCTAGGCAAAAGGAGTTAGGAGGGCCGATTGTCTCTGTTTAGGGGAAACCCCGGTAGACTGGGAGAAGTTATAGCATTATCCACAGACTCAATTCCTGCTCATTGCATCGCCTCCTGAAGGTGCTCCCACTGGTATTTCTAGTTTTCTCTAATGTCCCCTTTGTGAGCACTGGAGAAGGGTGGGAAGACCTCAAGGATATTGGAACCAAGTCTAAGTCCGAAAATATTGATCATAAGACAATTTGTGACATCACTTCCCTCATATGTGAGAGTCTCAAAATCTCATGAAACAAATGGAAGGTGTGAATGAGGGGGGGGGAGATGTGGCTTGCGAGTGTGGGTGTTTAAGTCCCGTATATGTCGATACCACACAATAAGGTCTAGTAACTACACATGAGCACCAGTGTTCATCCCACTCCAGCTGGGACTGCAGACACAAACAGATTGAGTATCACTCAAATTGGCGTTTGCCAGTGCTGTTACTAGCATTCCAATATGCATAGTCATAAAATCTAACCCCACACCATATGGAACATGAAATTGCTATATCGGCACTCTGGTATATAAATCCAATAGACAAAGAACTAATGGGGGGTTTTTCCCAAAAATCAATGCCGATCGGTGGGGGTTCTCAGAGATGGGACCTCTGATGTACCTCTAGTGACTAGCTGCTCCGGTACCCCATAACTGAGACCCCCTACTGATCATCAAATTCATGGAAAAACCCCTTTATGTATAGCTTCTGAAAGGTGATTCACAAAAATACACTTAAATCCTTCCTATTGTTCAAACCCAAGAGTCCCATGGCCTGTGTTCTAAGTATCCACTTGCTTCTCATCAATTCCTTGTTTCGGTCACATCCTACTAAATCAACATGAACTCTTCCAGTCACTGCAAAACGAAGCACTGTTGGATTGCCTGCATGTATCTTGCTAACCTGTTCAATCAAACGTGGAGAGTCGTGGCCTGAAGTGATTGAGGAGAAATGTTCCCTGAACCTCACATGCACATATACCACATACATTGTTTTGCACTTCAAAAACTGTCTAATGATGGTGAATATACCGTATCAAAAAAGTTTTTTGATTTAACAGATGGTTGCAATAATTACTCAGCCTTTTAAATAGTTTATAGACATTTAAAGTTCTTATTTGGAATAAATCTATGCAACCATGAGTCACGTGACATTTCAGACCTACTCTGCACCAACTCTTCTCTCAGGGTTCTAATCCGTCTAAAAGAGATCAAAGATTCTTGTAAAGCAGGGTCAGAAAGAAGTATACCACAATTCTTAAAGATGGCTGTCCTAATTGCTTGTTCATAGGGCAGTATATGATAGGGGTTAAAGTACCCTATGAAGTCTGAAAAATAGTAAAAGTAAAAATAAGTTAAAAAAAATTCTAATAAAAAAACCCTAAAAATTCATCCCCCCCTTCCCTAGAACTGATATAAATATTAATAAACAGTAAAAATAAACATATTAGTTATCGCCGCGTCTGAATATGCCCGATCTATCAAAATGAATAAAGTTTTTTCACTGCGTTTAACCCTGCGTTGAAAAATATAAAAACAATCTGAAAGCATCATCAAACGTTGCAAAGAATGACACCACCCACAGCTCCGTAAACCGAAGTATGAAAAGTTATTGGTGCCAGGAGATGGCAAAATAAAAAAAAATATTCTTGTACAGGAGGTTTTCATTTTTGTAAATGTATGAAAACATTATAAAACCTATACAAATATGCTATCCACGTAATTGTATCGACCCAAAGAATACGGTAGACATGTCATTTGTGCCGCACAGTGAAAGCTGCAAAATCCAAGTCCACAAGAAAAGGATGCAAATGTGGTTTTTCAAAGAAAATAAGCCCTCACACAGCTCTTTACGTGTAAAAATAGAAAAGTTATAGATTTTTTTAAGGTGGGGAGTGAAAAATAGAAATGAAAAACAAAAAAAGGCCTGGTCGTTAAGGGGTTAACCCCTTAAGGACGCAGCCATTTTACAGCTTAAGGCTCAGCCCGATTTTTTGGATTCTGACTTGCTTCGCTTTATATGGTTATAACTTTTGAACACTGTTACTTATCAAAACGATTCTGAGATTGTTTTTTCCCCACATGTTGTACTTCATTTTAGTGGTAAATTTTGGCAGATAAGTTTTGCGTTTATTTACAAAAAAAAGAAAATATGATAAATTTTTTGAAAAATTTGCCATTTTCGAAATTCTAAATCATTGCGTTTTCAGGCAGATAGATTTACCAGCTAAATAAGTTACTGAATAACATTTCCCATTTGTCTACTTTACATTTTCATAATTTCTGAAATATCTGGATAATTTATTTTGACGTCACGCGGCTTACAAATAGAATATCGCTTTTCCGGATTTTCAGAATTGACTATTTTGGGGATAAATACAGTTTTGAATGAAATTTTACATATTTAGCATCAAAACCCCCTATATAATCTACCCATTTTCAAATCTGCACCCCTCAAACTATCAGAAACAGCTTTTACGAAGATTGTTAACCCCTTGAGATCTTCATAGTAATTGAATCAAAATGGAGGTGAAATTTAGAATGGTCATATTGTTCCCTTATACGTTCATTTAGCACCAAAATTTACACATTTCCAAAATATAAAAAGAGAAAACCCACCATACAATTTTGTTCTGCAATTTCTCCTGAGTACAAAGACCCCCCACATGTGGCCATTACTTGTTTTATGGGGGCACAGCGAGGCGCAGAAGGGAAGGAGGGCGCTGCAGCTGCCAGGATTTTAGTTTCCTCATTGGCCCCTTTTGAAGGCTATAAAATTTTCGCTTTTTCGTTATTGGGGCCATGTGACGGCATTTTTTTTGCGGGATGAGATGCTTTTTCCATTGTTACCATTTTGGGGTTGGTATCACCTATTGTTGAAAATTTAGGAACTTTTTTTGAGGGCAGGAGTAGAAAAGCATCAATTCTGGGGTACTGATTTTTGACTTTTTTTTTTGGTGTTCACCGTATAGACAATAGTCATTTCTCTTTATTCTATGGGTGATACGATTACGGGGATACCAGACATGAATATTTATCTACGTTTACTAAATGTTGCAAACCAACCCTAATGGGGGAAAAATCTATAATTTTTGATATTGCCATCTTCCAAGTGGCATAACTTTGTTACGTTTTTGGCTAGCGGAGCTGGTGATTGCTTGTTTTTGCGGGACATGTTGTACTTTGCACCAGTATCATGTCTGAGTACATATGAGGTTTTTTGGTCGCAGCGAGCCGGCATAGGAGCCGTGCGGATATATCCGCCACTAAGAGCGCTTAAGTCACTGCGCTCCGTGGCGGATATATCCGACCCGCGGAGCGTGAAGGGGTTAAAAGATCTTTTTGTGTGAAAATCCTAGCTCTATTCTGAGCTTTTTTTTGTTGTTTTCAATTATTTTTTAATTTTTCAAAGTATAAAACAATTAATCATGTCTGAGTACATATGGTTTTTTGGTCGCATTTTATATCAT
Organism: Engystomops pustulosus; assembly: GCA_019512145.1. Classification (NCBI taxonomy): domain Eukaryota; kingdom Metazoa; phylum Chordata; class Amphibia; order Anura; family Leptodactylidae; genus Engystomops; species Engystomops pustulosus. The sequence goes on from CM033641.1 coordinate 170,922,766, forward strand.
TTTTTGTGGGATTGAAAAGGTAAAAATCATAATTTTTGGAGGGTTTATAACAGTTTTTTTTTACGGCGTTTATCGTGGGGGTTCAATAATGATTTACTTTTATTCTACGGGTTGTTACGGACGCGGTGATACTATATATGTGGGGTTTGTGTTATGATTTAGACTTTTTTTTTGAGTTATATGTCTCTTTATATGTTTTGGGGGTTTGGGGCATTTTTAGTGATTTATGACTTTATTTTTTTATTGAATAACTTTTTTTTTTACTTTTTCACTTTTATACCATGGGACATGAAGAAGCAATCCTCTGATTGCTTGTTCATGATAATATTCTGCAATACTCATGTATTGCAGAGTATTATCAGTGTCAGCCTATGCACTTGCATAGGCTGGCACTTTGCCAGTAAGATGACGTCACAGACGCCATCTTACTGGCAATTCTTGCTAGTAACTCTGGGGTCCAGATCGGACCCCAGAGTTACTATAGCAACGATCGGCGCCCCCCGAAAACGGTTCGGGGGGGCCGATCGTGGGGGAAAGACCCCCCAGATACTTGTTAGATGCCGCGGTCGCGCTGACCGCGGCATCTAACGGGTTAAGCACCCGCGATCGGAGACAACTCCGACCGCGGGTGTTACACTGGGGTGCCGGCTATTAGTTACAGCCGGCACCCCGTGTTTCCCGATGCCGGTTCGGCTCTGATCCAGAGCCGAGCCGGCATAGGAGCCGTGGCGGATATATCCGCCACTGAGCGCTAAGTCACTGCGCTCCGTGGCGGATATATCCGCCGCGGAGCGTGAAGGGGTTAAAAGATCTTTTTGTGTGAAAATCCTAGCTCTATTCTGAGCTTTTTTTTGTTGTTTTCAATTATTTTTTAATTTTTCAAAGTATAAAACAATTAACAATTATTTCGAGCTTTTTTTTTTTAACAAAGAGGGAAGAAAACCTCTTTCCAGAAAGTGACTTTTCAGTTCCAAGACTTGCTTATTAAATGAGACCTCATTTCCATTCATTCTTGTCAAACAACCCCCTGACTTCACGTGCTTTTTGTTTTATATTCCATGCCCTGTATAGTCACCATAACATCTAAGAACTCTAACTCCTGGTTACCAAACTTATCAGTGAACTTCATATTCACGTTATTTGAATTCAGGGATGAGACAGAGCCATAAAAGTCCGCAGGAGAGCTTGACCATACATCGAAGTCATTGTCCATATACCTGAAATATGATTTATCTTTCAGAATATATGGACTTTAGACAACATATACATGTGTTCTCTAAAAAAAAAAAAAAAAGGAATAGATTGGCATAGGTACATGCAACTGGTGTTCCCAACCAACTAGCTTCATGTAGCACCTCTGTCATCGAAAGTGTCTGGGGTTTTGGAAAGGATGATGTCTTTAAATGGAATGGTTGTACATAGATTCTCTACATCTATTTATGTTTGGTCCACCCTTCTTGCAATTCGGTGCACCTAAGGGTTGTTATTAAAACAATTGTAAGGTAGGTAAGTATGAAGGAATACCTTCCAAATGAGTTCTTAACAGCCAATCTATTTATTGGTATAAAGATTGTGTGATTCCTGCCGCTATCGGGCACCCAGAGCGTTTTTAGGATTTTGTATACTTTTGGAAGACGGTACCAACACTGTTTTTAGGGTACAAAGGACAACACATTTTTTCTGATCTTTCAGAAAACCCTCCTACTTCCATAAATTTACACAGCAAAGACTGTAGCTTGCTTTTACATTTGTTTATGGGGTCCTGAAAAAGGGGCTTGCATATCTGTCTCTTATAGCTTCACTAATATAGTGCTCTCTTGTCATCAAAACCACAGTGGTTACAGAAAGTTTTCAGACCTCTTTACATATCTCTCACTCTTCTTTTCATTGCAGCCAATTGGTAAGATATATATTTTGCTCAATGTACACTCTGCAGAAAAAAACAGAAATGTAGATATTTTTGTTACTTCAGTTTTTTTGTTTAATTAATCATCACATGGTTATAAGTATTCAGACCATTCGCTCAATATTGAGTAGAAGCCTTTTGAGCCAGCACAGCCATGAGTCTTCTTGGGAATGATGCAAGTTTTTTACATCTGGATTTGGGGATTCTTTTTACCACTCTTCCTTCCATATCCTCTCCAGTTTCCTCAGGTTGGATGGTGAACGTTGGTGGAAGCCATTTTCAACTCTCTCCAGAAATGACCAATTGGGTTTAGGTCAGGGCTCTGGCTGGGCCAGTCAAGAATGGTCACAGAATTGCTCTGAAGCCACTGATTTGTTATTTTAGCTGGGTGCTTAGGGTCTAGTTGGAAGATAAACCTTCGGCCCAGTCTGGGGCCCAGAGCTCTGGAAGAGGTTTTCATCCAGGACATCTCTGAACTTGGCCGCATTCATCTTTCCTTCAATTACAACCAGTCATTCTGCCCCCCGCCCATAGCATGATGCTGCCACCACCATGTGTCACTGTTGGGATTGTATTTGGAGTCACCACCTGCAAAATACAACAGCAATAAAAAGATAAAAAGTAAAGGCGCCTAAATAAAACCATAAATATTTTTTAATGCAGACACCCGGGGCGCTGTCACAGCAAGATGTGATGAGATCTCAAACCCCACCCCAATGTATTCACCAAATATATGCAGCAAAGGGAAACATTAAAAATCCACGGGACACAAACAAAACTACCACTGTATCTCTCCCTTATACATGGTAACGCCCAAATCATAACTAATGTAATCAGTATCCATAAACCCCATGAGATAATAAAAGTCCTTTAATGTGTGCCATTGTTTTATAGCCGCACAATAACATAACCCTCCACACTTCATAATGAATTTCAGTGAAACGTCCATAACATAGTGTAATAATGGAGGATGGTGGTGAAATAAAAAACTTTATTCCAGAACATGTGGGGTTTTTGATGTTACGTAACACTTTATTGAACACTTTCTGCATTGCAGTGTTATATATAATAGCCACTAGTCAAAGAGGCTAGCGAATGTTTATTGCTATCAGCAATTTTCATGAAATAACAGACAAAAAGAGAGAACGTGGGTTTTTTTGTTTTTTTTTTTTTTTTTTTTTTTTTTTATTTTTTTTTTTTTTTTGGGTTTGTTTTTTTTTTTTTTTGTTGTTTTTTTTTTTTTTTTTTTTTTTTTTTTTTTTTTTTTTATTTGTTTTTTTTTTTTTGTTTTTTTTTTTAATTTTTATTTTTTGGTTATTTCTCTTCGCTCTTCTTAGATAGTTCTTGCATAGAAGGGGTTAAAAACATGAATTATTAGTTGTATTTATCCCTTCTCAAAGGTCAGTCACACTCTTATAAGTGTGGGGGGCCAATCATTTCCCATCCATATCTGTGAGGTTGCAGCAGCTCCCGACTTGCCATCAATTCCTCCTGTTACGCCTTGATGGCTATAAGCCTCTGAGGGGGGGGGGGACACTTCAGGGGGCTGTATCTCTGGTTCTGTGACACATAGACCCTCACTTCTTTTTTCCATGAAAGCAAAAGTCTCTTTTATATGATCCTAAATTTGGTGTTTCTAGTGTCAGAAACGGAGTATTACTGTTAAATGCCAATTGCGTGGGGGAGTGATTTTCATATAAGAAAGAGGCACCTGATTCTCACTATAAACCTGAATATCTTTGGATCCCATACACCTAGAACACAATCCAAAATCATTTGAAAGAATTGCCCTGACAATTGCCCACTTTGCATACCCATAGTGCCGGCCGATTGTAGGTAGAACTGTATGATCTGTAAATAAATGTAAATACTAAGACTGGTACTGTAAGGTAGTACTGTGTCGTTTCTGTAAATGCAACTACTCGTAAGACTGCCGTATATAGTACACTATTGTTAAGTATGGTACTGTAAGTAGTATTGTCTGAGCTGTAAATGTAAATAATACTAAGCGGTACTGAAGGTAGTACTGTATGGTTCTGTAAATGGAAATACTACTAAGGCCCCTCATGCAGAGTGGCCATTGTGGGGAAGTATAATACCCTATATATGTTGCCATAACTCCCTATGGCACCCTGGTGCGCGATGCGGTGATCACAATGTGTGCTCAGCTCACTCTACGGTGCAGTTGATACAAAAAAGATGACGATGACAGGCAGCAGGCATCTATATCAGCCATAGGACGGATAAGGATCCCGATGGGTTACAGTAGTTACAGAATATCAAGTATGAATGGGGAAAAATTCAATGGGGCTTATTTACTAAGGGTCCGAAACCGCATTTCGTCGGTTTCCCAAATATTTCCGTTTTGCGCCGAGTTGGACCTGGTATTTGGGCGCACGCGATCGTACTGTGGCCGTCATCAGCGCCGGCTTGCGCTGACAGATCATCTGGGGGGGGGCCGACGGACTATCCCGATGGATTGACAAAAGGATTTGTGTCGCAAGATCAAAGTACTCCACACTGCACCAGGAAAAACAGGTGAACTCCGGCGGATCTTTGCTCAGAGTGCGACACACAGGAAGGAACTCGGAACGCACGATTGAGTGAAGGTCGCGCCGAACCCGAATGCACGTAGTACAACACACACGCGGTATCGCACGAGGGTAAGTAAATATGCCCCAAATCTTGTATTTAGTGTCCGGGAAGAGTAAGACTGCCATGGGGCCCCTGGGTGTATAGATATTAAAGTGCCTACATGACAGGAATTTACATCCTACATATTGGTACTAGAATCAAGCTTCTTGGGAATGGAGGATGCCTGCCTGCTCTTCAAACGTTGCGGTTTCAGGACCTTAAAGGGTGGTGAGGTGGTGGATCAGATTTGGCCACTAGTCTTATGTTGACACACTTGTAGGGCACCTTTCAGAGACATTACTTTTTTTTTCTCTTTTTTTCAGCTGTCAGTTCTTTTATAAGAAATTCAGTTTTTATCTTATACCCTTGAGGTATGTAGAATTTATTTTACCTAAGGCAAAGTAAACCCATGAGTAAAAACACTTTTAAACAATGGAAACATTTATGTCATTTTTGCTACATTACCTTATTCAATAAACCATATGGGCTAGCAAAGCCCCTCTGTTATCTGGCTTTACAGACTGTTACAACTGTCTGACCCTCCACTCTGCTTCCTTAGTAGCTTGTGCAGTGAGCACTTCCTGCTGTAATTTTACTGCACTGACAGCGTAAGGGTACTTTCCAACAGCCCTGCATACCGCTGTGCGTCATGGAGAGATAGAGGACGGTGACCGCCTCCCTATAGAAAATATACATCCCCAATCCCCCATATCATCTTCCCCCGATGGCCATCTGAATCTACACCCCTAACAGTGTGTTTAACATCCTCTCACAGACAATAAATATAGAATCAGATTACAACTTCTGGTCACGTTGCACTGATCTATCAGTGTGGGTCCCTGCTTTATCATACTTGATTGTGATTGCTATATTTCCATTATTATAGAGATATTTTCTTTTTGGTGTCCTGCTCCTTTAATTAATTCGTTACTTCTACCTCCTATAACTGGTCTCCCTGTATATTGTGCAGTAGCTGTTTTTCTTGTCTTTTATCTGATATGAACCAACAAAAAATATCCTTTTATAACTAAACATTTATCATTTTGAACTTACACTTCATATTAGTTTGCCCTGACAGAAATGCCAAATACAAATCATAAAGATCTTGTTACTGGCCTCCTGTAAATCCCATTATAATTGAAGTGATACTTGGTTGAAGTGAGTTCCTTCCACACTGCCACATATCCGGAAGCTCTCTCTAGACATTTGTCATTTAAAAAATTGGGGGATTTTATCCGACCATCACACGCGGCGACGCTTGTGATTTTTGCAAGAGCGATCCTTCAAGAGGCTCAGCCTCTTGATGTATCGGGCGGTCGTGTGTGCAGGCGTTTTATTCATATGCAGGGCCCTGTCTAGTGTAGAAATAAAACGCAGCCGGTGACGCTTCACATGTGAAAAAATCGCGGGCAGAAAGATTGCGCGGGGACAGTAATGCCCCGCAACGGCCAACCCGGCCGCTGCACCCTCTGCTTAGCCGGCCATGCCCATTCACACACCTCCTGGCGTAAAGGTGGTGGAGAGGGCAAAAATAATTGCAAGTTCTACCAAAAGTAACGAACGTGGTCAGAGGCCCTGATAAATATGTCCCATTAGTATGTAGTATGCTGACTTTGCCATTTTGAGTGCGTGGTACTTGAAGTAGAGAAGTCCCCGGCACTCCAGGAGAAGTCCCGGGCACTACCAGGAGAAGTCCCCCGGCACTCCAGGATAAGTCCCGCCGCACTTCGGATACTACGTAAGCCCTTCCTTAGCTTCTCCTCGTTTGGGGGTTGCAGGAGTTGCTTGGAGAGGGAGTAACAATAAAACCCAATCCAGACACTCACCCACTAGCTGACTCCTGTATCAGAGCCATATATTCTACAATACACCTCCAAGTCAGTGTATGATTTTTGTGACTGATGGGGGGATAGAAGAACTCAAATAAAATACAGGAAACTTACGATAAACTACTACCTCCACAGAATGACCACAGTCGACAACACTACTCCTCCACAGACAACACAGAACAACGCGACTCCAACTACATACTACATACACTAACTCTACTCCATTACACTACTCCAACTAACTAACTAGACTACTCACTCACTCACCCTCCATTACCACACCCTCCTCCTTCCTTAGATCCAACCGACGTGCCTCTTCGGCGCTTGACCTCCCCCTCCTTCTTACACGCTACCTCCCGTCCCACTAACCCTACTACGCCTCTCCACTACCCTACTACTACTCTACTACTACGAACTACACCTACTTCCGCTCCACTACCTACCAACCCCCGCCCCCCTACTCTGCTCCACTAAACCTAATCTGCTTCCACTAACACCTACTCTGCTCCCACTAACAACCTACCTGCTACTCTGCTCCACTACAACCTATCTGCTCCACTTCCGACCCCTACTACTCTGCTCCCCTACAAAACATACACTACCCACTACTAAAACCCCCCCTAAAATACACTACAGCCTACTTACACCTACTGTTCTACTCTCTACTAACGCTACTTCCGCGCCACTAACACCCTACGGAACAGAACCCGTACTTAAACTTCATACAAAGCACCTACGGCCTCTCCGCAGCTACCCCTACTGGTGATCAATCCTCCGCCTCGACCACCATACTCCTGAACACCTACTAAGACCTCTCCTCTCCCACATCCGACCCCCGTCACACAACGCCGGCCACCGGTAGACTTCTCAACACGTCAAAGCCCGGCGGAGCGCCCTCAACGTCTGCTCCACTACACCTACTCTGCTGGTCTCTCTCTGCCCCAATAACCCAGCTTAACAACAAAACCACTCCTGAGGGCTCCACTGAACACCCTGACACCTACTCTTCTCCTGCTACTCTGCTTTCTGTGCTACGGTCCACTAGCTACAAAAAACACTACGCGTACTCTGCTCCTGATTACATATCTGCTCCACGACACACCTACTCTGGGGCTCCACTAACAAAAAACCTACTACACCTACTCCTGCGGCTCCAGGTACTACTCATCATTTCTACATATTACAGAATCTTCTGGACCTGAAGAAGGGGCTAATTCTGCCCCGAAACGCGTTGTCCGTTGTACCATATATATATATTCTTTTACTGATACCAAAAACCATGATGTAATAAATGTTGTTTAACTGAGAATCTTCATCTGTATACAGTATAATTGCCAATTTCCTACAATAGCAAGTTTGTTATTAAGATACTTACCACAAGCAGCGCGACCGATTCACTGGTTAATCCCTAAAAAGACTCTTTCCATATATAACTGGCTTTATTGCCCGTCAACCAGAGGACGCAGCAGCATGTTTGCTAGACATACATGTCCTTACACTGTCTAGACTTTGTTTCATCTCATTTTTTCCCTTACTATAACCTCTTACACAAGGAGCGCGGTGCAACCCCCCAAGGGATTGTATTTGGCAAGTTTTGAGCAGTGCCTGGTTCTCTCCACACATACCACTTAGAATTAACACCACAAAATTCAATTTTCATCACACCAAACCAGATAATCTTATTCCTCAGTCTGGGATTCCTTCATATCAATGGAAAGAAAAATGGACATTCGCAGTAAGGGGTTAAAATTGATAATGTGTCTGGATACCATGGCTCTCATTATGAGCTTAGAGCAGAATCAACACATGTTATACAGATAAATGATAAACTAAATGCATCGTTGACTGATCTATGTCATTACAGCTATGTAATACTAGTAGTGATCTGTGTATTTTGGAGGTGAGCTCTGCAACTGGAGTCATTGCTCTGAAACCTCGTAGCGGAGATTTCCTTTCTAGTACCTCCATTATTCATTCTCCTGCTTTGCTTTATTTTGAATGCACCTGCTTGGAACAAACAGAAAAGCTTTTTTCTTTGCCGTAGGCAGTTTGTATGTTAGATCAATCATATTATAGAAAGTAAACAATATTGTGCGTCTTAAATCTCTGTTTACTAAGGCAAGTCAGACCAGCTGTAGCCAACGCCTATGAATTCTAGAATTTTGGAAAAGAAAGGGTTTTGATGGTAATATTTCACATTACTGAAGTCCACACTGGCATTTTATGAGCCAGGTTTGATCTCTTCTGTTTGAAGGTAGTTAACCCCTTCCTACCGATATATTTTTTTCCACTAGCCTCCTCTCAAATGCCATAACTTATGCTATTAATGCTATTATTCATCGTGGCTCTTGAAGGGATTTTTTTTTTGCGGGACATATTGTCGTTGTTAAAGGTGCAAACTTTGGGTGTATTTTCTTCCGAAAAAAAAATCATCACCTTTTTAACAGTATAAACTTTGAAACAAACTACATATGAAAAGAACAATTTCTGTAATGTATAACGTTTGAACAAATGTTTTCCTTGTTTACTTTAGCTCTTATTATCTCTTTCTTCCTACCTATCATGCTTTTCACTCTGAAATGTCTACTGGTTTCCATCTTGCTACAGTCAGAAGCTCGCCAATCTTTCAGATTACACAGAAGCTCTATGGAGAAGGGAGGGAGCAGCAGCAAAGTGTCTTCATAGCAAGCTCAAAGTGCTCACAGGCAGAGACTGCTTTAAAATGAACACTATGGGGCACATTTACTTAGGGTCCGTGGAACACATTTCCATTGTTTCCCGAATTTTTCCAATTTGCGCCAAATTGCAAAGGGCTTTTTTGGCGCACCTGATGGGATAGTGGCGCATCCTGGCGCCGTCTTTAATGCAACACAAATTGAAGGGCGTGGCCGCAGGACAACCCAAATGATTCGGACAAACGGCCGAATTTAAAATTCTAATTGTATCGCAAGCCAAGCACTTACATTTACCGGGAAGAAGATGGTGAACTCCGGACCTGAGCAGGGAAACGACACGTGCAGGAAATTAAACGCACAATCTTAGTGAATCGCGGGTAAGTTAATGTGCCCCTATGAGTCATATAATAGCCAAATAACAGTCTTACTCCTACTTGAGAAGGAAGTGGATTCGTTTGCTAATTTTTTTTAATGTAATTTGAATTTAACAGTTTAAGGACATGGTCTAAAATGGCCTTCAGGACACAGCTCCTTTTTTTTCCCTGCTCAAATTCCAGTTATTAACTCTTTTCCAGCAGAATCAAACAGCTTTTTTGCCACTTGTTTTTTAATTAAAACTGTTACACAAAATGTACCAAACAGTACAATAAATATTCTAAAATTATCCTGTACGCTAGTACGATTAAGAAAAAGCAAACGTGTACAGGTTTTCTTATGTTTTACTACTTTAGCAAACAAACATGACCGCAAATGTGTTGCTATATTCTGATATTCTGAGAGTTATAAGGTTTTTATTCCTCAATCAAAAGAGGATTGTTAGGGCTTGTGTATTGCAGGAAAAAGTAACTGTTAGATTGGTACTATTTTATGGTACATCTTTCTTTTTTTGTCTTGCTGCGGATTGCAGTGCCTGTGCTATCGAGAGGACAAAATAGATTGTCCAAATGTGGCAATAGGCCGCTAATCAGAACAATCTATACCATCCCATGTCTTTAACCAGTTAAATTACTTTATTTGTATACAGTGCTTAACTTATATAGTCAGTCAGCCTCTGGTAGTGCCATATATGCACATGTTACAGAGGTCTTCAATAGACCCCCGACTACTAAATGAAGCCATCAGCATCCTAGAATCGCTGCTGCAACACACCCCTGGGTTGCAGAGGGGTTCACCTAATTCTGAAACCATTTAGTTGGCATTTTCTTTAGATAACTTAAACACCCGAGCATGGGCTGCATCACACCAGATCATGAGCTGCAGCAGTACGCTATGTCCTGCTAACTTCTTCTACATCCTTGCCTTGTAACCTTGTCACATAAAATGAATGTCAGTCATCAACTCAAAACTATCTAGCAGGTGGTAAATATATCCTCTATAATTTTATACTTTCTTTAATAAACGATGAGTGTCTCTCCATGCCACAAATGTCAAAAGAGGCAACATGACTTTGACTGGATGATTTATGTAATTTACAAAACAGTACAGTGTTTTGTTACTTTATGTATGTTTTATCAGGTGAATTTACATAAACAGATAACTCCCCATTCAATAAAAGAGCAAGTTTCACATTACATTTCCTCAGTATACAGACCGGGAAGCATGTGTACAGTAAGCTAATGACCTGAATGACCATAAATTGAGGGTAAAGGAGAGGAATATCTTGTGCCACCTGACATGCAAGTGCTTCACTAGTCAGGAGGAATAAAAAGGTTCTTCTGATTTAAAAATATCAAATGGCTTTTTACGATGCACTGCAAATTAAAGCTTTGGAGGTAAGTGGCATGTGTTATATAGGCCGGTTCATTGCTTTTCCTGTAGAACACAGAAGAGCTTAATGGTCTTTTAGTTACTGGATGTAAAGACTGTAACATGATTTCTCCATCTGATCTTCATTTCTCATATATGAATGTTGTAGCTCTTTCTTTCCACAATGTTTTAAAACCTTTGAACCGTAAGGCATGGGTAGGTAGAGGTCCTTCATGTATTGATCTCTATTCTTCATTTATTATGTTCTGGTTTCCTGGTGTAGTTAAGAGATTTGTACATGCATCATTGATACTCTAGATACTTTCATACTGATGGGTTAAACAGCTGAAATTAGGTTGAATGGGACTACTAAATACTTTGGATGTTTTCAATGACCTTTGTGTAATATAAAATGTATGCAGTATAATTCACTTCTATAGTGGTAGTAATTTATTGCTTTTTATGAAATCTGTAGTACAATGTAAAAGAAATGCTGGGGATCTAACCATTTATAACCTTTGTTTGCTGCTCTATACTTTATTAACTTGGTTTATAGTTGGAGGCTGATGATTAAAGTACTTTTGTGACAGTAATAAAATGCCTGGGGCATAGTCCTTTGGCAAAGATAATTTAATATATTGCTGGAATTTTTTATGAATATTGTTTTTCCTCATTACATTGTTACTTGTTATGTACATGTTGTTATATGTGTTAACATAACACATGATAGAAGATGATACAAGAAAATATATTTTTTAAGTGGTTTTCTTAAAATCTCAGAGGGGCCAAGGCAGGGGTAACTAAATGAAATAAAAAATATGAATCCAGCTCCCTTTTTCAGCATCTGAGACTCCTGACTTTACAAGGTCCAATAAGAAACAGCAACAAGTGCCAATTACATAACTGACAAGAAATGGCTTCTGCCTTCTCCTTAGGGTATGCAAGGCTGCTCCTGTGATCTGTGCAGGGGAAAGACATCTGATAGCATCTGCAGTATTAACATCGCTGCTAATGGCCAACTATGTTGAGCAGTCATTATGAAGTTAATCATACCCTTTTGTGTGTGGTTAGTATCAGCAGGTCTGTGAAAAGTAAATTTAAATTACAGGATTGTAGCTGAACTTGCAGCAGAGAGTGGCATCTAACTGCTGTTCTGTGAAATCTCTTTATAACACTGCTTTAACCGGTTAAGGACCGGGCCCTTTTTTTCATTTCCATTTTTCGCTCCCCACCTTCAAAAATCTATAACTTTTTTATTTTTACACGTAAAAAGCTATGTGATGGCTCGTTTTTTGCGTAACAAATTGCACTTCATAGTGATCGCATTGAATATTCCATGCCATGTACTGGGAAGCGGGAAAAAAATTCCAAATGCAGTGAAAATGGTGAAATTTGTGTCGTATTCTTGTGGGCTTGGATATTACGGCTTTCACTTCACGCCACAAATGACGCATCTAATTTATTCTTTGGGTCAGTGCGATTACAGGGATACCAAATTTGTATAGGTTTTATAATGTTTTCATACACTTACAAAAATTAAAACCTCATGAACAAAATTTTTTATTTTATTTTGCCGTCTTCTTGTGCTTATAACTTTTCCATACTTTGTTGTACGGAGTTGAGGGTGGTGTCATCTTTTGCGACTTTTGATGATGTTTTCAATGATATTATTTTTAGGACTGTACGGCCTTTTGATCACTTTTTATAGAATTTTTAATTTTTTTTTAAATGGCAAAAAAGTGGCAGTTTTGACTTTGGACGCGATTTTCCGTTACTAGGTTAAACGCAGTGAAAAACCGTCATTATATTTTGATAGATCAGGCATTTTCGGAAGCGGCGATACCTAATGTGTTTATGATTTTTACTGTTTATTTATATTTATATCAGTTCTAGGGAAAGGGGGGTGATTTGAATTTTTAGGTTTTTTTATTATTTTTTACTTTTTTTTATTTTTACTATTTTTCAGACTCCCTAGGGTACTTTAACCCTAGGTTGTCTGATCGATCCTACCATATACTGCCATACTACAGTATGGCAGTATATGGGGATTTTACTCCTCATACATTACAATGTGCTGATAGCACATTGTAATGAATGGGTTAACCCGAAGTAGCTTCGGGTCTTCGTGAGACCCGAAGCTACCATGGCGACGGATCGCCGCTGCCCGATGACGTCACGGGGAGCGGCGATCCACGGAAAGATGGCGGCGCCCATTTGAAGCCGCCGGCAGCTTTTCCGACGGCGATCAGCAAGAAAACACCCGCGATCGGTGCCGGCACCGATCGCAGGTGTTTCCGGTAAGCCTTTGCTGCAATATGCAGCAGAGACTTACCGGCTATGGAGAGGGCTCGGCCCGCGAGCCTTCTCCATGCATCGGAACGCAACCGCCGCCGTGAATACACGGCGGGCGGTCGCGAACCGGTTAAACTCCTCTCCACTGCTCTGAGTAATAGCCACAGCCCAGAAGGGATGTGGAAATGCCCCCAGGAGCAGCATTAACAGTTACCCTACCCCAAAGGAAGTGGTAGATTTCCATTATGTAAAAAAAAAATATATATCTACCATTTCAATGGGTCATGTATTTTTTGTAAACCTGTTCTAAAACAGATATGGTTAGATATGGCTCCGTGTGCTTTCCAGAAAAGTTGGAAAAAAAACACATTAGGGTTGTCTAAATATGCCCGAGAATGAAATTTCTTTGACGCTGGAATCACCCTTGTTAACACATTAGCTGCTCCTGCTGCTTGAATCACAAAAGCACATCGAATAGTAATAATACACTGACAGATCTTCATCTATATTTACAAAAACTCCAGTATATTAGTTTCTGGGTTTGTTTAGGTTTAACGTTTATACATTTACCGGTAATTCTAATCGTGTCAGTATTGTACAAAGTGACACGATGGGATGGGATCAATATATTTTACTTTCCCCAGAAATTAAGTGTTAATTATTGCTGAAATGTTTGTCCACTCTTATCATAGTAGTTATTTACTGTAGCATAGCTGGCCTAAGGATGTGCCAAATTTATAAAAAGATGTGTTCACATCTCCAATAATATAATAGGGCATCTTCATAGTGTAATGGTGTGCTTAAGAATAGATGGGGAAGAGTTAATACGTAGAGATGTACTGAAGCAATTATGGTAACAATAGCATTAAGCAGATGCTCTCTATGATGCAATGCTGCTCCAGAAATGAAACTGATCAGATTTCCTGGATATAATTGAACTAGTACACATTTTAGCCTCTGTAAACATGTCTCTTTCATCTATGATTAGTGAGCAGTTTTACTTCCTCCTTGACAATACACAGCACAAGGTTTTTTGGGTACCTTCTATTTAGTTTCTACATTGTCATCAATGTGAAAGGACAATATGTCAATTATTTGCAAGTCTCCAATAAAAGGTACATTGTCAATAGATAAAATAAGTAATATTTTGCACCTCCATAGAGTTTCATTGTACTAGGTTAGCAGCAAAATTCTGGTCATAAAATATGTTTAGTTCAGAACCTATAATCATTTCTAAATTATAGACTGGTGTACTAAAAGCAGTAATGGTCTTTAGAATAATTATCTACGAAGTTCAGATATCTTATAACAAGAGATTGCTATAGTAGGTGTGTATTGTAGGCTGCATCTGTTCTGGTAAGATGCCCTGATAATTTGGAATAGTTGCTTGTTGTAGCCCTTATAGCTCTTTAAGGAACCAGCTAATTACAAATATATTTATAACATGATCATGGATAATTTTTCTTTTAGTATGTTGGATGTTCTTTTTCTCTTATATTGCATCAAAATACTTTTTTGGACTGAATATATCATCTGATTATTCATTGCTATGAAGCTGTATAATTTATATTAAGGCAATATCATTGCCAAGATTTTGTATGGTTCTGAAATGAAATAATAAACTAAAAACTTTCTTTGAAGATGTTTCCATATTTCAGGTTTGACCTTAACCCCTTACAGCTGACGCTTGTTTTCAGCTTAATGGCCAGATTTAATTTTTACAGTCTGTGTCATGATAATTGGTTATAACTTTGGAATACTTTAAAATATCCAGGTGATTTTGAGACTGTTTTCACATGAAACATGGTACTTGCTTGTAAAGTTTAAGTGATAAGTTTTGCGTTTTGTTCATAAAAAAATGAAAACTTGGCAAAAGTTCAGAAAAATCCTTTATTTTCAAGGTTTGAAATGTTCTGCTTTCCAGGTAGATAGTTATCAAGCTTTTTCGGTAGTCTAACCTTTACTTGGCAATGCAAACATATGAGGGCTTATTATTTGCGGGATGAGATACACTGTAAAGATAATTCATTTTGGGGGTCTGTAGCTCATTAATTAAATTTTATTTACTACTTCAAGTACAAACAAAATCATCAATTTTACAGTATTTAGGATTTTTAGTGATTTGTGTCCTCTCACCGTAACATAAAAATAATATTTTATCTTTATCCTCTGGTTCACTACGATTACGGTCATACCTCGTTTATATAGTTTTTCCTATCTTTGCTCAATTTTACTGAGCAAAACCAAATATTGGACAAAATTGCATATTTTTAGTATGGACAACTTTCAGAACTTCTGTATTTTTCTGTTGACAGATCTGATTGAGGACTTAATTTTTACGAAATTAGTTGTTCTTTTCAGTAGTATCATTTTAGGGTGCATAACTTTTTTAACTGCTTTTTAGAACAATTTTTTGAGTGTCTTTGATGAATAATTATATATAAAGGGTGGTTTTCCATGTTTTTTTTTTTTTTACGGCATTCACAGTGCGGGTTCAATATTGCTTTAGCTTTATTGTGCAGATTAGCACAATGTATTAGCTGTATTTGTGAAAAATGTGGTGACAGGTTCCCTTTAAAGCGTAACTGTAAAGCTATAGAGATTTTACCTTTGAAAAATTTCTCCTTTGAAAACAAACAGAACGATGCCTACTTCGTGCTGCTCCCCTTTTCTTTCCAAAGTTATGGCATTTTCTGTTCGGAAAGTGTTTGAAAAAAATCTCTCTCACTAGAGGTGAAGTGGGCGGAGACATCTTTCTGTCTATGCCCTCAGGCTGAGGCCAGCTAGCTTGCCCACAGATCCCATAATGCCTTTTGTTCTCTTTAAGTAATTTAGCATTAAATTCATTTAGTTTCCCATAAATAAATCCAGTGAACACTGCACAGTCCACGTACAGGATGTATATGGTAATTAGCCTGGCAGCTTCCATCACATGGAGGAGCAGGGAACATGTAATAAGTGGTAGAAATCATTAGAACATGAAGCCTTTGCCTTCACAGGTTATCTGCACAGAACTGATATTGCCAATGACAAGGTGCAGGAATGGAGCAGCTTAAGGTGCAGAGTCAGAGCAGGAACATCTGCATTCACATATCCAGCTCTACTTCATACACATGGCCTCCTCCTCTGTGAGAAGGGAGCAGCAGCTCCTTCCCTCCCATTAAACCAAGCAAGGAAACAAAGGGTAAACAAAGTACAGACTCACAGGGCTTAGCAGCACATGGAGAAAAAGCAACAGTAATGAGGTAATCTGAGGGCTATAGCAAAGAAACGGCTGTATATCGGTAACAAAGATAATAGGCAAAGTTGTTTTACATCCCAAGAGCTATTTATTTGTGGAAAAAAACCCTTACAGTTACTCTTTAACACCTTAGGGCTCAGCATCCCATATATCGGACGATGGGATGCTGAGCGCAGTGACTTAAAGGAAACCTACCACTTGAAGTGGCAGGTTTCAGAAGAAAATACCATGCGCGCGGCTCTCCTTCACTTCCTATGTAGCCGCGCGCACGGTAAGCGCCGAGCGCGTACCTCCCTGCGCCGGCTATAAAGTTTAAAAAGTGTTTTAAACCGCTCACCCTGAGCTGGTGCTCGGTATTTCCATCTGAAACCTGTCACTTCAAGTGGTAGGTTTCCTTTAACACTCAGCGTCCGATATATATTGGACGCAGAGATGATGCCTTTTAAGCTCGAGATCTGAGCTGAACCTGCACTGGGATACACGGGTTACAGCCGACACTCCAGTGTAACACCTGCGATCAGAGTGGCGACCGCGGCATTTAATCTACCTTCTAAGGAGTTTTTCCCCCTCGCCCAGTCCCCCCCGCTTGGGCAGTCTTCGGGTGGCGCCGATCGTTCCCTTGGCAGCCCTGAGGTCCGTTCATATGCGGATAACATGATGCTGTTTATGTCAGACCCACTATCAACATTACAAGTAGCCATGATGCAGATTGACTCTTGCACATACTCTTAGAGTCAACTGGACCAAGTCCTCAATAATTTTTCCTTCCCCGGAGCCTCCAGGGGGAGTGTCAGGTTTGAAGGTAGTGGACATATTTAAATACCTGGGGATGTATATATCGACTATTCCCTCTGCCCTTTAGAGCTTAATGTGCTCCCCTTATTTGGAGCACTTTAAAGTTAAATTCAGAACATGGGGATCTGTGAACCAGGACTAAGACAGTGGTCTGACTATCCCAGGGCATCAACACAGTGGTAAATGGTAAATATGGTATACTGATCGCAAGGCAGTGTTTTGCTGCCCTGGGATAGTCAGACCACTGTCTGAGTTCTAGTTCACAGCAGGCAGTCAGATCACGGATTAAGGAATGCCCTGATGAAGGAGGTAAGAGCCCTGCCTCTAGAAACGCATCAGGATATTACCTGGATCTAGAGATGGACCTAAGTGTCCCTGCTCTTTTAGTGATAGGGTCACTAGTGCACCTGACAGGGTGAGTACTGGGACTTTCCTTGTCAGGAGCTATTGGAGTGATATGGCACATCTCTGCAGTATAGGGAGTACTAGGCCTTCTGATCATGCGTCCTTGTGCTCCTATTCCGAGAGGACCCCTGCTACCCGTTTATTCCATGTAAACATCTGAGCTGGTAAGATGTAACCATTTATTTACTAACTGCAAAGTCTTTTTCTACAGCCAGTATTATTTTATTGTTGGTGGCATTCTATATTTGGCTATTTTTAGCAGTCTTGTATTACTTCTCTATTAAAAGTTATTGCATCATTTGGTGTATAAATAAATGTAAGCCTTTGAGTCCTAGATCAGTATCTGTTGGACTGAACATTGGGACATGTTCATATAAATTGTCTCTAGTAAAGAGCGTATTTGTTTAAGTATCGGAAAAGAGAATTTTTAGTGAGGCCTCTTTCGCTGATAAGCTGGGAAGTCCTTATAACTTGTGAGGATTTTTCAATGTTGTAATGCCCTACCTTGGTTCATGCATTTCCTTTTTAGGTTGGGAACGCTGGAGATAGACTGGACTAGCATGACTCACTGTCAGACAGATACAATCTAGAGGTCTGGACATGTCTAAAGGTTTTGCACCTTCAGTTGGTTTTGAAAGCGCCTATTTCTGAGTTTGATGTACAGTACTATAGCATGACAGTGGTAATAGATATTTTCAACACTTATGAATCTTCAAAACTGCTTTTGAAGCAGTCTGTGGATTAAAGACAGCTAAGTACTTGTGACTTGTATTTTAGCCAATTACATGGGAATTTAGCCATAAAAGAAAATGCATGACTTTTTAGGATAATTGTCTAGTTTAAAGGGATATACTGTTGGCAAGAAAAATACTGTATTCAGCCTTAAAAAGTCCCTAAAATGTTTTATCCTTGATTGTTGGAATATTTGATATAACTTGGTCATTCCAAGTATTTAACACAGATATATCCATTGTATAGTTGACAGAATCTCCTGTGAATGTAACCGTTAGTTACATTGTTACATTTTTACTTCTGTATCTGAACTGGAGGTTGAGATACAAGGATATAACTATTGTGCTATGATATTTAAATATATATTTCCCACAACACAAGATTGTGCAGTAAACTTGCATTATAGCTGAAATTCTATGAATTAAATATTATATTTAGTATCCAGAGCTTTTACATTGAATTAACTTTGCCCATAATTAGGCAGCACAGGGCAAGTGGGGTTAATTCCTGCAGACATCATAATACATGGCTAATAGATGATGGAGTCAGCAAGTTGAAAGTACATGATCTTTCGTCTGGCCTATTTTCCAATTCTCAAAGGAACTAGAGTTCTCTGTAAAAGCTTTCTACAAGATGCACATGATATCTATGCAGTGAACATTTGACATTATATAAAAAAAAAAAAAAAGAATGGGATATAAGACAGTTGTGCTAAAATAGGGTTCCAGGGGATATATGGCTTATACTATGCATATTTCTATTTAATTATAAGGAAGTGTAAGGTAGATGATGCATTTGAATTACTGGGACAGGTTTCTCAATCTGTTTGATTTTATTCTGTTTCTTAGGCTACCTGCTTTTTATTTTGAGTGGTAAGGACGGTGAACATGCATTTAGACAATTCCCCTTGCAATGGGTATATTTGTAATCCTTAGAGCAGCAGATGTGATGCAATCATGCTTGGTGAGAGAAATATTGGTATTCTCTATCCTGCCAGTAGTCTCTAAACACTCTGTTACCAAGGCTATAAATCACAGGTGCCATGGTTGGCAGCATGTGCTACAATAGTTCTAAATTTATTACAGCGAAACAAATTCCCATGTGTAAAAACCTTCAATAAAAGCATCACAGTACTCACTGTATAAACATACAAATTTTTTATCTCTCCCTCAATATATGTGCTTGGACATGCTGATCAACCAGGGGCCCCATTAAAATAATCTTCACTTGACCCTCAACTATAAGGCCTCTTGCACGCGCATTACATATGCCGCAGTACAGGAGGAAGTGGGGAGTGAACACACCAGCCCCTCCCGTCTGCATAGCAAGTCTGGATTCCTATGGAGACAGGAGTGGTGAAGGCTGTGGCACAGTACTGTGGGGAATACAGCCATTCAAATGGATTACTGTATTGCCCATTAAAGTGAATGTGGCTGCGTGCTTCTTGTTAAAACAATATGGGTAACACATGACCGTAATAAAGCATTTGTGTGCAAGGAGGCTTAGGCTGAGATTTGTGGACTGATTTCGGTTCCCCACACATTCGAGTGGCGTTACTGTTTGAGCCAGTTAACATATCTGTTAGGTGATGAGGGGTGGCCAACTGGATGACAGAGGGGGCGGGGGCAATTGGATTATATTGGAGGGCCACCTGGATGATTTTAGGGAGCGACCTGGAATATATAGCTGAGCTAGCTGGATGATATTGGGGAGCTGCCTGGATGATCAGGGGGGCTAACTAGCTTTCCTACCCTTGGCTACTCGAGTCATTTGGGGTGACTTATCACCACATTGTCTAGTTTCTTTTACTACTTGTCCCAGTCTCAACTGAGACAAATATGTCTCAAAAAGTAGGAAATTGAACCAGACAACACTATGACGGATCATTTTATTAGTGACGGGAGGCTGACCCTGGACATTTTATTAGTGACGGGAGGCTGACCCTGACATGTATTAGTGACGGGAGGCTGACCCTGGACATTTTATTAGTGACGGGAGGCTGACCCTGGACATTTTATTAGTGACGGGAGGCTGACCCTGGACATTTTATTAGTGACGGGAGGCTGACCCTGGACATTTTATTAGTGACGGGAGGCTGACCCTGGACATTTTATTAGTGACGGGAGGCTGACCCTGGACATTTATTTTTTTTAGTGACGGAGGTGACCTGGACATTTTATTAGTGACGGGAGGCTGCCCTGGACATTTTATTAGTGACGGGAGGCTGACTGGACATTTTATTAGTGACGGGAGGCTGACCCTGGACATTTTATTAGTGACGGGAGGCTGACCCTGGACATTTTATTAGTGACGGGAGGCTGACCCTGGACATTTTATTAATGAAGAGGGGTCCATTGTAGGCGTTTTATTAATGAGGGGAGGATTCTCCTGGAAATTTCAGTAAAACCAGGAAGACTGAACACCTTTATGTCGTCTACATATCAGTGCCTGACATTTAAGGAGCCTAATGACTTGACGGGGTACTATTGCCAAAGCAGAAGGTATTATCCAATGGTAACAGACACTTAACAGTTGTTTTTGTTTGTTCCACATATTATACATTATTAGGTTCCTTTTACATTTCTTAGCCATATTAAATCTCCCCTTTTGTAAGTGCTGTGGCCTGAGTGAAACACATGAGAAATTCATACACTATGTCATTGTGGTGAAATGTATATAAAACCCTCAAGGGCATGGGTAGTGGAAGTATGTAAAGGTAGGGTAAACAGTCCCAATTAGATAAGGCTAGTGGAATATTTGGACTTTTCTATGTCCTTTGTTAAAAAAAAAATATTTAGTTTTACTAGGTTTTCACTGCATAGGCTAGGAAAAGGAAAATGAATCCACAGTGTTGTTCCATAATTCAGGGGAAATGTACTGTACATCTTGTCTGTTTTATACACATGAGTGATTTATTAAATGGAAGATTTAGATTTGTTCTCTTCTATATTTACTATAAACTCTGGATGTGTCACACACACACACACTATATATATAATATATATATATATATATTATATTATACATGTGTGTGTGCGCTCTATGTGGCTAAAATGGTGCTTAGTTTGTCATAATCATCTGTATAGGCAGGGACATGCTTGGATATTAGGGAGGGGGTCACACTTGAAACCATAATACAGCTGTGCTCCTGTAGTGGACTTATCTCATACAGTGATTTCACTACAAAATTATGTAGCCATCGCATTAATCGCCTTCTGCTGTCCACTGACGTAATGCCTCCTCTTCTCTGATTCCATCACCCCTGGAGCTTTGGTGCAGTACAAAGAAAGAAATATTCTAAAACAGAGAGCAGTTCTACAACAATGATACAATTAAAATACACAATGGGGCAGACTTATTAAAAGTGTCTCTAAGTAAGATCTAGACAGATTTAAACTGCACTGGATTTATCAAAGTGCTGGATGATAAATCTGTTTTAGTAGTTCTAGACTATCTAATCTACTTTGTGTTTCCTATTAGTTGCTTTTGTTTGCGCCACATAAATGTGGCAAAATTCTGGTGCTTGTAAAAAATAAGCGTGTAAGAGGGGGTACAGAATATTAAGGTTGCGGTCACACGTTGCGTTTTGGTTGTGTTTTCATCGCATCTTGAAACTCATTACAACAGCTGAGGAGAAGTGATTTGCCTAATTCTATTACTGTTAACATCTGCGTTCACAAAAGTGTGTGTTTTGTTAACGCATGCGTTAACATCACGTTTTGTAAATGCAAATGTTAACCGTAATGTGATTAGGCAACACACATCTCACCAGTTGTTTTAATGCCTTTCAAAACACAACTTGTGACTGCACCCTTAATGTTTCCCCTAGGAACTACAAATTGTCCTGCAGATAATAAGTGCTCATTCAGCCCTAAACAGAAAATGACTTTTAGAAGAAGAAGATATTAAATATTACCACTATGAAGTGCAATTTGCCCACACACACACAAAAAAAATAGAATTAAAGTCCTGGCTTTTGGAATGTAATAGTGAAAAATTAGAGGTGTTGGCCTTTTTACCTCATGTTTTTTGTAATGTGTGGGGGCAGGATATTAGGTAATTTACCGATATACAACTATTAATAGTTCTGCTCCACTTTCTTAACCCCTTACAGACACATGTCGTAGTAGTACGTCATGCGTCAGCTGCGGGTAAATTGAGAGGGCTGAGCCCTCTCTATGGCCGGTAAGTGTTTGCTGCATATCGCCATAACAGCCTCGGGATTTCTGGCTGTCTGGTTTTAACCTATTAATTTTAACCTTCACATTGCATCACATGATGCGTAAAATCCCCATATATAGCGATAAGCATGGTGTAGTGAGCACGCCACGTCTCCCTGCACTGGGTCCAACCCGTACAACCACGCGGAAAAAGATAGGTGGGGTCCAAATCTTGCCTGTATTTATGACACGGCAGCTCAGCTCCCGTTGGAAAGGGGAGGGGGGATTTATTAATTTGTTGGACTTTAGACAGAATTAGACAGTTCTCTGACGCGCTAGATTAATGTGATGCTGGATCATTAATCTGGTGCTGTATACAACTTGTGAGTGGTACCTCCTGTTGTTGGTCTAGTTTGGTGTGCCACAATATTAAATTTTCGGGGACACTTGCTATTTCCTACGAGTACACCCCCCCTTTTTCGGAGTCGGAAAACATAGCATTTCTGGTCCAAATTACTCCAGTGTTTTGGGATAAATCTCCCCCATTGTAGACGCAGCCTTTGCAGCATACAATGTAGTGGCAGACAACTGCACAAAATATATTATAATATATATATATATCATAATTCTGTCCCGACATATGTAGTATAGACTATATTCTATTCTTCTGGCTTCACTTTACATGAGATTCCTGTGTATTCTGTGTACTGATGAATGCTAAATATATTCAACATATTGACAAAGTGTGTCACCCATTACAATGATAATGTTTAAGAAGGAAGTGTGTGCTGATTCATCAGTATAACATGTGCTGTCATCTCTCAGCCTGGGGCCCTTAACCTGCCTCTGAACTTTTCTTTGCCTGAAAATTGTCTCTAACCCACTATGTATGTACACTGGATCTTGGGTGTGCCAGGTTTTTAGTAATTATTTTAGATCAAGAGGGATCCATGTAGAACATGCATGACTAGCATTTTATTTATTTTGGCTATCAATTGCAAAAGAAAAAAAATATTGTGGTACACTTGTGATACGTAGGGGGTCAAATGAAGCTTCACATTTGCTCATTTTAAGGTACATATAACCTCTAGGTTTATGCATTTAGAAAGAAATCGCTGTTACCTTTAAAGGAAACCTACCATGAGGAATCTACCATCAGAAGTGTATCTGATGGTAGAGCCTCCTGCCTGCCTTTGCCTTTATCTATAATTAAATAATCCTGGAACCTTGCCTAACTTGTTAAAAACCTTATTTTAGTAATATGCAAATTAACTGCAGAGACTACTGAGTGGAGTAGCCTTAGCTCCCAGTGCCTGGCTGAGCTAGTACACGCCCCAGTAGCCTCTAGTTAATTTACATATTGCTAGTATAAGGTTTTTAACAAATTAGGTTCCAAAATGTATGGCTGCATGTAAACATATGCCCTTGTCATATGCATGTCTTTATTGAGGAAATCTGTGGCTGGAATGTAGAAAAATCTTCTTAATAATAGTAACAATTCATGTAATTAAACACAAGTACACCAGAAAAATATTGTTTACTTCTGGAGGTTTCAATAAAGCTAATTAGAACTTCCTGCTCCTTCCTTTTTAGCAATCATCAATAAGTAACATTGTATGCATCAACAATGAAAACTATTGTTACTTGAATAAAGATGTAAGTTAACGGAGTCCAGATTACACAGGACCTAATAATTTTATACAGCACCACTTATATATTTTTAAAGAGAATAGGTATCCAGTGATGCCCTCCCTAAAACTCTTTAATGATTGGAAAGGTTAAAATTCTTATTCTGAATATGTACGTTTTGTCATGAAATCCATTGGCAGGGAGACTGTGTCGCTTCCATGCACACCAAGGAAATAGATAGTGTGCAGACCAGTTTCATTGTCGGATAATGCCAATGAGTGGTAAGATAAATATTCAAGATAGCGTCTTTTCAGTTATACAGCAGTTTGTGAGTGTGAAACATATGGTTTTTCTAAGAACAATTAAAACCTGCTTGATGAAAAGAATCCAAAGGAATCCAAAGGAGTTTATGTTATAGAGGACCTGTCACCAAATTTTGCCCCCCCCTGACTAACAATACCTGCTGATAAAGGGTTACAAGCCCTCCCCATGTCGACTAAAATTAGCTGTCAGTGGGGCACAGTACCTTAATTACAGGCGTTTTTCTGATATGCAGATTAGCTTTTGTGACTCTTGTCTCTCTCAGGCTGGCATTGAACCACACCCCATTATTCTGACCGACAGCTCTTTGTCTCTTCAAATTACTGCTCTGCCTCTGCTTATATTCAGCCACAGACATATAAAGCTGTCTGAAAGTCAGAATATGTCTAGTTGCCCATGGCAACCAATCACAGCCCCCCTTTAAAATATTCATGAGCACTGGTAAAATGAAAGCTGCGCTGTGATTGGTTGCCTTTGGCAACTAGAAACATTCTGACTTTCAAACTGCTTGATAAATCTGCCCCATTGTGTCAAGTTTTTTTACACGGTGCGTGTTACATTCGGGACATGTGACCAGTGACATCATCGCAGGTCCTTCAGCCGTCTAAGAATAGCAAACTGTACCGTGTATGTGATCACATGAAATCTCGGCAGCCTCCATGGAGGATGAGGAGGTGTTGAAGTCCATGGAGGCTGCTGTGACCTCATGTGGTCGGACGCATGCATGTGGTACAGTTTGCTACTGGTAAGAGTCTAAAGGACCTGAGGTGATGTCACTCTGGTCACATGACATGAACAATGACCAGAAGGAGGCATAAGGCATGGGGAGGTTTAGATGGGAGGGGCCGTCTGAGCAGGACACTCCCCCTCTGATGCCAGGTAATATAAGATAAAAGGTGATTTATGTTGATGTAAGCGAAACTACTTTTTCCTATTAAAAAAAAAAAAAAAAAAAGGCTGTCACTGGCTGTATATGTGCAAATGTGGTAACAGGTTCCCTTTTAAATAGTTCAGTTTTAACAAACAGAAGTTCATAATCAGAAGGCAAATATCACAAATCTCCACAATCAACTACCCCAATTCCTGTTTAGTTCTTTACAACTAAAAATTCATAATTCTCTGCAGGTTCCTCTGTTAAACATTATAGCTGCAGCTGACCTGCTTCTTATAAGGTCACAGCAGACACACCCTGCTGTAGCTACATTACTGCAGGTAAGTACAAAAAATAAACTCTTGAAAAACAACATTGTTTTACATTGTATCAGCACTTTCCCTGGTTCAGGTAGAGTTTAAATCAGAACTTTCATACACGATCTAAACTTTCATCTCCCCATCTGACATTTAATCAGAAACCTTTCAGGTTTATTAGGATTAACAAACTTATTTTTATTTGGAAGCTTTAGAGGCAACATCTGAGTTGATTAGAGGAACATATGCATTTTCCCAATATAGAGAGCTATAGGAAGGCTTGTTTACTGTGTAAGAAATTGTTTTTCCTAGTGGCAGTATTTTTTTCTATTCCATGCCGTGTGCTGGGAAGCTGGCAAAAAATCTAAATCTGATGAAATTTAGGAAAAACCACATTTGCACTATTTTCGAGTGTGCTCCAAATGACACCTTCCCTTAAATTTTGTTATCATACCGACCCAAAGATTAATGTAGGTTTTATTAAGCTTTAAAAGATTTTAATAGAAAGTAATTTTTTTTGCCATATTCTTATGGCAATAGGCTGTGTAAGGTGTAATGTTTTGCAGGACAAGATGACCATTTCATTTTGGGAAATGTTTGACTTTTTTTTTAATCAAAATTTGTGTGTGTTGTGAAATGGCAAAAAAATGCTGATTGAGGATTGAGTCATTTGGACACAATTTTCTGTTCTTTTACCACCAGGAATAACCATTTCTATAACTTGAAAGAGCAGACTTTATGGGATGCAGTGATAACTAATGCCTTTTTTTTTTTTTAATACTGTATTTCTATGGTAATTTAAGGGGGGTATCACTTTTAAAATACTGTAGCATTGCAGTATATTGTAAAATCACTGGATCTGTAAAATGGCCTGCCAGTGAGCCTGAGGAGCTCTGTGGGGCATCACCAGGCTCTCTGGGCTCCATTGGCTCACACTAATGCACACTCCAGCCACTCTTCCTGTCAGAGAGCCAATGACCTTGCCTTGTTCTTTGCAATTCCTGATTCCGTGCAGTCCCCTCTTAATTTATCAGCCAGGCAGATGTGATATTTTACCGAACAAGGAAGGCAGCAATTTCGTAATAGGAGAGAACTGAAAGCCATTAGAAGTATCCAGATAGACCATTAGAGGGTTTATCAGGAGTCTAGTAGAACTGGGGAACCTGCAAAGGCTGCTTATTCTCACCGTAGGCACACAGGTGAAAAGGAGAGCCCTAGCAGTAGAACACCCTTTTCCTCGGCATCAGAAGGAAGTCCTGATTATGCAATTGAAGTGCGGTAGGTTATATTGATTAAAAGCCGATTTTCAAGGGTATAATGAATGGACAACAATATAAGAAGCTTTCCTGGATTAGTCAGGACGTGATCTATAAGCAGGTATCATTAGTTCGGATGGCTAATTTAACAGGACAGATTGGGGCACATTTACTAAGCTGGTCCTGCGGAGTTCACAAAAGAGCATTGCCTGACGATCCTACACTGTGCCCTGATTCACAAAGATCATGCGCCCGATCTCCTGCATATGCTGGCCTGGCTCCCTACTCAGATCTGCTGGAGTTCACCTTCTTCTTCCTGGTGTATGTACGTGCATTGTTTTGCAACACAATTGGAATCTTAAATCCCGCGATCGGTCCGAATCAGTCGGATCGTCTGACGGTACGCCCCCGATTTCTGTTGCATGGAAGCCAGCACAGCTGCACCACAAAGGGGCCACGTGTGCCAAAATCCCAGAGCAAACCCCTGTTAAATACCTGTCAAAGCTGCGAAAATCCCAAAAACCATGAACAGTAGCCATTTTTATGGTCAGGAATGTCTGGCTGATGAAGTCAGGAATTATAGGGTTCTCCTTATGGAGACTTTGCTGGGCCGCACTGTGGCTCAGTGGTTGGCACTATAGCCTTGCAGCACTGGGGTCCTGGGTTCAAGTCCCATCCAGGTCAACGTCAGCAAAGAGTTTGCATGTTCTCTCCATGTTTGCATGGGCTTCCTCCGCGTCCTTCAGTTTCCCTTCATAAAACATACTGATAAGTTAATTCTATTGTGAGCCCCATGGGGACAGGGACTGATTTGACAAGCTCTGTGCAGCGCTGCGTAATCTGTGAGTGCTAATAAATAAAGGAATTATTAATGAAGGCCGCCTTATAGCAATGACATTAATAGCCATTAATGCTTGACTGTACTGAAGAGATGCAACGATGTGAAAACAGTTCTGTCTACAGTTGGGAATCTGTTCTTTCTGGAATAGATATACTAGTTTGGCTTTAATTCCACATCATACTACACCAAAAGGCAGTAGGGTGAGTGAAAATCGGACACACCCACTTCACCCCCACATGCAAAAAGCATGCACCAAAAAAGGAATACAATGTACTCAATATACTGAAATAACCTTTATTATACACATATAAAAATGTAAAACTTATGTCCCCTATAGACATGCATGGGAACGAGTGGTAGACAATACAGGAACAACAAACAGACTAAAGCAAAGCTCTCTACCTTAATCAAAGATGCTGATAAATCCCTATGTACATGCAGACATTAACCCCTTACCGACATGTGACGTAATAGTACGTCACATGTCGGGTCCCGGTACATGGAGAGGGCTTGCGGGCCGAGCCCTCTCCATAGCCGGTAAGTCTTTGCTGCATATTGCCGGCACCGATCGCGGGTGTTTTACCACTGATCGCCGCCGGCAAAGGTGCTGGCGGCTTCAAAAAGACGGCGGTGCGCGGGCGTATGGCAGTATATGATAGGATCGTACAGACACACTAGGGTTAAAGTACCCTAGGGAGTCTGAAAAATAGTAAAAATTAAAAAAAGTTAAAATAAAAAAATTATAATAAAAAAACCCTAAAAATTAAAATCACCCCCCTTTCCCTAGAATTGATATAAATATAAATAAACAGTAAAAATCATAAACACACTAGGTATCGCCGCGTATGAAAATGCCCGATCTATCAAAATATGATAACGGTTTTTCACTGCGTTTAACCCTGTAACGGAAAATCGCGCCCAAAGTCGAAAAGGGCACTTTTTTGCCATTTAAAAAAAAATTTAAAATTCTATAAAAAAGCGATCAAAAGGTCGTACAGTCCTAAAAATGATAACATTGTAAACGTCATCAAAATTCGCAAAAAAAGACACCACCCTCAGCTCCATACACCAAAGTATAAAAAGTTATTAGCGCCAGAAGATGGCAAAATGCCCCCAAAAAATTTTGTACAGGAGGTTTTAATTTTTTTAAATGTATGAAAACATTATAAAACCTATATAAATTTGGTATCCCCGTAATCGTACCGACCCAAAGAATAAAGTAGGCATGTCATTTGGGGTGCACAGTGAAATCCGTAAAATCCAAGCCCACAAGAATACAGCACAAATGCGTTTTTTTGCCAATTTCACTGCATTTGGAATTTTTTCCCGCTTCCCAGTACACGGCATGGAATATTAAATACCACCATTTTGAAGTGTAATTTGTTACGCAGAAAATAAGCCATCACACAGCTCTCTACATGGAAAAATAAAAAAGTTACAGATTTTTGAATGTGGGGAGTGAAAAATGAAAACGCAAAATTGAAAAAGGGCCGCGGCGGGAAGGGGTTAAATCAATACCAGTACATCCACATAAGACAATACAGTATATAGGGCCTGGGTAGTGGTAAAGTAAACAATGCCCAGGAAAAGCAAGGGAGGGTAGTAGGTACAAACCACAGGTAGGAGCAGAGACCCCGACACGTGTTTCACCAATTCGGCTTCTTCTGGGGGACTCCCCCAGAATTCCTGTATTGTCTACCACTCGTTCCCATGCATGTCTATAGGGGACATAAGTTTTACATTTTTATATGTGTATAATAAAGGTTATTGCAGTATGCTCAGTACATTGTATTCCTTTTTTGGTGCATTTAACTCCACATCATGTTAATAGGCTTCTTCAAAGTCATACTTGATTTTAAGGGGGCTGCCTTTCAGGTAGGAAAAAGATGCATTGTTTTCCTTTTTCCCATCCTGGAAAACGTATTTGTATATTTCCCAGAATTTCCTAGTGGAGCATCACTGGCTATAAATGACCTCACATCTACAAAGTGGCCTTAATTGGCAATTTTCTCCATTAGGAGAACTCTTACTTCCTGACCCTAGTCAATAGCTTCTTATTCAGCCAAACATGGTCCCTGCACTGTACTGAACAGATGCAACCAGGTGGAAACAGGGCTGTTTACAGTTGGGAATCTGTTCCTTCTGGAATAGATATACTGGTTTGGCTTTAATCCCACTTCATGTCATTAGGCTTCTTGAAAAGTATGCTTTATGTTAAGGGGGCTGCTCTACAAGCAAAAAGAGGCAATGTTTCCCATCCTGGAAAATGCATTTGCATATTTGGCTGATGAAGGAAGACATGGAAGCGAAGCAGAACTGTAAAATAAATGTATGGGTACATTCACACAGCGGTATGCCCGCCGTGCGGGCATACCGCCGTGTGCTGGAGAGGAGGAGGAGGCAGCCCCTCCTCCCTCCATAGAGAATAGCGGCGCACGGCCGCACACACGCCAAAAGATAGAGCATGCTCTATCTTTTTGCGGTGTGCGGGCCGGATCGGTGCCACACATGTGTGGCACCGCATCTGCGCCGCACCACTATTGCCGTCTATGGGGACGTACATGCGGCCGCAAATTTGCGGCCGCATGTACGTCCCCGCAGACGGCCATGTGAATGTGCCCTATATTGGTTAATTACTTAATATCCTGCTCCCCACAGTGCTAGAACTGTCAGAAATGACAGTCAGATTTACTAATAATTTTAGCATAGATTGTTCCAACAAGTCTTCTGCTAAACTCCACATCTTTTTTTTTTTAAGACAACGTAAAGCATCTCAAAACACATATGCAGTTCACAAAATTTAGGCCATTTTTTTTCCTCAAATTGTTCATATTTGAGCATATTTTTGGTAGTAAATATGCCTCTGTCACTTTGTTGACATTTGCAAGTTATGAAACGCAAGAACTCTATGGATAAACTGAATGTGATTATTTGCTGTATGAATGCCCTAGATCAGTAATGGCGAACCTTTTGGAGACAGAGTGCCCATACTACAAACAAAATCCACTTATTTACCGTGAAGTGCCAACATGGCATTTTAAGCAGTAACTTATTGCTACCTGTTCTTCCACATCTTTCAATCGTTTTGTCCCCCTGAGGCCACCAATACAGTTGAAAGAAGGAGGGAAAATTCAGACTCTCATTGTAGCTTCTCTCCTGGGTCTCTCTGTAGAGGAGGAATGATGGGTCCAGAATAAGGACCTCAAAAGGTATTGCAGTTCTGTCAACACCTTCTCACTTTCCCCGCAGTTCCAAACAGCCAAAAAGTGTCACTTTAAAATAGCGCTGATTACAGCATCTCTTAAATTGCCTGGGACTGCAGGAAGATTTGGTGGATTTGGTCCTCTTTGGGGAACTCTGTCCTGGGGTGATGGCCTGAGTGCCCAAAGAAATGGCTCTGAGTGCCACTTCTGGCACCAGTGCCATAGGTTCGCCATCACTGCCCTAGATTCTTATTAGTATCGTAATAACCAGTGATCTGGTGAAACACAAAATCAAATGCTTCTATGGTAAAAATAATGGGGCAGATTTAAGAAAAATGTTGTAAGGTAAGACAGTGCAGAGTTAAACAGTCTTATGCTGCACAAGATTCATACAGGAGTGTGATACTGGATGATAAATCTGTCTAATGTAAGACACCTCCTATTATGTGACTTATTTTACACCAGAAAACTAGGACATCATTTTTCTGTGTTTAGTATTATTTTTGGTACATCGACTTTTTGGCACAAAGCCTCATTCTTTATGTTGTACTAGTCGTAGACGTGCCTGAAAACTGTCTAAGACCCTTCATAAATGTGACACAGACAGTTTGCAAATTATGACAGAATTCTGTTGTAAACCGATTAATAAATCTCCCCCAATGTTCATTTAAAATGGCCATTTGTTCTTACAAATATCAGAATGACAATATCTTTGGAGGAAACCTGCTTCTAATGTAACTAACCTTTTAATATTTTATGAACACTTATAAACTAGTCCTTGACATTGTGCCCTTATCTTTACTGAACTGCAGTTCTGAAGCCCTTTGTCCCAGCTGTGCTTGTAGAAACAGTGAAGATATCTCAGGAATGATGCAGTGATTTTGCTGGGACCTGTTTATCAGAGACAAGTCTGCCTGTGTTTAGATGACTGTTCCCCCTGAAGGATTGATCCACTGCCCATTTCGAAATAAAGCCATCTGTCTAAAAAGTTTCTCTTATATATATCCCACAAATGCACTATTACTCAAGGGCGTTCTGTTAGTTGATCCCTCTAAACAGAAACTTTCCTGAGGCTTGGAATGTGAAAGAAGTTTGACACATTCACTATTTTGTCCTTGAGTAATTTACAATGGTTTTAGTTTTTGAAGCTTTATTTAAAATAAATGATTTAACTAGAGGAAGTCTGTAATTTGAGGTATTTGTCAGTCATTATAAACTCATAATTGTATATGATACAGTATGTACATCTGTTTAGAACATCCTGTTTGGTTCTCCTGTGTCTAGAGGAGATTTTTATTTAATATATGTGAAGATTTGTTACTTTAAGATCAGCTAGGCGGTGGAATAGATCACTCATGGAAGTTGTCATTCATTTTTCAAGGGATTTTTCTGGATAAAATATTGATAACATACCAATATTATAAGTCTTCAATATCAGATGGAAGAGTCAAATAATAAGCTTTCAAGCAGAAAAGCTGAGGGGTGTTGGGTATTTGATACCAGTTATCTGGTATTGATTATCTATCCTTAGTTTAGGTCATTAATATTTTTAGCCTGGAGAAACCTATTTAAGATATTTAAAAAGATTGTAGAAAAAGTTTTTAATTGTATTTTTGTACATGATCGTGGGAACGGGTTGCTGTCAACAGTGTTCAGTAATAACCATAAGAACCTGGGAAATAAGCCAATACGTTTTCCAGGATGAAATAAGGAAAACTTTGCCTCTTTTGGCTACCTTGTAACATCAATGGTGACTTTCAAAAAGCCTAATAACATGAAGCAGGATTAAAACCAAACCAGCATATATATTCCAAAAGGAATAGGCTATTGAGAGGCTATTGACTAGGGTCAGGAAGTAAGAGCTCTCCTTATGGAGACTTTACCAATTAAGACCGCTGTACAGGTGTGTGGAGATTTGCAGCCATGTGTTTTCCAATATGTTTTTCAGGAAAGGAAAATGTTGCCCTTTGAATTCAAGTATGATTTTCAAGAAGCCTAATGACATGAAGACAAATCCGTATAGCTATTCCAAAAGGAACAGATTCCCAACTTTAGACAGAACTGTTTCAATGTCTTTGCATCTTGTAAGTAGAGTGTAGGGAACTGGTTTAACTGAGTGAGAGACTTTTGGCTCGGATGCCTGGTTACAAGAACATAAACTAAATGTGAATACAAATAAACATTGTAGCACTTGGCTATGAGAGGAGAGTGCAATTTCACCATTGAGTGTAAAGCCAACTAATGCTATTCACTGCACCTGTACTGTGAGAAGCCTTTTGTCACACATTGAAAGACAATGTGTAACAGAACCTATAGAATATATAGCGATGGGAGGAATAAACAGTAATTGAAGAAGTGAGGGGATCATATATGTAGAGCTAAAAGTGGCTGATAAAAACAGTGCTAAAGTCAATGACCGAAGGTCACACGGTAACAGGTCTGTTTACTTTACAAGCTCACCGCTCCTAGGTATTTTTGCTCTGCTGCGATAACAAGCCCTACTACGGATATGATGGGATGGAGGTCTGTGTCACATCGAGATAGTTGTCTGTCTATACAGTTGTCCAGTATTGCATCTGTATATACAACATATCCAAACTTGAATTTAACCTACCCAAAAGCTTAAACAACTGCTTGCAGTCATATCCTCCCTCCAACCCCCTACCCATCGACGTCATGACCACCTTTACTGTATGTGCTAGCCCCCTAGTCAGGTGAGAATACTGACTCCCCAGGTAAAATACACTCACCGGCCACTTTATTAGGTACACCTGTCCAACTGCTCGTTAACACTTAATTTCTAATCAGCCAATCACATGGCGGCAACTCAGTGTATTTAGGCAAGTAGACATGGTCAAGACAATCTCCTGCAGTTCAAACCGAGCATCAGTATGGGGAAGAAAGGTGATTTGAGTGCCTTTGAACGTGGCATGGTTGTTGGTGCCAGAAGGGCTGGTCTGAGTATTTCAGAAACTGCTGATCTACTGGGATTTTCACGCACAACCATCTCTAGGGTTTACAGCGAATGGTCCGAAAAAGAAAAAACATCCAGTGAGCGGAAGTTCTGTGGGCGGAAATGCCTTGTTGATGCCAGAGGTCAGAGGAGAATGGGCAGACTGGTTCGAGCTGATAGAAAGGCAACAGTGACTCAAATCGCCACCCGTTACAACCAAGGTAGGCAGAAGAGCATCTCTGAACGCACAGTACGTCGAACTTTGAGGCAGATGGGCTACAGCAGCAGAAGACCACACCCGGTGCCACTCCTTTCAGCTAAGAACAGGAAACTAAGGCTACAATTTGCACAAGCTCATCGAAATTGGACAGTAGATGATTGGAAAAACTTTGCCTAGTCTGATGAGTCTCGATTTCTGCTGCGACATTCGGATGGTAGGGTCAGAATTTGGCGTCAACAACATGAAAGCATGGATCCATCCTGCGTTGTATCAACGGTTCAGGCTGGTGGTGGTGGTGTCATGGTGTGGGGAATATTTTCTTGGCACTCTTTGGGCCCCTTGGTACCAATTGAGCATCGTTGCAACTTCACAGCCTACCTGAGTATTGTTGCTGACCATGTCCATCCCTTTATGACCACAATGTACCCAACATCTGATGGCTACTTTCAGCAGGATAATGAGCCATGTCATAAAGCTGGAATCATCTCAGACTGGTTTCTTGAACATGACAATGAGTTCACTGTACTCAAATGGCCTCCACAGTCACCAGATCTCAATCCAATAGAGCATCTTTGGGATGTGGTGGAATGGGAGATTCGCATCATGGATGTGCAGCCGACAAATCTGCGGCAACTGTGTGATGCCATCATGTCAATATGGACCAAAATCTCTGAGGAATGCTCCCAGCACCTTGTTGAATCTATGCCACGAAGAATTGAGGCAGTTCTGAATGCAAAAGGGGGTCCAATCCGTTACTAGCATGGTGTACCTAATAAAGTGGCCTGTGAGTGTATAACGCAGTGGTACTATGGGACTGTATGAAGGAAAAGAATGGTCTTTTATTGTACGGCATGTTGATGTACAGTATACTGGTTTGATGGAGGACAAAAATCCCCACCATCAAGTGTCCAGCACTAGTCTCGGGCTACTATAAGACTTGTGAATGGGTATCGGCCAATCAAGGCTTCTGCAATTTCTGGCTGTACCCAAAATGTTGTGAAACTAATCATTAATATTTAATTATATAAAAACAATAATGTATAGTGACAAAGGGAAAATTCTCCATTTGAAACTTGACATTGATAAGAGACATTAAGGGCCAAACCCCCTTTATTGTGTATTTAGAATATGTATATCATACGCAGATATATATGTAATGCATTTAATGAAAACCTCTAAGAAACAGAATGGACGTTTCTAGCTTGGAGGTCATGTTTATGTAAAATGATAGAGGAATGTAGAATGATGGCATTATTACACTGCCCTGCCCACAAGAGACAGGATCACTGCCTGGTATGTGGAATTTTACAGCTGAGCTTCTGCATGATTAGAATATTCTAGAATGAATAGGGGTGCGACAATAGATGAACTCAAGAACATGATGAATTTAAGAACATGTGATGGGTAAAGTGTATTTTCAATGAAAGCGTGTAAAAAAAGTACAGCATACAGTACATTGTTTGATTTATATCATTCTAGAGTAAGGGCTAAAAAAACTTCTCATACATTTCCAGATACTATAGTAAAGTTTGAAGTACAAGGCACCAGTTTAGGAATAAAACATCACATTTATTAAGACAGCTGAAATAATGGTAGATTATTGCTGGGAAGTGCAACAGAATAGTATGGGCACATATGTTGGGAGATTTCTGTGTACATGCTGAATGTATCCAAAAAACAAGTTGTGAACCCAGCCTGCTGCTTGTAATGCTGCTGTGGGGAGCTCAAATACTTGTCTACAGATAACAGCAGTGACTCACTGTGATTATCTTATTTTTTGGGAAAGTTTCTAACAAAATGACCTAAAAGTGACCACACCTGTAACCCCTTCATGACTGGACCAATTTCTGCTTCTACAGCCAAGCAGTTATTTTCATTGTACATTTCCACTAGCCATAGGAGGTTTTTTTCCTTATTATTATAAAGGCCTTATGCTAGTTGGCCAACCTGAC
Source organism: Engystomops pustulosus (assembly GCA_019512145.1). Classification (NCBI taxonomy): domain Eukaryota; kingdom Metazoa; phylum Chordata; class Amphibia; order Anura; family Leptodactylidae; genus Engystomops; species Engystomops pustulosus. The sequence continues at coordinate 170,958,744 of CM033641.1, forward strand.
CTAGAAGAACAACATTTTAAGAACTGTTAAGTATTTTATTTCTCATTGAAGCCACAGGGAAGATTTTCTTCCTAAATACAGAAGAAAAACTTTGCCCTGTCAGCTACTCCCATTAGAGGCATCCATTATATACACAGAGAAAACAAAGGCTGATATTCATAAGACCTGAATTACAGTCACATGCTGCTGTTCCATAGTAACCTAGGGCTGAAAGTAACCCAAAGTGGCCATAAAACTTAGGGTAAAACCAAGGTAGAGGCAAACTCCACTTTTTCAATGATAGAGAACTGATATCTCATAAGTTATTTCTCCTGCTTCAAAATTCCTGGATCAGTATTGTACATTATATTTATTTTAATTTACAAAAAGTTGTTTGTTGTTTTGTAAATTCACCACACTTTCCATTGCTACTCCTAAGCTTTGCGCTTCATTGAGCTGAAAGCAGTGACCTTGTGTTGTCCATTAAATTTATAGAACAAATAAATTGATTGTCTACATATTCCTTTGCTGCTAAGTCAATGGTCAGATTAATTAATCTGTTGACAACAGAATTCTGTTGTAAATTACGCTAAAAAACAAAAGGTCCTTGACTTATGAAAAGTGAGAGTGTGGCTTCGTGCAAAAAGTCTGTTTGCCAAAAATAATGCCAACCCGACAGAATTTTGTCCTAGTTTTTTGGTGTAAAAGAAAAAAAAAAGAAAGGGGTTAGATCCCCAACAATATTTATAAGATTTTTATCATTATTCTGGTTAACCAAGCCAATGATCGCCTCAGAAACTCAGACACATCTTATATTCCATAATATTATGCATTTTTTGCATGTATACAAATTTTACAAGTTTTACTAGTTACAATTTTCATTTTCCCTACAGATGTCATGGCAGCCTCAGTATCGAAGCTCTAAATACCGCCATGTCTTTGGCAAGCCTGCAAACAAAGAGAATTGCTACGACAATGTACCTATTACAAGAAGCGTACATGACAACCATTTCTGTGCCGTAAACCCGAGCTTTATTGCTGTAGTGACAGAATGTGCCGGTGGAGGAGCCTTCATTGTTATACCCATACAACAGGTATGAAGTACCCTTAGGGTTTTAGGGTACATTCACACAGCATTTTTAAACATTCTAGCTGTCAGACATGGATTTCAACTGGCAAGCCAAATTATTTCAGTGGAATCCTAACAGAATATTATGCATATGATTGCCATTGACCTCATAATTTTTTTTTCTATACAAAATACATATACAGGATAATTTCCAATCATCACATACCATAGACAAGAAATACAAACATACTAAGTTAAGAGGTAAAGCCCTAAAAGATGGCATCTCACAGTCTAAGGCAGTGGTGGCGAACCTATGGCACGGCTGCCAGAGGTGGCACTCTGAGCCCTTTCTGTGGGCACCCAGGCCTTAACCCCAACATAGAGTTTGTCAGACAGGACTCAGGATTTCCTCCTGCGGACCAATACAGCCCAGGACGTGCAATGCTCAGTGCCAATTTATAGCAACATCCTAGTTTGCCATGGAGGAACAAGAAAGTGTGGACAGACATTATTGTTGGAGCGCCGGCTCTGGGAACCCTGATTGTTCCTCTTCTCCATCATCTTTCTATTATATTGGTGAACTCAGGACACCAATACGATTTAAACCTGTGATACAGCAGGGATCAAACAGTTACTGCTTACATTGTCATGTTGGCACTTTGCAACATATAAGTGGCTTTTGGTTGTACTTTGGGCGCTCTATCTCCAAAAGGTTCGCCATCACTGGTCCAAGGTATTCAGCCATTAAAAATAATAAAAGGGCTTATAAATAAAACCGGGCCGCTCTCCCTATCTGTGTACAGTTTTCAGTTGAACCTGAAATAATAAATTGCGTTAGGAATTTCTTATCTTATTGAGATACTTGGATTTCATTTTAAAAATACATCTTATACTTTCTGTTAAAGTTTTGTGTTTTTCTTTAAAGTCTGGAAAGCTTGACCCTCATTATCCTAAAATTTGTGGTCACAGAGGAAATGTGTTGGACATCAAGTGGAATCCCTTTGATGACTATGTCATTGCTTCCTGTTCTGAAGATGCTTCTGTAAGTTGAGCAGATCTGCTTTACTAGCTATAGCAATTTTATTAAGTAATAAGATTCTTTTGTTTACAAGTTTCAGTCATACAAGTATCACACATATATTATTATACATTCTAAATATAGTTTACTAAACTTTAGGTTACCATGAAAACAGCTGATGACTCTTTTAAATGAATTGACTTATTTCATATTTAACAAGAAAATTCAGAAACAGAATACATTTATTTTAAACCAGTGTCCAGAGCTTACGAAACCATCCAATTTACTAAACATGTGATATACTAATGTCAGTTCCCATCATTCAGTTGCACCTACTGTCATCCTAGCTCTCAAAAGCCATAATCTTTTTGTGATCTTGTCGGAAAAGGAAAAGAACCGTGGCCAAGCGGCACAATTTGCTTTTATGGGTTATGTAATGACTTCTATCTGGATCAGCTTCTAGAACCTTGGATGAGTTTTAACTTCTCAATAGGAGGTTATAGGACTATGGTTCCGGTGCCATCAGACCAGTTTCTTTTGAGACCGGACACAACCCATTTTTTATGGTTCCAGGGAGTTCTGCGTATATCCTCATCCAAGTACAGGTACATCGGTAAATTCTAACGTGTTTCAGATACTAACCGCGTCCTTGACCTGTACAGCGTGCGGTGGGAAGGGGTTAAAGGGAACCTGTCACCAGGAGACCCATTTTTGGCACCCCCAGTCCCCCCATAGAGCATTGTATATACATTGCCAAACAGTTTTTTAACCCTTGTGAAACCGCTCCTCTGTGTGTCATTTTTGAATTGATAAGAACGCCCCTCATCTGGCATATTGACGCCCCTTGTGCCTCCAGCGGACGTCATCAATCAATGATCCGCCCACTGTCAGCAACTCTGGGAGCTACACAAAGTATGTAGCCACTCTTTTACACTACCCTATGCCTAGCAAGCAGCGGCGTAGGGTACTGCATGCGCATATGAATGCGGAGACCATTCAGCTGGGTCCGCTTCATCTGTGCGTATCCGGCCAAACATTCAGCAAGATGCTGAGGGCGCAGACGCGAGAATTCCTGATGCCTGATCGACGTAATCAATCGATGATCCGCCCACTATCAGCAACTCTCGCTGACCGCATCTGGCATTCTCACACCTGTGTGGTCAGCATCTTGTGGAACGTGTGGCCAGACATGCGCAGATGAAGCAAACCCAGCTGCAGGTCTCCGCATTCATCTGTGCATGCACTGCTCTACGCCGCTGCTTCCTAGGCGTAAAGTAGCGTAAAGGAGTCGTTACATACTTTGTGTAGCTCCAGGAGTTGCTGACAGCCAGTGGATCATCGATTGATGACGTCATCGATTGATAACTTAAAAGCATAAAAGGCAGTGGGCGAGTTATTTGTGCTTTTTCATAATAATGTAGTCGTCTAGAGACATAGAATAATACTCTTTATTTTTTTCCCATAAACAGGTGAAAATTTGGGATATCCCAAAACCGTATGTAACCAAGAGTATAACTAATGCACGTAAAGAACTTGTTGGTCATTCCAGAAGAGTTGGTCTTATAGAGTGGCACCCTACAGCAAGTAATATCATATTCAGCACTGCCTATGACTACAAGGTACTTAGTCATATGACACCTCAAACTGTACCATAAATGAATTTATCTGCATACTGGACCAGCATCACATTTCACATGGGTGTTCTAATGGTGTAGCTCTACTGACCTCTGTGACAGGGTTATTGCATTGTACAGATTGGGGCAGATTTATCAAGCTGTCTGAAAGTCAGAATATTTCTAGTTGTCCATGGCAACCAATCACAGCTCCCCTTTAAAATATTCATGAGCATTGGTAAACTGAAAGCTGAGCTGTGATTGGTTGCCATGGGCAACTAGAAATATTCTGACTTTCAGACAGCTTGATAAATCTGCCCCACTATGTCTATTTCCCCACTTAAAACAGGCAATTTTCTATTAGCCATTTATATTGTTGCAAATCATTAACCGAATGCCAATACCCAAGGTACTGTTACATCCTGGTTGGCTGGCAAGCAGTATAGAGAGGCCTCACAAGCTGATCCCTCTCATTATGCAAGGATCAGTAGGGGACCCCTTCCAGACATAACCTATACTAAGGACACCAGAAATTACACATCATTTCCCTGCCTGGTGCCAACCACAGCAGGGTTTTTATGTATCATTTTGTTATTTCATTGTGTTGGAAATGGTTCATCAATTTGCACAGAGAAGAAAAACGTAAAACCCTAAATCACACATCAGTATTTGATCATCCACAGAATCTTGTTTCATTATTTGTAGTATATTTGAAGTATATTCTGTGTGTCCATAAAATCTGTTACACGCATATTCATTACTTACACATAGACACAACATCTTTCACTTCACATCCTATGTTTTAGCTAGGAGGGAGTCTTCTAAGCATTATTGGAGAAACTCATTCCTTGATGGGTATATAACAGTGGTGGCGAAACTATGGCACCGGTGCCAGAGGTGGCACTCAGAGCCCTCTATATGGGCACTCTTGCCATCACCCCAGGGTAGAGTTTGCCAGACAGGACTAAAGGCCTCTTGCAGTCCCAGGCAGCCCAGGACCCTAAAAGGAAGCTACAATGATAATCTAAACTTCTTCTCCTTCTTTCTACTGTATTGGTGTCCTCAGGTGCCTATACAAGTTAAACCTGTGAAAGAGCAGGGAGTAATAAGTTACTGCTTAAATTGTCGCATTGGCACTTTGCGAAAAATACATTGGTTTAGGTTGTAGTTTGGGCACTCAGCATCTAAAAGGTTTGCCATCACTGGTATATAACATGTCCATAGTTAATAATTGACCCCGTCACAAGATCATAGAGGAGTGTGAAGTAGGGCCTTTAGGCCTAGTCATGGCCAGCCCTGTTTCTATAGTACTAACAGTAAACGCTAGGAAATATAAAATAAAATATGTTATAATGTATAACCATACACTTGTGCTTGTTTGGCAGATCATGATATGGAATATTGACAACGAGGAGCCCATAATTTACAGTCCTGTAAGGACAATAGAGTGTCATAAAGACGTCATTCTCTCTATGTCCTTCAATCTAGATGGAAGTCTTATGGCTACATCGTGTAAAGACAGAAAAGTCCGAGTCATTGATCCCCTTAAAGGATGCATAATACAGGTCTGCACATTCTAATTTAGATTATTTAATGTTAGTGTCATTCTGTCCTTTGATCTTAACATTTTTCCTCCTTACAGTTGTCCACATGCACAGTTCACTGGTAAAAAAAAGCCTGTCATTGGCCACTATCCATTTATTAGCAACGTTGTAGGGGAGCTTTATATCTATGTATATTTGTATGTCATTAAAGTGATTTCCCATGGTTGTTATTACTTATTATCTATTTGAATGAGCTGATTATCAGAAGATACAGAAATGGCAAGTCCATTGGAAACAGAAGGTGAACAGATGATCTTCTGTTTTTATTTCCTTTACACTCTACTAAAATGATGTGTAATGTTACGCCCCCTCCCCTTGGTCTGAACTGGACCTTATGAATAGGTTAGCCATAACCTGGCAAACCACTTCAGAAAGGTAAATGTAGTCAAATTGGTAATTCAAAAAATGCCAAAACTCTTTATCACTAAAGATAAAAAAAAATAAAATGCTTGAGCTACAACCTGTTGCCAAAGTTTCAAATCCCTTTACTGCTTTGGCTCCGTTCACAGACACTACTTACTGGAAAGCTTTGAATATTCTAAGCTTAGTTCTATTGATTTGAATACACTTTTGCATAGAAGTCTTATGAAATCTCTGAATGGAGTATTGGAACTCTATAGCCTTGGGGATAGGAGAGGACCAATTCTTATAGGTTCCATCAATGTAATATCATGATATCTCTCTATACATGGTATTCAATATATAATCATGTTTGGTGAATTCTCCAAGTATTGTTTCATAGTTTATTCCAAATCAGGGTGATTATGATGCACATATACCGTATATACTCGAGTATAAGCCGACCCGAGTATAAGCCGAGGCCACTAATTTTACCACAAAATACTGGGAAAACCTATTGACTCGAGTATAAGCCGAGGGTGGGAAATGCATTGGTCACAGCCTCCCCAGTATATAGCCGGCCAGACCCTGCCCCAGTGTATATAGCCGGCCAGAACCCTGCCCCATGTATTAGCCGGCAGCCCCGCCCCTGTAATATGCCGGCCGACCCTCTGCCCCAGTGTGTTATAGCCGGCCCAGACCCTGCCCCAGTGTATAGCCGGCCAGCCCTGCCCAGTTATATAGCCGGCCAGACCCTGCCCCAGTGTATATAGCCGGCCAGACCCTGCCCCAGTGTATATAGCCGGCCACACCCCTGCCCCGAGTGTATATAGCCGCCAACCCTGCCCCAGTGTATATAGCCGGCGCTGCCAGGACCCTGCCCCAGTGTATATAGCCGGCCAGACCCTGCCGGACAGATCGCACAGAAGATATACAGGGGTCACCGGAAAGGTGAGTTTAGATATATTTATTTTTTTTGACTCGAGTATAAGCCGAGTTTGGTTTTTCAGCACATTTTTTGTGCTGAAAAACTAGGCTTATACTCGAGTATATAAGTAATTACAAGGAAATATTATATTATAGGGATTTTTCCACAGTATATTTCACTGAGTGTTTCCACTGCATTCTTTTTTATATAGGACATATTCACGACCATTGTTCTATTCTATTCAGTTTCATAATCATTTAGGTGTTCATGTTGGAACCCTAGTGATCATTAACTTATTTATTTTTGTTTGTTTGTTTTTTTGCCTCAGTTGCAATTTTGCCTACATACAGCAACATTACTATTTTGTGCATGTTACTTTAACAGGAATCTGATGGTAAGACTCACAAAGCCAGCAAAGTTTTGTTTCTGGGAAACATGAAGAAACTGGTTTCAACTGGGACATCTCGGTGGAATAACAGACAAGTTGTCCTCTGGGATCAAGTATGTGTTATGTATCATGAAACACTAGAATTTTGAGTCTCTGTGGGAACGAGATAACCATATTTTACACAACAATACAAGATAACCCTGATTTGAAAACCCCCCTCCGCTTTATAAAATGTCAAGGTCTCCAGACCCCAGATATGCTTATACTGTATAAAGAGCATTTACAGTGATACATATAGCTAAATCTTACACAAATTAGTTGTTGGTTTACTGCAGCAGATGTATAAACAAGTCAGGTACCAGCTTCATAAGGTGAGCCAGACCTTACACATTAACAAAAAGCCCAAGGTGAAGCAGCACCCATTGAAGACAAAGTTTTATTCTACCACAGCAATAGTTACTTGAAAATGCCTTCATTGAGAGGGCGGCACTTTGCTTTAAAGGAAACCTACCTTAGGAATCTACCTATTAATGTAGATCTGATGGTAGGTTTCTACGAACATGCCAAGTCCTAAACCATCTTTCTCTAATTCTGTAATCCTTTCTAACCTGATCTACACTTTATATAACTAATATGCTTATTTTATTAGCAGCTGCTAACTTGGAGTAGCCTCTCCGGGCTGTGGGGGCAAAGGCTACTCCAAGCCCAAGTAGCCTCTGCGATCCCTCCTACTTGCATGTCCTTGTCCTTCCTTGGCGCACTCCTTCTCCAAGTTTTATGCATGCCTCAGTAACTGGCGTTAGCCACAATATGCATGTGTGCTTCCGCGGGAACTGAGCAATTATCTACTGTACATGCGCAGAACTTGAAGAAGCTCAACGTATGAAGGAGTGTGCCAAGGACGTGCAGGTACGGGTGATAGCAGAGGCTACTGGGCATAGATTATCCTCTGCCAAACATTTGCATATAACCTATATAAAGTGTACATCAGGTTAGAAAGTGTTATAGAATTAGTGAAAGATAGTTTAGGACTTAGCATGTTAGTGGAAACCGACCATCAGGTCTACGTTAATAGGTAGATTCCTGATGGCAGGATTCCTCTAACCATTGCTGTTGTAGAATAAAACTTTGTCTTCGCTTGGAGTGCTGCTGCATCTTGGACGTTATTCACATATATGTAATTCTGCATTTACTAGAAAGCAATGAAGGCCAGTTTCACACAGAAGAGTTCTGGTCAGTATTAAGCCATTATCAGAAATGTATCTTTACCATAGAAGATGTACAAATCTTTCCATTTATGAGGTTTTTTCCCCTCCCACTTTTGGAAAAAAAAATAGAATTTCCCAAGTGTTGTATGAGGGGAAGCCTTAGATGGTATTCATCATTGGAGATTATTTCTACTGTTGTCTGCATTATATGTTTCAAACATTAATTTTGCTTTATATCTGTGCCTATTCTTTCACCATGTTGCTGAACTTGAGACCTCTAGTGGTGGTACATCAATAAAGCATGCTTTATAGTTTGATGTAATGCAAATCTTCAATGCATGACAAAATTTTAGGAAACGTAAACACTTTTCAATTTCACAAGGTCAACTAAAGCGTGGAATTTTAATGGTTCGCTTAACTCCTACTGAAATGTATGTTTTCTGTGTGTTTTGCTATGTATATTTCAGGATGACCTATCAGTGCCTTTACATCAAGAGGACTTGGATGGTTCCTCAGGTCTACTCTTCCCTTTTTTCGACAATGATACAGACATGTTGTATTTAGTAGGCAAGGTAAGTCTTTATGTGTCTACTTCACACTATATAACAGCATATGTATTATGATTTAAACAACCTTATTTTACCGTAGGGAGAGGGGAATATCAGATATTATGAAGTCAATCTTCAGAAGTCTTACTTGCAATACTTGAATGAATATCGATCTTGCTTACCTCAAAAAGGAATAGGTGAGCTTTTAATAGTGTACAAAATATTTATTTTAAACCAGGTATATAATATAAATAATAAATAAAGAGTGTATGCCAAGAGCTTAAATGTAGAGCATTCAACCAAAAAAAACATTATTATAAATTATTATAATAAGTTATTAAATATAAATATAAATGTACAGTGCCATCATAGCATGTGGAATACAGAATATATAGTACAGATTTCATCACAGGATATAGAGTACATATTTTATCATAGCAGACAAGTAAATATAAATCTGTATACTCATGCAATGTGCAAATATTTGATACAGTACAGAAAGTACAGCAACTGTATTACGCAAATTCAAAATGCCATAAATAGATAATTAAAATTATAATTAAAGTGAAATTATAAATATGTTGTATTCATAAAAAATTATATATAAATATATGTGCGATAATAGTACACAATTAGCAAATGCTACAGCACCCGCCTGGCAGCTTCCATCACATGGAGGAGCAGGTAACATGTAACAAGTGGTAGATATCATTAGAACATGAAGTCTATGCCTCTTCTGCGTAAGCACTAAGGGTTAATAGCTTATCTACACAGAGCTGATTCTGCGGATGACAAGGTGCAGGAAGGGAGCAGCATAAGGTGCAGAGACGGACAGAAAAAGTTCTGTAGAATCACAGACTGCGATGGAGGGACTGATAGGGAACAGGGAGATCTTGTACCTCACTATTCTGTGCAGGAGACATCTGCATTCACACATCCACCTCTGTGTCATACACTCTCACATGACCTCCTCTTCCCTTCGCATGAAACTGACTCATAAACAAATTCTAAACAAAGTACGGATTCATAGGGATTATCAGCACGTGGAGAGGAAGCAGCCATTGCTGCTCTGAGGTAATCTGAGGGGTATAGCCTGCTATTTGCCTTATTAGGGAGAGGAGGGTGATTAGAATTTTTAGGGGGTTTTTTATATATAAATTTTTTTTAACCTTTTTTTATTTTTACTTTCACTATTTTTCAAAACTTGATTTGTGAACGATAATCCAATTTTATCTCTGTATTGCACTCTATGGAGGTCAGTGGTTCGCACGTGAGAAGAAAATAGTGCATGCGGCAATTTTTTTCTCACAGTCTGCAGATCCATGAAAAAAACAGACATGTGAACAGAACCATATAAATTAATGGGTTGTTATGTTATCTGCAAAAAAAACAGAATGCATACGAAGGTCACAAATGGCAGTCTGAATGAGTCCTTACACTGTATAAAATTTGTTTTGGAAATGTTTAGATATGATCTAACCAAGTCTATTTATCATATAGGTGTTTTGCCAAAAAGAGGGGTTGATGTGTCCTCATGTGAAGTGTTTAGATTCTACAAGCTGGTCACAATTAAAGGACTAATAGAGCCCGTTTCAATGATTGTGCCTAGGAGGGTAAGGATGATTTCCTTCATGGTATACTGCGCTAGGACTGGCCATGAGTACAAAAGCTCATTTCTGTGTGCCCTGTCTTACAGTATTTGGAATTGTTTGACATTTAATTCTCTGCAATCAGAAGTTATGATTTACCCCTTTTTAACTCTGTATCTTCTTCCTTTGTGCCTTGCAGTCGGAATCTTACCAGGAAGACATTTACCCAATGACAGCTGGAACACGGCCAGCCCTTACTGCACATGAATGGCTGAGTGGAATTAATAGAGGTCAGACAGGGATATCCTGAAAGACGTTGCTTTGCTGCTATCAGAGCACTTATTTGATTTCATTTCTAGCTTTTTTCTTTGAATGTCAGTGGGAAAGGTTGGCTCTCAGAGCATTTATCAGAGAGAATATGAAACCTAGCGCATGTGTGAAACTGGTCTGGGTTTTGAAACCCTGATGTAGCTGAAATTATGTAGGCTGCTTGTAGATAAATGGAGCTAAGCAGCAAGGAATGTTTCAAAGAGCTTTAATGTTTAATATTTAAATACATGTTCAGCCAGTGAACAGCCAAAGCTTGTGCTGCTGTATTGCTACACTGTTATACACTGTTATCATTTATAACAAAGCTTCCACGCAACACTTTTGGTGTAAGGACATCAAGACTTTAGTGACACATGTTTAGAGGCATACATATAGGTGAATAGCCACATGTAAAATTGTCTGGAAAGGGAGTAAAAACAACAGGGGTTCACCTACATGTAACATTTTCTCTTAGCACAGCATTTACAAAATGTTGATTTGACAGGTGTACACTTTTTATGCTTACTGAATCTATAGAAATGTACTTTTAGAATACAATATGTTTTAAATAAAACTAGTTGTATAATTGAAATATTAAGAAAATACTAAATATGGGATGCAAGTAAGATCAAAATATCTGTACTTCCTCCATTATTCTCTATTGTTATTTTATTTAATCTTATTTCATATTGTAGTTTAAATAGAAAAATATGTACTATCATGTAGGTCTTTTTTTTTTTTAACCAGAATACTATCATGTAGGTCTTTAAATTCTATGGGGGATATTTATCATTGGACAAGCTCTTTGGGACAGTTCTCTGTCTGTCTTTGGAGCTTCCCAGCCCGACAGATTCGTTAAAGTATCTTTGGCCCTCTAATAAATGTTCTAATGCTCTCCTTGTGCCTGGGATTTTTCTTTCAAAAAGGCACAAAATGCATAAAATGCCACAGCACATTACACCAGCAGAGGACTGGAATGACTGAGACTTTTTCCAACTTTTTTTTTTTAAACTCAAGTCATGAATCTGGCATTGTAGTTGTTCTATGTTTATACCAGTATAGTGCAAGAGTCAGAAATGGTCCTGAGCAACTTTTTAGCAATGAAAAGTTGCATAAAACCTATATGTGACTTTTTTGAGACTTTTTTTTTTTTACACCAAAAAAAAAAAAAGCCCAGCAAAACCAGTGATAAATCTCCCCTTCTGGTTTTCTGTATTAGGGCGTAATACAAAAAAAAATCTGAAACTCTATGAACAGGACTCCCAAACTGAGCCCTTGATATGCAGGGCATGAGTCTTCTGTATTATAGAGCTGTCACCTGCTATTTGATCTCATACCTTATGAACCAAACATACCTTGAGAATGCTGTAGCTACACTGATACATAATCATATCGTTAATCCCTGTGCTGAGTGGTTTTGCTGAAAAAAACAATTATAAAATTCAGGACCTTGGGAAAGTTGGATCCACGTTACACACAAGCTTTCTGAACAGCCAAGACAGGACTAATCAACCTGAGCTGGATCACTCATACACAGCTGCTGAGGGATGATGCAGCAATTGATTGTTCTGCCTGGCAGGGAGAACAGTGATTGCATTATCCTTTGGTGCAGTGCATAACTAATGTGAAAGGAAAAGTGCTGAGCCCAGGCACAGAAGAGCTTCATTATTATAATTTATATAGTTATATTATGTTTTTTAAGCAAAACCACTTGGCACAAGGATTAACCAAGATATGATTCTGCATCTTTGTAGCTACAGCATTCTGGAGGTATGTTTGGCTCATAATGCATCAAATCAAATGGTAGGTTTACTTTAACCTGTTAGTCATATTAACACTGATCGCCAGTGACTGAGGGTGGGGATATACAGTACAGACCAAAAGTTTGGTCATGCCTTCTCTTTCAAAGAGTTTTCTGTATTTTCATTACTATAAAAATTGTAGATTCACACTGAAGGCATCAAAACTATGAATTAACACATGGGGAATTATATACAGTCGGTCCCTTACTTAAGAACACCCAACTTACAGGCAACCCCTAGTTAAACGGAGCTCTGGATGTCTGAAGACTTATTGATTAATTATTTTATTGTTAGATTTATTGTTAATCCTGGTTCTTATGACAACCCAACATTTTTAAAATCCAATTACAGAGACCAAAAAAAATGTGGTTGGGGGGGTTACAATTTTAAAACATACAGTGCCGACTTGCACACAAACTCGACTTAAGAGCAAACCTACGGACCCTATCTTGTACGTAACCTGGGGACTGCCTGTACTTAACAAAAAAAGTGTGAAATAAATTAAAATAGCTCTTATATTCTATTTTATTCAAAGTAGCCACCTTTTACTTCGATTACTGTTTTGCTCAGTGAGCTTCTTTGGCCCTTTTTGCCTTCACTCTGCAATCCAGCTCACCCCAAACCAATTCAATAGGGTTAAGGTCTGGTGGCTGAAGGTCCAACTAAATGCAAACGGGATGGAATAGCATGCCGCTGCAAGATGCTGTGGTAACCATGCTGGTTCGGTATACCTTCAATTTTGAATAAATATCCAACATTGTCACCAGCAAAGTACCCACACACCATCACACCTCCTCCTCCATGCTTCACGGTGGAAACCAGGCATGTAGAGTCCGTTCTTTCACCTTTTCTGCATCAAAGACACGGTGGTTGCAACCAAAGATCTCAAATTTGGACTCATCAGACCAAAGCACAGATTTACACTGGTGTAATGTCCATTCCTTGTGTTCTTTAGCCCAAACAAGTCTTTCCTGCTTGTTGCCTGTCCGTAGCAGTGGTTTCCTAGAAGCTATTTGACCATGAAGGCTGCTGCACTCAGTCTCTTCTTAACAGTTGTAGAGATGTGTCTGCTGCTAGAACTCTGTATGGCATTGAGCTGGTTTTTAATCTGAGCTGCTGCTAAACTGCGATTTCTGAGGCTGGTGAACTTACCATCTGGAGCAGGTCTTGATCTTCCTTTCCTGGGGCAGTCCTCGTGTAAGCCAGTTTCTTTGTACCAATTGATGGTTTTTATACTGCACTTGGTGACACTTTCAAAGCTTTCCCAATTTTTCGGACTGACTGACCTTCATTTTACTTGTTTTTCTTTATTTAGCTGCTTTTTTCTAGCCATAATACACATTCTAACAGTCTATTCAGTAGGACTGTGAGCTGTGTATCCTCCCGACTTCTGCACAACACAACTGATGGTCCCAACCCCATTTATAAGGCGAGAAATTTATTAAACAGGGATGTAATGTGAAAACCTTTTCTGGTGACTACCTCTTGAAGCTCATCAAGAGAATGCAAAGAGTATGCAAATCAGTAATCAAAGTACAAGGTGGATTCTTTGAAGAACCTAGAATATAAGAGATATTTTCAGTTGTTAAGTATGTAATTCCACATGTGTTAATTCATAGCTTTGATGGCTTTAGTGTGAATCTACAAATTTTACAGTCATGAAAATACAGAAAACTCTTTGAATGAGAAGGTATGTCCAAACTTTTGGTATGTACTGAAACTAAAATCGCCTAAATGTAAAGATATCCACAATATTATTACCGTTTGCAAATTCATAGCAAAACAGCACCTAAGTAATTCATAAAATCCAAAGTTTATTAGAAAATAGTTAAAAAAGGTAATACTCACTTAAGAGCGGATAAGTCAGGTCGCCTTGATCAACACCACAAAGTACAGTGTCAAAAATCAATAGATACACCAAAAGGTGAACATATTACGGCTTATATTAAGATAAACATACAGCTGGGTAAGTAATGCTAGGTGGCGGGTACGAGATGTCTTGCCGACACGTATTTCGGCCTCAAGTTGTTTCACATAATATCTCAATCTATTAGATGTAATGTCTTACCGTACCAGCATGTAATATCCATAGGTGATATAGGGCTAGGCAGGAGCCGTCTGATCCTGTCCTCACATATCGCGGCAGGAGGGAGGGTGACAGACCCTAGAAATCTTACCCTATCACCCCAAGACTCCCGTCCTTACAAGGGCAGTACCAAAGACTGTGCCCTGTACTAAGCACAAATCACGCCTCCCTGACGCGTTTCGACAAAGGTCTCATCAGAGGGAGAGTATATACAAAGATAGCCCTGCAGACAAATAAATAAATAACAGGAGCATATTATTTAGTTGGGCTCAAAAATCCACAGTTAAAGTTAAAGATGCAGAGCAAAGTGCTGCTTACCATAGATCATATACCTCCAAGTGTGGTTAGCTTGAAGGTGAAGGGGAAGGAGTTCCTTCACCCTTCAAAGAAGCCGATGTTAACCAACATGTGACATCCAGCTCATATGTGAGTGGGTTTAAATAAGAGACCCGATCCGCCCCTCAGTGACTTACCGAATCACGGTGGAGAACGCCGTACACTTAGAATTTGGCGCAGCTGTACATCCGTCTGCGCCGTGTTGTGTCGTGGCCCGGAAACCCTACAGTCACTTCCGGGTGATGGTCTCAGGTACCAAGGCGGGTTGCCGTGTCAACCCTCGAGGCTGCTTTTATTGAATACAGCTAAAGGATAGCGGCGCACGGGTAGAAAAACAGCAAAGGCATTTGTCATATAATATCGGAGGTAGAGATTAGTATCCAGATCATTTTTGGGTATATATATCATGTTACTATAATCAAAACATTATTTACAATTACAGAGGGGAACAAAAGTTATTTACCTAAACTCTAATCAGGGCACCGAAAAGAGATGTATATCAACAACATTAAAGACATTAAAGTGGGATAGGACATTGTTGTTCCCGTTCCTGGATAGTTTAGACAGTTAGTGGGCCACCTAAAATTTACTTGTGGTGGGAGAATTTATTATTTAATTAAATGAAACAGGCATATTGTGACTGTAGGTTGAGGCCCCTAGGTGCTACAGTATTCAACATATATATCCACCTAGCCTCACGCTGTAGGAGCCTCTAGTCCCAGTCTCCTCCTCTTTGTGGGACCGGCACCAGTTCAATGCCCATAATCTTCAGGGCACTATTTTCTAATACATTTAGGATTTTATGAATTACCTAGGTGCTGTTTTGCTATGTACTGAAACTATTAGGAATTGTGACATAAAAGGTTCCCAGCACAGCCTGCCTCCAACAGAATTACAGATTTACATATTTGTAAATCACACCCCTCTTTCCCTAGAATACAAATCAAATTAAAAGGCATAACATAAGCACAACAACACATTGGAACTAATATATAATTAGACTAGCTCCTTGGAACAGTCCTGTCCTGCCCACAGATTTATTAAGGTGGCTTTTGGCCCTTGATAAATGTGTTGGCACTGTCGTATGCTATGGGGGTTGTTTGTAACAGTTGCATAAAATAAGCATATATAAAGTGTACCCTGATAATATAACCACACTGTTAGCTCACAGAACTAGAGGACTCATGAAGTGTCTGCTTAAAGAGTCCCAGCCCACACTCTGGGATCTTACACTGACCTTAACTGAGTAATAGGAGCTAAAACCGCAATAAAACTCAGCACAATTGTGAAGTAAAGGATAAAAAATGATCTTTATTGTGTTAACATCACTAGGGGATTGAAATTTGAGAATTTTCTTTCATGGGAGAACCCCTTTAAATCTTTAAAATCACATAGGAAACTACTTTAACCATTCTTTTATACCAGTTATTAAACGACAAATGTGTTTTGCCTGTAGTATTTTCTTTACTTTTTATGTCAGAAATAAGGGTTTGGCAGTTTCAGATCTTTTAGAAGATAATTTTATCCTCAAGGTTTATCTGTGGACTTCAGTAGAAAGTATTTTACCTGATGTACCAATAGAAAAATACTATTTGTGAATATTTACCCACAAATCCAAAAGTTGACTTCAGAGTCATAATAGAAAGGATAGCCTCATGTATTTAACTTTAGATGCAAATCAGTATAAGTGAAATAATATTTTAGATAAATCTATAAATAAATATATTTGGAACCCAAAACTTCACACTGTACAGCTTTTGGTCCCTGCCATTAAATCCAGGCCACAGTTAAGGGTCCAATCTAAGTCTAGCAGCCCAAATCACCCAAAGTTAAACACCATCTTGTGTAAGACACTTTATAATTTATTCCAGAAACATCTATCCTGTTACCCAGTGAACTTCTTCTGTTTAACAGAAAATTCAGTTTTTATGTTCTGTATAAACCAAGGATAGAGCTGTCCTTGCAGTTGCACCTATTGTTATCTGTACTGCTCAGTCTTTGTACAATGAATAATATCTTCTTTAAAAAGAAGGGGAAGTAATGTGCAGCAGTAGGCAAGGCCAAAAACGTAATTCACGTTAACGATCACGTGAATCTCTGCTACAGATAGGTCCATACGTTATAGATCAGCCATGTTCTTGTGAGGTATGTGCACATCGTAGGTGATAAAGTGGCAGAGCAGCTGGATTTATTTAATACACCAATTACATGATAGAGGGGGACTTGGGTAACTGCACATGCTGCGGATTCTGCTTCAGATAATCTGCAGCGTATTATAGTAGTATTAAAGTGAATGTGATTTGGAAAAAAGTAACAGACTATATTGCTCATTGCAGAAAATAAAATAAAGATCATGTCACTTTTCTAGTGCATTCTCATTTTTTTTAGTTTGTAATCTATGGGAGAGGGAAAACTGCATCATGATGCAGACTTCCTAGCAACTTTTGCTTAAAATTACGTAAGACAGGTGAAAGAAAAGTGCCAAAATAACATATGCAGATGCATCCCGTATGAAGAAACTAGTTGTATGCATTGCTAACGTGAGACTTGCCAATTCTTCCACACAAACTCTTCAAATCCTGAAGGCTGCATTGGCTGATCTTATGAATTCTACACTTTAGTATTGAATTTAGGTCATATCATTGGCTGGGCCCAGAAGTCGCAATAACGCCTGTACAATCGTCATCGACACTTATACAGGCAATGTTATGCTTTGTATAAATATGTGATGTGTATAAAAATGTTATGCTTTGCATAAATACGCATAAGACTTTTCATGGCACAAGAGGGCTGTGCAGCGCTGTCCATGGTACAGAAGGACTGGGATGTCCAGTAACTGTGCTCAGTACTATGTATGACTGGAGTGCTGCTATAACTCTTCCCAGTGTTGCAGTGATGTGTGGGGGAAGGTTGAATTTTAAACACAATGCAAGCGCAGCACAGAGGAGTTTCACTAACAGTATATGCATTTACACCTAAGTGCTTGCAATTGGGAATGAGCAACATGTGTGTTGTACATAATTTACCAGCAATGCCTGTGTTGCTTATTCCCGATTTCAAATGTATTTGAGATTGGTAGAAGATCCACCCCACTGTGCTTGAATTGCGTTTCTCAACACAATTTAAATGCAGCGTGTCAAAGCAGTCTCTCTAAATGCCATGGAATTGTGTTTTTAAACACATTGCAAGGGCAGTAGGTGAAAGTTATCCCTGCCGTTTAGGTAAAAACACTCATGCTTCAGGTATGATTTTCTCATGCGCTTGCATTGTTTTCAAGATGCAATTTCCGCACATTGAGTGAAGGCAGCCTGATTGCATGGGGGATATTTCTGTAATGTACCCCACCAGTTTATAAGTAAGGTGAGGCTTATGTTTAGTGTATGCTGCAAGATGCGTTTGGATTTGCCATAAGTCCTTATGGAGAACCATGGAAAACCGTGAAACTACTGGTTAACATGCATTAGTAATAATCTCTTTACTTTATCTACTCCTGCTGAATATTTATTTGCATTACTGCAAATTTTGTACTCCTTCACAACTAAAAATACTCCTCAAAAATACTATGAGTATTTTTACTCTGTCTGAAAAAATGAGTGTGACTTCTGACTGGGCCATTCTGACAGCTTTATTTTCTTTCTCTGAAACCAATTGGCTGTATGTCAAAATCAGGATTTTTTTCTTCATCTTCCTTATCCTTCCTTCCATCTTATCTAGAACATTTTGCTATATTTGTTGCATTGCTTTTTGGCCTGCAAACATGGTGTTTATTATGGACTCCAGTTTTCTTTGAACCAATTGTACCTACTGATTGCAGGTCTTCCTGCAGCTCTCCATAAGTGGTCGTTGGCTCTAGGACAACTCTTCTGATAATTCTTATCACTTCTCTGTCTTATATCTCTGTCTATACCTGGTTATGGCCAGTTTATGTTGAAATTATGTTCTTTCAATTTCTAGATTATGACCATTACATACGTTTAGAAATTGTTCTATAACCAGTGCCATCAGTAGGATTTTGCAACAATAAGGTTTAAAAGGACTTAAGGCAGCTCACTGGTTTAGCCATCAAGAGATGGCTTTTGTGGCAACTTAGCCTATAAATAGGTTTCTTGTTACCATCACTTGAACTAGCCGAAATAAGTTTTCACTAAGGGTGCGGTCACACGTCCCCTTTAACGAATGGGTTTAAAAACGCATTGCAACAGCTGGAGAGAGATTTGCCTAATTAAACAGCTGTTAACACTTGTGTTAAACGCAATCGTTAACATATTGTTAACACATTTGTTAACATTGCGTTAATGTATGCATTTAACACATGCATTAACGCAAGTGGTAACATTTTGCATTTTGTAAACACAAGTGTTGACAGCTGTTTAAGTATCTCTTCAGCTGTTGCAATGCGGTTTTAAACGCATGCATTAAACGCGACGTGTGACCGCAAAGTGGCAGCATTCATTTAGAAATTTATGATAGAAATCAGCTGGGGTCATGACTTTCACTGGCTTTTTTGCACCTCTCTGTGTTCATGTCTTATTCCCTTTTTCCCTGTGCCATGTCAATAGCACCAAGTAAATTGGTGAGATGTTCAATATTTATTTCATCTGCTTTGTATACAATGTGAGTTACATAAAACAATCTGTTACACTATTTATTGGAGTGGAGTGGGTTATCACATTTGAAAAAATGTAAAAACTGTACAATTGCATCACAAAAATATGTCACTTCAATGATGCAATTCAACCCACCGCCAATGCGGTGGGTTTAAATAATGTTATATTCTTATGTTCTCTTCCCCTTAATGTTCATACATATTGTTTAATAGCATCTGGTTCAAGAAAACCTCTGTATGAATGAAATCGGGTTTATTTTCTCTTTAGGTCCTCTTTTGGTATCTTTAAAACCTGGATTAAAATCATCACAGTTTCACATAGCAAACTCCAATGAGGAAGATGAGCTGCTTTCTAAAGAACCAAAGAAATTGTGCGAAGAAAAGCCTCCAACAAAGACATTATGGGAAATAGAATACAAAACAGAAATCATAAGGGAAGACAGAGGAAGGCGGAGATTCACTGAGAAATCACAAGAAACCAGAAACTCGCTGATTTCCAATGGATTGGACTTATTTGAATGTCCAGCACCCAAGACTGAAAACGAGGTATGGTAGATTGCTAGTTTCCAATGGTCTGACTCCAGTGATCTAACAATAAGCCCCTATTCTGTATTTAGAGGGAAAACTCCTTGTATGATATTTCATTTAACCCTCAATGACTGCCATATCGGCTTTTTATGCCAGTTATTAAGGATACTTCTTCTGATGCAACACCATTCAACGGTGCCAAAAGCTTAAAGAACACTTGGTCCTGCTACTTTCATGGCTGGGCTGTGTTATCACAGCCCAGCCACGGCACTAACAACCGGGAACGGTAAAGCTCAGATTCAGGATTTTTAACTCCTTAGACACCAAGGTCGAACATTAACTATCACCCCTCTGCACCCTGCAGTAGCATACACCTACAAAACCACAAAACTAAGCCATTTTTAGCCAAAAATATACAAAAATCTTTATTGCATTTCATTAAAAAATTACATATTCCACAAAGGGAAAAAGAGGGGGGTGGGGGATACAAGCGGATGGTGAGGATGTCACACAGGGACACTTAAAAACATGGGCATCTGGGAGAGTAATGAATATTAGAACATTATGTCACATGGGTTTAAAGATGATCGTATAGTTCATATACAAATATATAACAACAGACATGCACGAGATACTGATAAATATTTGGACTGATGATACAGCTTTTTAAATACATAAAGTGCTCAGTGCATGTGCAAATAGTACATTGTAAACGTACCCATGTTTTAATTATGTCTCCCGTCTGCTGTGGATGGATTCCCCGACGCGCGTTTCGGCACAAGCCTTCGTCTGGGGGTGTTGTTCCTATGCTACCATGCAGTAGCAATTGTGGGGTACTGATGACATCTATGGCAGTCTGAGGATCTTTGTGGGAGCCTGGGCTGCCTGTAGTATCTTTCTATTAGACCATGCCAGAAATTGACAGTATAATGCCAACACTACATAGCTTGTGCAGTGCATTATAAAAAGCGGTCTGTATAAGTGACCTCCTGTCAGTGCCCCCTTGTAGAGCAACAAAATGAAAAAAATATTAAAAAATAAGTCTAAGTTTATTGACCCTAAAAAATAAGTCTAAAAAAAAAAGAAAACCCACAAACACACAGAAAAGGCTAAATTAATTTTTTTTACTTAAAAAAGTGAAATCACAGACATTTTGTTATTCCACGCCCATTCCAACCCAGGCCACAAAAACTACAATAGTATTTCTTTACAATGAAGATATCTATAGTATATTCTGTTACATATGTCTTCAATTACATATATAAGAACTGTGGCTGATAACGTGAAAGCTGTTACATGTTTTGTGCTCAACTTTTCTGTGTAATTGTTATAAACTTTTTCAATGCACCTAAAAGTACAAACCCCATACCCCCTCACTCAAAGCTCAATTACCTCCTCCATTTCCATATACAAAAAAAGCTGGCCTATATAGATAAACAAGTGAGCAGTTTGACATTTTTGAAAAGTTATCCAACAATGGATTAAACCTTTTTTGGACCTATAGCCTTTACTTTATGTACAAAATAATTATGTGATCACAATGTGAAATAATAAGGAAGAATGTAGTGTTCTAAATAAGACGTGCATGTAAAAAAAAAATTACTGGTGCACTGTTTGAACTTGCACCCAACAAGTTATACCAGTTATTCAGTCAAATAAATTGCGCATTATATTTCTCCACTTTATTTTTTGCAGCTGTTGCAGATGTTCTACAAGCAGCAGGAAGAGATCCGTAGGTTACGGGATCAGTTAAGCCAACGGGATATACAGATACGACAACTTGAGTTAGAAATCAAGAATGTCCGAAACAGTTCTGTATATTAATTGTGCCCAATGTACAGCCTACAGAATGTAACCCTCTAGAAAAAAACAAAACAAAAAAAGAACAGTCCATTTTATTTTTATGTAAAGACAACAAGCACTGATTGAGATGTAGCAATGGTACACGGTGCGCATAATATTTATTCTTAATTGCTCATGTTTTTAATATCATATAAATTACAATCAAAGTTTGTGAACCCTCAAGGAGTTTATTCATCAAAGGCTCTTAATTCTGTAATAATGTAATATAAAAAAATAATAAACATATGCATTGCTGCATACTCATGATGGTCTTATCAACTCAATACATCAATAAAGGTTGAGTTCTTGTTTTCTATGATAAGAGAACCCATGATGAATAGACTATTTATGTTTTATTTGTTGGAATTGGTGCATAGCAAAACACATACTTTAAATTGTTCCTCACTTTTTAGCATTTTTTGAGTAACTCAATTGTTCAGTTTGTCTAAATGAAGCGCAACGCTGTTTATGTGACTTGAAGTCTTAATTTTCCAGTAGCTCTAATCTCTGCAGCCTTGTCTGTGAGTTTTGCTGTGCACTTTCCGCTATGTTGGATCCTTTCTTACTAGCACATGAATCTCAGTGCTGGTTGGAGAGGATGGGTAGGAGAAGAGCCAAGGAAAATGGACAAGGAAGCGCCTTTCTATGATAAAGATATATTATAAAGTTTCTTGTAATCACTTGCACTACTGATATATGCAAAATTTGTAGTAAAAATTTATAGACCATTTAAACGTGGAGAAACCCCACAACATGTCTATTCTCCATTAAATATTCAATCCTGGAAAAGTTACATGAATGGCTAAGGAAGACCGCACCTCTTTTGGCTACCTTGTAAGGCAGAGGCTGGTTTTGCTTATCCGATCCTGGAAAGCTTGTTCGCATATTTTCCCAGAATCCCCTAGTGAAGCGTCCTTGGCTATAAGTCTCCACACACCTACATGGCTGCCTTAATTGGCAGTCTTCGTAAGGAGAACTCTTATTACCCGACCATAGCTATGCATGGGCATTCTTCTTGAAACTCATGCAGGTATTTCTAGGAGGTTCCATTCAAAGTTGACAATTATTCCCACTGTAAGAAGGCATCTGTTACAATCTTTCCAAATTTAAGAAAGACAAAAGCAACACAATTTACCATTTACAAGTACATTTCCAAGAGGATTAGAATACAGAGTTCTAAGCAGGATTGATATATTATAGGCAAATGTGAGCACTTGTATTGGTAAATGCAGTGCCACGGGCGTATACTAATTGCATCCCGGCAGAGCCGAGACTATTAATTGTAATATTTTAAAAAGTTCAAAATGCGCCGTTCCAAGAAATAACAAACTAAGATTACCACACTGGGAACAGGGAGGTGACTACTAATCATCTATCATTAGTGAGTCTAATGGTAGATGTCCTTAAAATCCTGGTTTTTACAAAATCAGGACTTTTAAAATTATGCAAATGAGGCTCTTTTCTTTTTTTTCTTTAAAAAAAGGACATAATAAGCTAAAAGAAGAGCAGATCCTGCCAGAGGGGGCAAACACCAGTATGTCAGTGTGCTTGGTTTACAATCCTTTATGCTGGTGGAAGATGTCCTTTAAGACCACTTTAAGATGAGCCTTTCTTTTTGTGTTCTTAAATTTTATTTAAAAAAAAAAAATAATATATATATATATATATATACATATATAACTTTTTTTTTTTTTTTGGATGCCTATACTCATGTGCAAGATAAAAAAAAAAACCTTAATATGATTTTTTCAACAGGTTTTGCGATTCACCAAACTCTAATCCGAGAGAATGATTTAGTTGAACAGTGCCAAACCCCCTCGCCAACTTTGTGTCCTTGGCTCCAGGCCAGTTTAGATTACAGATGGACACATTTTTAGGAATATTGCTTAAACAACTGTTAGACATTGTATTCCCAGCACCTAGTCTTAAACTCCACTTTTTGTTAAAAATATGCAGTGGCATATTGTGTAGAGAGCAGAATAGTTGTAAACAGTTTGTGCCTCTCTGCGTTTCATTCTGTGTGTTGCCGGTTCACTGTGTATAACCTGATGACACTTGGTACCAGCAATTACATGTAATCTTTGAGGGAACCTGAAGACCCGTTCAGTTCTCTTGCAAAGCCACCACCATGTGATTGAGACATTACACAATATCCCTTGACATCATTAGAGAGCTTTTCTCATTTCTCCAGGCCAGCCAGATTGGCGGTTAAGTAAGGAGAGGGGAAGAAGGGGGATGATGTTTAACAGTGAAATAAGCACCTTCCCTCCTGGAGCCTCTGGCTGAAGTGGTCATGTGACCACCGACACTTCCGGAAAAACCAGAAGCATTAATAAAAGACCAGAACGTAATTGTCTCTTGGGACAAGGTTACAATATCCTTCACTGTAACTACCAAGTAGATGTAACACTAGAAAGAGACCATAGCACTCACACAAGCACCACAGCCACCCCTCCACCCCCCCTATTCAACCCTCTGATCTAATATGTCAGGGGTTGTACGACATTATAATGTGCTAATTCCAGGATGCTTATTTAATCTCGCAAATAGGGTTATCCTTCAGCAGTCACCAGAGTTTTCCAGAATGAAACAGACAGCTGATTATCGTTTATTAGTTATTGTTAATATTTTTAATATATCAGTTTTAAGATTGTTTAAATTCCTGGATCTTTGGTAATAAGGGGAGGTTTCTAGATAATTAAATATAAAAGCATACAAGTTCTAATCTGCCTTAAATATACCTTGTGGGTTTTTGAAGCCACAAACATTATGCCTATACAATCTTAAATCTTCCATTTTTATTACACTTGTGTACTTTACCTCCTTTTTGGTTGCACCCAAATATTTTTACAAAATTTCTTTTAACTGGTTTGTAATTTATTTAGCAATTGTTGAAATCAGAAGTGCCTAGTATATGTCCTTCTGAAAGCCAAAAAGAAGGTAGAAATGCGGCATCTGACAAATCAGGAATATACAACTCGTATGTGTTATTTTTATACAGTTAGACCGCCACTTACTTAGCCTCATGTACTCATATAGAGGTAAGTTTAGTCAAAGTAGCAATATTTCTCAGGCTCTTAAACGTGTTTGCCAATTTACCTCATGTTTTTTTGTAATCTGTGTGCAAGTGTACCAATGTACATCTAATAAAAGTTAAGAAGCTTCCTGTCTATTTCCTCATCAGCCAGACATTCCTATCCATAAAAAAGGCTGCAAATGGAGGGTCATGTGATCTCTATCTGTCCATGAACAATCAAGCTGCCAAGATTCTGATCTTATATTCATGAATTCTATCATAAGATCCTGGCATGGCAATTGTTAATGGACAATTAGAGATCACATGACTCTCCATGTGCGTCCATTTTATGGTCAGGAATGTCTGGCTTATGAGGCAAAAACAGAAGGATTCACTTAATATATCCAGAAAGCGGAGCAGAACTATTAATAGATGCATCTTGGTAAATTACCTAATATCTAGCCCCCACACTTACACACATTACAGAAAACTTGAGGTACGGTGGCCAACCCCTTAAATACTATAGGGCAGTGGTGGCGAACCTATGGCACGGGTGCCAGAGGTGGCACTCAGAGCCCTCTATATGGGCACCCGTGCCATCACCCCAGGGTACAGTTTGCCAGACAGGACTCAAGACCTCTTGTAGTCCCAGGCAGCCCAGGACCCCAGAAGGAAGCTACAATGATAATCCAAACTTTTTCTCCTTCTTTCTACTGTATTGGTGTCCTCAGGTGCCTATACAATTTAAGAGCAGGTAGTAATAAGTTACTGCTTAAATTGTCGCATTGGCACTTTGCAAAAAATACATGGGTTTTGGTTGTAGTTTGGGCACTCAGCGTCTAAAAGGTTTGCCATCACTGCTTTAGGGATTTCATTGGTGGCAGTGGGCATTGCTACTATTCTTATTGCACTAGTGCGTATACATACAGGTATTTACTGTCACTGCTGATGTATAAATGTTTTGGAAAATTTAAGAAACATTTTAGAACTTTCTAATGCATGAAAAAGACGCATTGCACATTTGTGTATAGGGTTTAGAAGGGAATCTACCATCAGAATTTCTGATGGTAGACTGGCCAAACTTACTTAATGGTTCCGTATTCTAGTTCCAGGACCCAGAACTTTTTTCTTGAATCCTGAAATAGCAGCAGATGTCTAAAGTAGACTTTATAAACATATGTTAATGAGCCGAAGGCACTCTGGCCTGCCTCACCGTTGCACCTCTTGGCTCTGATGTCTAACTATATATATACGACTCCACTCTTTGAATTTCAGAGAGAGGGGTGTACATATATAATTAGACATCGGAGCCAAAAGGCGCTCTGGTGATGTAGGATGGAGCGCCTCTGGCTCCTTAGCATATTTTTACTCAAGAAAAAAGGTTCCTGGAACTTGAAAATGGAACCAGCAAGTAAGTTAGGGCAGTCTACAATCAGAAATTCAGTAAGCAAGATTTTATTTTATATTGAGTAAAGAATTATATTAATTACAGCTGTATGTAGAACTGGGCTAGCAGGTCACCTGTTGGGAAAGCTATGCAGTACGCTCCATCTGTAAAAAAGATTAATGGCCGCCTGCGAGCATATCAAACTGCTGATACGTTGTAAAGATCCTTTTTTTTTCCCGTTGTTTAAACTGAATCCCCGCTTTATAGAGTTAAGGAAACTGTATCCACATTAATATAATGAAGCATGATCAATGGTCTTTCTATTAAGATGATTATTTTCCTGTAGAATATTATATTTAAATTATTCCTTATTCACATGAAATATAATGTGTATTTTATAAGATTCATTGCTACTGAAATATTCAAATGCATTATGCTAAAGAAGTTTTTTTTTTAAATAAAATATGCTGGCATGCATCAATTACTTGAAGAGTGACACTTCTAATTGTTTACAATGTAAGCTTTCCAGGAACAAACAATTAGCACTTGACTGCTTTAAATACTACTATAAAAATGCAAAAACATACCAGTATGTTTATATAAATAGATATATATGTTACCTGTGAATTAACTGACTTTTGTGCTTCAGTTTTTAGGCCTTCCAATATCAATTGTTTGTTTCAAGTTTGCTCACTTTTATGCTTTTATTTGTACGAGACGAATAATAAAAATTGATTTTTTTTTTGTCAATGTTTTAGTGTGGGATTGTTATTTTAATTAAAACTTTGGAATTCTTTCCTTATGTACAACATTTTAAAGGAAATCAACCACTTGGATTTAGTGGTTTTAACTCAAGCATACTTACACACTGGTGAAGGCCTCCTGAAACGGGATCCATTTTTCATTTAGCTGTTAGTGGCTTATTTTTCTCAAAAGGGGACCTTAAAAAAAAAAAAAAATCATGGGCTCCTGTGTACATCACATAAGCTTGCTTTGTCAGCTGCTAATAATTTACGCCTTCTTTTGGTGCTTATGTTCCCCTCCCCTCTTCCCCTGTCAGAGAGCTGGTGATGGCCAAAGAAGCCAGAATGGGGCTTCTGTCATATACATAGGAGCATATCTTTAAAAGACCTATTTAGGAAAAATAAGCCATTATGAGCTAAATGAAGAATTGATCCTCTTTTAGGGGACACATGCCAGTGTGTATGCTTGGGATTAAAACACTAAAGTCATGTGGTTCATATCCTTTAAAGTACCTTACTGTCAGCATACAACAAGAATAGAAAAACTGGCACTGGGTGGTTGAAAAACCAAAACACGATGCTATGATTTCTGTAGGCTCCAAATTCATCAGGATGAGCACTTGAAGACTGTGAGGGGCTGTTTCTAGATGGAGAAACTGTATGTAGATTGGGGGGGGGCTACACTGGGGGGCTATATATACACTAGAAAGGACTGTATATAAATAGACTGTGGGGCTGTTGTTTCTAGTTGGAGGAACTGTATGTAGATTGTGAGAGCTGTTTTTACACTGGGGCTGTGGCTACCTATTTACTGGGGGCCATGTGCTGTGGCTACCTATTTACTGGGGGCCATGTGCTGTGGCGCCCCCAGTAAATAGGTAGCCACAGCACATGGCCCCCAGTAAATAGGTAGCCACAGCCCCAGTGTAAAAACAGCTCTCACAATCTACATACAGTTCCTCCAACTAGAAACAACAGCCCCCAGTCTATTATATACAGTCCTTCTATGTATATAGAGCCCAGTGTAGCCCCCCCCCAATCTACATACAGTTTCTCCATCTAGAAACAGCCCCTCACAGTCTTCAAGTGCTCATCCTGATGAATTTGGAGCCTACAGAAATCATAGCATCGTGTTTTGGTTTTTCAACCACCAGTGCCAGTTTTTCTATTCTTGTTGATGCTGACAGTAAGGTACTTTAAAGGATATGAACCACATGACTTAGTGTTTTAATCCCAAGCATACACACTGGCATGTGCCCCTAAAAGAGGATCAAGTTCTTCATTTAGCTCATAATGGCTTATTTTTCTAAATAGGTCTTTAAAGATATGTCCTATGTATATGACAGAAGCCCCATTCTGGCTTCTTTGGCCATCACCAGCTCTCTGACAGGGGAAGGGGGAGGGGAACATAAGCACCAAAAGAAGGGTAAATTATGTAGCAGCTGACAAAGCAAGCTTATGTGATGTACACAGGAGCCCATGATTTTTTTTTTTTTTTAAGTCCCCTTTTGAGAAAAATAAGCCACTAACAGCTAAATGAAAATGGATCCCGTTTCAGGGGCCTTCACCAGTGTGTAAGTATGCTTGAGTTAAAACCACTAAATCCAAGTGGTTGATTTCCTTTAAATGTTGTACATAAGGAAAGAATTCCAAAGTTTTAATTAAAATAACAATCCCACACTAAAACATTGACAAAAAAAAAATCAATTTTTATTATTCGTCTCGTACAAATAAAAGCATAAAAGTGAGCAAACTGAAACAAACAATTGATATTGGAAGGCCTAAAAACTGAAGCACAAAAGTCAGTTAATTCACAGGTAACATATATATCTATTATATAAACATACTGGTATTTTTTGCATTTTTATAGTAGTATTTAAAGCAGTCAAGTGCTAATTGTTTGTTCCTGGAAAGCTACATTGAAACAATTAGAAGTGTCACTTTCAAGTAATTGATGCATGCCAGCATATTTTATTTAAAAAAAAAACTTCTTTAGCATAATGCATTTGAATATTTCGTAGCAATGAATCTTATAAAATACACATTATATCATGTGAATAAGGATAATTTAAATAAAATTTCTACAGGAAAATAATCATCTAATAGAAAGACCATGATCATGCTCATTATATTATGTGGATACAGTTTCCTTAACTCTATAAAGCGGGGATTCAGTTTAAAACAACGGGAAAAAAAAAGGATCTTTACAACGTATCAGCAGTTTGAGATGCTCGCAGCGGCCATTAATCTTTTTTACAGATGGAGCGTACTGCATAGCTTTCCCAACAGGTGACCTGCTAGCCCAGTTCTACATACAGCTGTAATTAATATAATTCTTTACTCAATATAAAATAAAATCTTGCTTACTGAATTTCGATTGTAGACTGCCCTAATTACTTGCTGGTTCATTTTCAAGTTCCAGGAACCTTTTTCTTGAGTAAAAATATGCTAAGGAGCCAGAGCGTCCATCCTACATCACCAGAGCGCCTTTTGGCTCCGATGTCTAATATATATGTACACCCCTCTCTCTGAATTCAAAGAGTGGAGTCGTATTATAAGTAGACATCAGAGCCAAGAGGTGCAACGGTGAGGCAGGCCAGAGTGCCTTCGGCTCATACATATGTTTATAAGTCTACTTTGACATCTGCTGCTATTTCAGGATTCAAGAAAAAAGTTCTGGGTCCTGGAACTAGAATACGAACCATTAAGTAAGTTTGGCCAGTCTACCATCAGAAATTCTGATGGTAGATTCCCTTCTAACCCTATACACAAATGTGAAGCGTCTTTTTCATGCATAGAAAGTTCTAAAATGTTTTAAATTTCCAAAACATTTATCATCAAGTGACAGTAAATACCGTATGTAAACGCACTAGTGCAATAAGAATAGTAGCAATGCCCACTGCCACCAATGAAATCCCAAAGCAGTGATGGCAAACTTTTAGACGCTGAGTGCCCAAACTACAACCAAAACCCATGTATTTTTTGCAAAGTGCCAATGCGACAATTTAAGCAGTACTATACTACCTGCTCTTAAATTGTATAGGCACCTGAGGACACCAATACAGAAAGAAGGAGAAAAAAGTTTGGATTATCATTGTAGCTTCCTTCTGGGTCCTGGGCTGCCTGGGACTACAAGAGGTCTTGAGTCCTTCTGGAAACTGTACCTGGGGTGATGGCACGGGTGCCCATATAGAGGGCTCTGAGTGCCACCTCTGGCACCCGTGCCATAGGTTCGCCACCACTGCCCTATAGTATTTAAGGGGTTGGCCACCGTACCTCAAGTTTTCTGTAATGTGTGTAAGTGTGGGGGCTAGATATTAGGTAATTACCAAGATGCATCTATTAATAGTTCTGCTCCGCTTTCTGGATATATTAAGTGAATCCTTCTGTTTTTGCCTCATAAGCCAGACATCCTGACCATAAAATGGACGCACTGAGAGTCATGTGATCTCTAATTGTCCATTAACATTGCCATGCCAGGATCTTATGATAGAATTCATGAAATAAAATCAGAATCTTGGCAGCTTGATTGTTCATGGACAGATAGAGATCACAGACCCTCCCATTTGCAGCCTTTTTTATGGATAGGAATGTCGGCGATGGGAGGAATAGACAGGAAGCTTCTAACTTTATTAGATGTACATTGGTACACTTGCACCAGATTACAAAAAAAATGAGGTAAATTGGCAAACACGTTTAAGAGCCTGAGAAATATGCTACTTTGACTAAACTTACCTCTATATGTACATGAGGCTAAGAAGTGGCGGTCTAACTGTATATAAAAATAACACATACGAGTTGTATATTCCTGATTTGTCAGATGTGCCGCATTTCTACCTTCTTTTTGGCTTTCAGAAGGACATTTACTCGGCCACTTCGGATTTCACAAATTGCTAAATAATTACAAACCAGTTAAAAGAAATTGTAAAAATATTTGGGTGCAACCAAAAAGGAGGTAAGTACACAAGGTAATAAAAATGGAAGATTTAAGATTGTATAGGCATAATGTTTGTGGCTTCAAAACCCACAAGGTATATTTAAGGCAGATTAGAACTTGTATGCTTTTATTTTATATTGATCTAGAACCTCCCCTTATTACCAAGATCCAGGAATTTAAACAATCTTAAAACTGATATATTAAAATATTAACAATAACTAATAAACGATAATCAGCTGTCTGTTTCATTCTGGAAAACTTGGTGACTGCTGAAGGATAACCCTATTTGCGAGATTAAATAAAGCATCCTGGAATTAGCACTTATAATGTCGTACAACCCCTGACATATTAGATCAGAGGGTTGAATAGGGGGGGTGGAGGGGGTGGCTGTGGTGCGTTGTGTGAGTGCTATGGTCTCTTTCTAGTGTTACAATACTTTGTAGTTACAGTGAAGGATATTGTAACCTTGTCCCAAGAGACAATTACGTTCTGGTCTTTTATTAATGCTTCTGGTTTTCCGGAAGTGTCGGTGGTCACATGACCACTTCAGCCAGAGGTCCCGGAGGGAAGGTGCTGCTTATTTAATTGTTAAACATCATCCCCTTCTTCCCCTTCTCCTTACTTAACCGCCAATCTGGCTGGCCTGGAGAAATGAAAAAGCTCTCTAATGATGTCAGGGATATTGTGTAATGTCTCAATCACATGGTGGTGGCTTTGCAGGAAAGTGAACGGGTCTTCAGGTTCCCTCAAAGATTACATGTAATTGCTGGTACAAGTGTATCAGGTTATACACAGTGAACCGGAAACACAACAGAATGAAACGCAGAGAGGCACAAACGTTTACAACTATTTGCTCTCTACACAATATGCCACTGCATATTTTAACAAAAAGTGGAGTTTAAGACTAGGTGCTGGGAATACAATGTCTAACATTGTTTTAAGCAATATTCCTAAATGGTCCATCGTAATCTAAAATGGCCTGGAGCCAAGGACAACAAGTTGGCGAGGGGGTTTGGACTGTTCAACTAAATCATTCTCGGATTAGAGTTGGTGATCGCAAACCTGTTGAAAAAATCATATTAAGGTTTTTTTTTTTATCTTGCACATGAGTATAGGCATCCAAAAAAAAAAAAAAGTTATATATGTATATATATATTATATATATCTTTTTTTTTTAAATAAATTTAAGAACACAAAAGAAAGGCTCATCTTAAAGTGGTCTTAAAGGACATCTTCCACCAGCATAAAGGATGTAAACCAGCACACTGACATACTGGTGTTTGCCCCCTTGGCAGGCGATCTGCTCTTTCTTTTAGCTATTATTCCTTTTTTTAAAGAAAAAAAAGAAAAGAGCCTCATTTGCATAATTTTAAAAGTCTGATTTGTAAAAAACCAGGATTTTAAGGACATCTACCATTAGACTCACTAATGATAGTGATTAGTAGTCACCTCCTGTCTCCAGTGTGGTAATTATGTTTGTTAGTTCTTGTGAACGGCGCATTTGAACTTTTTAAAATATTACAATTAATAGTCTCGGCTCTGCCGGGATGCAATAGTATACGCCCGTGGCACTGCATTTACCAATCAAGGTCACATTTGCCTATAATATATCATCCTGCTTAGAACTCTGTATTCTAATCCTCTTGGAGTACTTGGAAATGTAATTGTGTTGCTTTTGTCTTTCTTAAATTTGGGGCCATGTGCTGTGGCTACCTATTTACTGGGGGCCATGTGCTGTGGCCACCTATTTGCTGGGGCCACCTATTTACTGGGGCCCATGTGCTGGGGCCACCTATTTACTGGGGGGGCAAGTGCATATTGTATGGCTCTCACAGAATTACATTTTAAAATACGTGCATTTCATTACTTCTGTTCTACACAATCGCATACAAATCGGAACCATCATACTCTCAACCCAAAAACATGCACATTTTCCAAAATAATACATTTTACACCAGAAAATGAGAATATATACAATTATAATAATATATGGGTTTCACCACTTGAATTGAATTACAGATGTCCCCTACACCCGACTTAGACGACCCCTACTTACAAACGGACCTCTGGATTTTGGTAATTTACTTCACTTTAGTCCCAGGCTAAAATATACAGCTATAACAGCTATCAAAGGTGTCATTAAGATTTATTGTTAATCCTGGTTGTTATGACAACCCAACATTTTTAAAATCCAATAGTCACAGAGACAAATTTTTTTGTCGGGGGTTACAATTATAAAATATACAGTTCCGACTTACATCCAAATTCAACTTAAGAACAAACCTGCAGAACCTATCTCATACGTAACCCGTGGACTTCTTGTACTGAAAAAAATAAATTTTTGCTGATATTCTGATTTAGTGAGGAGCACTTGTTTATGGAATACATTCCCTACATAATGCCAAATTTACTTGTGGAAGAGGAGATGTGAGGTGGTATGCTCCCTTTTCGGTCTCTTTCACATTTGTGTTATTTTACATCCCAGGTTCAGTGTTTCCATGGATGCATCAAATTATGAAACCTGTCCAATTTTTTTCACGGATGTGGCCCACGGAAGCTCTTACTAAACTGGGTGCGCAAAAATAAATGATAACATGTCTGTTTTTTTAATAAAATAGGTGTGCGGTTTTCAAAGCAATGTTAAACCTTCCTGTTTTTTTTGGCGGACGCGAAGACACCACGGAAGCATCAGAGACACAACCGAGACGAAACACAATGGAAGCGCAGCACCAATGCCAATGTGATACTATCTTAATTCATGTAATATATATGTTACTGTATTATAGGACTTCTATTTAATCCAGGGATCACCACATTCTTGCTCTACAAAGATCATATGATAAAAATTTGGGAACTAATATATATTGCAAATAAAGCCATGACCATCCTTGAAAAACATTACAATGAAGCTCTACAATTGCTGAAGCAATTCTAGTAATGAGATAGTGTGGAATTATTCTACATTAATCACAGTGATTATCTGTTAGCAAGGGGCATTCACCTTTTTTAACAATTTTGTTTAATTGCATGTCAGTCTCTTGTTCTGCTGATTAATGATGGAGCAAACCAGGAAAAATAATTTCTATTAGTGAAAGATAATTAAAATTGTATAAAGACCCAAAGTATCACACCATGAAAATTATCTGCGTTAACCAGAAGTAAGTGATTGGACTAGGCATTATGTGCACTAAACCCTAATGAATGTGTACAGGCCATACAGACATGTAATACATTTCACATTTGCTGGGTTTTGTTGTAGAAGATCATATCATAGACAGCATGTTAGCAAGACAGACATAAAAGCTTTGCGAGAAAAATACAATTTACATCCCATCAACAACAAACTCTTTCACTGGCCCACTGTTCCATATGTTGTGCTGAAACCAAAAAACAATTGCAAGACGCACTACCAAGCAGGACTTCTCTCT
The DNA here is from genome assembly GCA_019512145.1 of Engystomops pustulosus. Lineage (NCBI taxonomy): Eukaryota > Metazoa > Chordata > Amphibia > Anura > Leptodactylidae > Engystomops > Engystomops pustulosus. The sequence continues at coordinate 170,993,047 of CM033641.1, forward strand.
CCGCTAAGGCTACATGCACTTCCGTTGCCCGCCGTGCACACGGCAGTGCCGGGGGAGAGCGCCCCTCTCCATAGAAATATATGGCGGCGTATTCCAGAGAAAGATAGGGCGTGTCCTATCTTTCTACTGGGTACGGAGCGGCATGGTGCCGCACATGTGCGGCACCGTGCACCCATTGCGATGTATGGGGGACGTATATTGGCCGTATATATGTTGCCCGTATATACGCCCCCCCCCCGTACATTCGTGTGAATGTAGCCTAAGATATCCATTTTTTTCTGTTGAGATCCACCTGCTGGTGAATTGTGGGGGATAATTTTTTTGTTTCCTTCAATGGGTAATATATTTATAGTTTTGTTCCATCAGGTGCATTACACGGACACCAAAAGAGCCCAACATCATCCACTAATTTACTGACCTAAAAAAAGTGCTACCTAGCAATTTATCATCTGGTGCCTCACTGAACCTTTAACCCAACTATGAACGTAGCCTTCATAAATAAACGTTTTTATTCTGCAGCAGGTTGAATTCTGCTCTTCTCCATTCTAAAGGAATTCCACTAGAGAGATGGTTTTATGACCTGTCCCTGAGCACTTGTCTCTTTACTCCAAGAGCTCATTAAAGCCAATTAAAGTGAGTTAAGAATTCAGTTTGAGGCCTCATAGACACAAATGTAAGGTGGACTGTGACGGTAATATGCCATATTCCTCAGCTTTCATAGGAGAGAGGAGGAGTAAGGAGCGCTCACCCCTCCTATCTCTTGCACGTGACTGTATACTCGCCCTAGGTAGATGTTCATCTACATGAGGCCTGAATATGGGCTTTGGAAAGCACAGGATTAGAGGACAAGCTCTGACAATGATGGAATAACAAACTTTACTAATGCTAAAACAATACTGGTATATTGAAATAATTATAACAACAATTTGGCTGCAGACGACCGTCTGAACACATCATTTCTCCGCTTGATGTCAAGGTAGCTGCCTTACAAGGTAGCTAAAAGAGGCGTGGTTTTCATTATCCCATCCTGGAAAACGTATTTGCATATTTTCCAACACACTGGGGGACATTTACATAAAGTGTCGGTGTCTGCATTGGCTTTGTTACCGACCTGCTCTCGGTAAGAAGACACACATTTAATATTGTGGAGCTGTGCAGATTCATTTCTGGCGCCGAGACCATTTTCTGTCCCTGGGACCAAAATTTGTCCCAAACACCAGAAATGTGTCCAACAGTTGGAGAACAGGCAGCAGTGCAATAGCATTGTTTTGTGTCCCTGCTAGACCAATTTCTTTTGGTCTACTTTCCGCCAGTTTACAGCGCCCAAAATTGGCTGCGACACATATTAATTATGTCTGAGTTCCCACTCCACCAAAGCCACGCCCCTTTTCGGAAAAAAGTCGGAGCAGGCGGAGAAATTTATTTTTTCTGGTGCCGCCAGCTAATAAGTAGGTCGGAGAGCAGAACATGCGGTGAAAGTGTCACAAAACTGGCGGAAACGCCATTGTTAATGTCCCCCACTGTCTCCACGCCTACAAGGCCGCCTTAATTCGCAAAGTTTCCATAAGGAGAACTCTTACTTCCTGACCCTAGTCAATAGCCTCTCACTCAGCTAAACCAGTTCCCTACACTGTACTGAAGAGACCCAACCAGGTCAAAACAGTGCTGTCTATAGTTGGGAATCTGTTTCTTCTGTAATAGATATACAGGCAGTCCCCGGGTTACGTACAAGATAGCTTCTGTAGGTTTGTTCTTAAGTTGAATTTGTATGTAAGTCGGAACTGTATACTTTATAATTGTAACCTCAACCAAATTTTTTTTGGTCTCTGAGATAATTGGATTTTAAAAATGTTGGATTTTTATAGTAACCAGGATTAACAAACTTTAATAGCAGACACCTTTAATAACTGTTATAGGTGTGTACTTTAGCCTTAGGCTACAATACAGTAAATTACCAATTACCAGAGGTCCATTTGTAACTAGGGGTTGTCTGTAAGTCAGTTGTTCTTAAGTAGGGGACTGCCTGTACAGGTTTAATTAAATCCAAATATTATTAGGCTTCCTCAAAGTAACGTGTGATGTCAAGGTAGCCGTCTTACAAGGTAGCTAAAAGGGGTGTTGTTTTCCTTATCCCAGTCTGAAAAACGTATTTGCATATTTTCCCCACATAATTTCTCAAACTGCTCTGGTCCCAATAGAAGTTACCAGGTCCTCCCTAGCCCTTATCCAATTATGGGACTCTCACAATCCATATTGTAGTGTAATATACACTGTGGCACTAAGCGGTCCGATCTACTGAACTCCAAGAAGCAGCAGTCCAATGTATTCATGAAGGGGCCATCCGGGCACTCCCCTCTCAGATGCTGCCTCCCAGGACTGCCACTCCCATAGTCACCAATTTTCACACCTAGTATTTAGGTGTTATTTCATTAGATATGTGCATTTAATGCTCTGTTTTCACCTGACAGGTTTCCTTTACATCTGGAAACGTGTCTCTAGTTTTGGGGATTTTTGTAAGGTTTGGTGCTTGCCTGATTTATCTTAGTGGTGGATGTATGAATCACGCGAGTCTGGTGGTTTTTTGAGACTTTCATCTCATAAGTCATACAAAAGAGTCAAATGTTTAAGCAACCCCTTGCCTGCTCTGGACTGGCTGTTATTTGCACAATTGTGACTTTTCACTGCAATTGCACCAAAGTTTGTGACTTATGACAAATCAGGCGCTCTACTGAAAAAACCAACATGGCGAACTTTGTGAAAAGGCAACAAAAGTCCAATAAAAAGTCTTAAAAAAGAAAGTTGATAAATGCCCCCCCCCCTCCTTGATGCTTGGCTTTAACCCCTTCAGTACTGGACCTATTTATATCCTGCAAGTACAACAGAAATTACCTATATTTTTTTTCTTTTCGTCTTTGAGTCACCACATTCTAAGAGCCTTTACTTTTTGACTCAACGTGTTATGTATGAAGGATTATTTTTATAAAAACTTTTTTAGAACAAGTTTAGAAAAAAAATTAATTAGTAATTCTTTCAATTTTGGACAATTAATCTCATGGCATTAATAAATTTGCTGCCTTTATCTGTGGGTCTGTAAAATTGACAGTTACAATAACCTGCAGTTAATAAGTACTACAGTATTGTAACAGTGATCAAGGCACATACGGTCTATGTTAGTCACTTAAAGGGCTAATGGGGTGGTCCCCAGAGATCCTCTGTGCTGCAAATTCACAGGTACCCACAATGTGTAAGGAGCATTTCTTCCTCCTTATGTGCTGAAACTTTCCGTGCTGCAGTGAGATTACATGAGGGAAAGAGGTTGAAGGACCATAGAGGGGCTCTGATAACAACCATTCCAGGGCCTTTCTGGCTCATGAGCATAATTTAAAAAGTTGATTTTAGAAGGGAGGGGGGATATAGATAAGACTATCACAGTCACAGTGTCTGGATCTATGAACAAGTGTCCCTGGTTTATCTATACTTGATTTTGTTATACATATTTCTGGGAGATGGGCACGAGGGATTTTTTTAAAATAGTATTTTTTCAGTTGCACTATTTTAGTTGTAAATTATTAACCCTTTTTATGAGAAAGTTGGGGGGGGGGGGAGCAATTGTAGCCCATCCAAAATTTTGATGGCCTTTTATTCAATTTATTGGTACAATACGCAAAAATAGTGACTGATGTGAAAGGAGTTATTTGTTTTATTTAATTTGTAATGTCTCATTATGTTGTAAAACTGTAATAAATGTACTTTTTATGTACTATAATCGCTTCTATTATAGTCACTCTGATAATCAGCCTCTTAAACCCGACCCTTGTGCCAGCCAACTATTGCTGCTGAGCAAATATCCCCATATATTTCAATGGGTTCATGCACCCGACAGTGGTTTCCCCACATATGAGCCAACCAGCCAAGCTGCAAATTAAGGAGCAAGTCCTATTCCTGCCAAGGCAGTCTTTTCTGTGGTCATCAAAGCATGAGTGGACCTCACACGCAGATGACACATGGGCCGTCAACAGCGGATCATGGTCTTCCGTTTGCGGACACCAATTGCACACCTCGTGCAAGGCATTTCACCTAATACTAGTACTAAAGCTCAGCCAAGATGCATAAGAAAATAAATATAAAATTAGCATGTAAAAAATTGATGAGTGCAGCTTTGTGGATGAAAAAGGGAAAATGGCCATTTTGATATTAGTTTAAGATGTAGAAGGTTTTCAGATTATTCATGCTAGCAGCTCCTAATCTGTGTAGCTGGACAATTTGGAACATACTTTTAATCCAAAGAATTAAAATAAATAAATCCATTCCCATAATGGGTTAAAATACATTTTCTCTGCGATTCCAATCTGTTCACTGATAATGTAATCCATACAGGATCTACAAAATGACATACAAATCACATTACAACTACACAAGCCAGAGGTATTTACTTCTTATTCAGAAACGTAAACATACAACTGGGGTTTACCAAATAGTAACATGTTTATTTCACTCATGTTCTTAAAAATAGTTCATCTGCAATTGTCGCAAAAACATCCTACTGTAAAAAAATATTGAACTGTTAGGAAAAAGAAAGCAAAGCATGAAAAACAGACCCAAAATGTTAAGATTTTATTTACAAAGTTTTTTTTTCTTTTTTTTGCTGTTGTACAGAAAGTAAAAATGGTGCTCCATTGTCTATTTAGTAGGCAGCCATTGACAATCATGACTCACCAATCAGACGAGAAATGTTCTAGTTTGTTAACCCTTAAGAACCCCAATGTAATAGTAAAAGCATTGACCCAGTTTGTTTAGCCAAACGTTTTGTATATATTTTTTCCTCTGTTTACATATACACATATATATTTTTTTTCTTTTTAGGTTGTTTTTTTTTTTTTTTTGCTTTTTAGACACTTAATTAGAAACCAGGGTGTAAGCTTCCAGTAGGGTTTATTGGCTGTAGGAATGTCACAGTAACAACTCTTTGGCTCTTTTTGGGTGTTTGGGGACAGGGCTTGTTGTAATTGGTACAATTTTTTGCAGCTTGCTTTTCAGTTATCCATGTATGGGGCCAGTTCAATCAATACTGTGTAATCCGATAAAGTCCTTTTCAAATTTTTATTTTTTTATTTAATTTTTTTCTACTTTTCCTTACAGAAATTTAATCATCCTCTTCATCGCCTTCATCATCTGTGTCTCTCTTCCTCTTCTCTCCTTTTCCAGCTTCTTCTTCATCTGCAGAACAAGCGAGATAAAAGTATTGTATTACTATAAAACATTTCAAACTTTGTGGTGGATATTACCTCAACCCACTCCTGCCACGGCAGTTTTTAAGTTTACATTTGCATTTGTTTCCATAACAAATTGCGCTTCATAGTGATGGTATTGAATATTCCATGGTGTGTACTGGGAAACAGGGAAAAAATTCCAAATGCAGTGAAATGGGGGAAAAAATACATTTGCACTGTTTTCTTGTGGGTTTCGATTTTACGGCTTTCATTGTGCCCCCCAAATGACATGTCTTCTTTATTCTTTGGGTTGGTGTGATCATGGGGGATACCAAATTTATATAGGTTTTATGTTTCATACATTTACGAAATTTTTTTTTAGAATAATACATTTTTCATACTTTGGTGTACGGAGCGGTGGGTGGTGTACTATTTTGCGACCTTTTATCAAAAGGTCATACAGTTCTAAAAATTGAAGCATTGAAAAGTCAGCACTTTTTATTGTTTTAATAGCAAAAAAGTGCCATTTTCGACTTTGGGCTCTTTTTTCCGTTACGGGGTTAGACCGAGATTTGATTTTTTTTTTTCACTGTTTTTCAGACCTCCTAGTGTACTTTAACCCTAGGTCGTCTGTCTGATCCTACCATATACTGTAGTATGGCAGTATGTGGAGTTTCCTCCTCATTCCTTTCTATGTGCATATTGTTTAAAACGGGTTAAAATTACATTGAAACGAGACAGCCTTCTTCGGAAGACCGCTAACTGTTTGCTACTCAGACAGTAGCTTGAGAATAATTAGCTTATATTTAATACTTTATTTTCTTCAAAATGCAGCATTTTCAGATTTAATAAAGACAACATCCATATTCAGCAGGCACAGCAGTTAGTGTTCTTAGCTCAATTTTTGTGTCGGATGGTGGTACATTTACTTTGCAGAGACTAGTCCTAGTAACCAGTTCTTGATGAACTATTCTTCTCAGTCTGGCGCGCTCTAGACCAGTAGAGTAACAGGGGAGTGAAGAAAATTATAATACGAGGTGCTCCAGTTACAGACCCCTCTTGGCAGGAGCGTGACAATAAATTAAGTTCTAAGTATAGGGAAGCAAGGAGAACACACTGACAGATTTGTGGGGTTTTCAAGTAAAGGAGCTTGATCACACATCTGTGCCCATTCAATAAGAACTCGTTCAATGTGATGGTTAGAGGAATAGTTTAGTAGCATCATACAAAATTAATGTGCTTGCCTTTGTGGCTCAGCTGAATGCACTGGAATGGAAATACTATAGGCCACATAATGCAGAGGCGAGTCATCACTGGCTCACTATGCGGAATGGGTGCAGGCTTTCAAACACCAGTCAGTCTCAAACTGATCACCTATTCTAAGGATAGAAGATCAATTTTTTTTAAGCTGGACAACCCCTTTATCTATGATCAATATAGATATATTTATCTATAACACACCTTCATCTTCCTCTTCATCCTCCTCTTCATCTACTTCTCCATCATGTCCAAATTCCTCATCCTAGATGATAAAAATTGGAGTTAGAACAATTTTACTTCTTTACACAGCAATGCGGTGAGGTATACATTTTATTTGTTTGTGTCTTTTGAAACAATGGATCAACATATTATTTTATTATTTAGATGAACAACTAAATGCTGCCTCTGTCATTGCCTCTCACCAGCTAGCATGTATAATAAAAATGATTAGCCTAATGAATTTAAAGCTTTATCCAAGAGAAGAGAGAGAATAAAAACCTCTATACCATTACCAGGGACATGGCCAGATACTAGCAAGTGGGGATAGTCAGGAGGGGCATAGAGTACCGCCAATGTGCATTATGCGCGATACCAATCTACCCCAGGAGACAGGGGTCTATAAAAGCCTGGGAGCGCATTATATATAACACAAACCTAAACAAGGGTTACCAGAGCTGCTTCAAGTTGGTGCAACTACATCATGTTAATGTGCAGCATCACAATATTGCACTCAGTATCATCCCAGCCAGCGTCTAAAGCCAGACATTTCCAAGGAATCATGTCCAAATTAACAACAACCAATGTGGCTGTATCAGTGCATGCGTCTGAGACAACACAGGTATTTTAATAACACATCAATACACGTTAAAAAACAAACAAATACAATCCACTAACCTCTTCTCCACTCCCATCCTCCTCTTCATCTTCATCTCCAACTTCTTCATCTTCCTCATCCTCCTCCTCTTCCTCATCTATATCTTCTTCCTCTTCACCATCATCATCCTCTTCATCTTCTTCCTCTTCACCTTCTATAATTATGAAAAGGTGTATGAGAATGTATGTTGTGCATTAATAAAGGAATGTTTCTGTAAGTTACAAAAATAATCCACACACATAATATTTGCTTGGTACCAACTTACCGCATATACTCGAGTACAAGCAAAGTTTTTCAGCACCACTCAGGTATACAAAATAATAAACTCTGTACTCACCTTTCCGACGCCCACCGCAGGTCCTCCTTGAGCCTTGCCCACCAGCAGCACCAAGTCTGTGCGCACTAGCATCACACAGACTATGATGTCGGCATGATCTATGACTAAAGACCAAACGGGTCTGAAACACGTCAGATAAGCTAACTTATTGTATTTTTGTAACTGCTTGTATACCATGGACCAATACAAAATTCACGTCTAATCAAGAAACAGTGAGTGCTGACCTCATCCATTTTGAGTCTTGTATGATGTCGGCAAGAAGGGATGTTGGAAAAGGTACAGAGTTTTTTATTTTTATGTGCTGGGCAGGTGGCTAGCTATATACTGGGGGGAGGCCGTGACCAATGCATTTACCACTTTAGGCTTATAATCTAGTCAATAGGTTTTCCCAGTTTTTGTGTTGTAAAATTAAGGGCATCGGCTTATACTCCAGTATATATATATGGAGTGTGTTTTGACACAAGCTAGACAACAGTTTAGGCACTTAAATAGCAATTTTTTACATGGCACCTTCCACTCTGGATTCAATTTTTGGAAGAAACCGTGATGTAACTATACCCCTTGTGAAATCACCAAATTATGTGGTGCTCATTTACTTCTGAGCCTGTTGTATTTCTACAAAGAGATTCTAAAATCAGAAAATGTAGCATAGAAAAGAGTTGCCTTTTACAATGGGATGAGCTTTACATGATATAGTGGGCACTGTAGATTTCAGTTTTTAATTTGTATTAGTTGATGCACAATAGGTATTAGAAAGAACCTGGAGCACTTTAAAGTTGTAGATATACCTTCATCTTCTTCCTCCTCGTCGACACCATCTCCATCAGCTTCTGCATCAGAGTCTGGTGCCTCCTTATCGTCCCTGTCATATCCATCCAAGTATGTCAGTTGTGGGAGGAGTTTAAATACACTTTCTCTGTAGTCATTTAGATTTGTTACTTCGCAGTTAAACAGGTCAAGACTCTTCAAATGTTCCAATTTTTTCTGAAACAAATGTTTTTAAGTCATTGATTTTAAAGTATAAAAACTTATGTCTAAAAATTGTACTAAGCAAAAATATGCAATTCTCTAATTTGCTATAATTAGCTATCTGCAGGTGTTTAGCTGCTAGCAGCGGTTTTACCAGGCTAATCTCCATTTACCATGTTTCCTGGTTGCCAAGGGAAACTGTATAGTATAGTACAGCTAGAGAGGACAGTTTTGTTGAGATTGTCTGTAGGGCCTGTAGTGATGTCACCAGCATGTAACTCATCACATGCTTCAGATCAGCCAATTACAAACATGCTCTCCTCTTCTGGCTTCAGGAAGTGCCCGCCCACTTCAGAATGAGCTGAATCTGAATCTAATTTTATATATACCAGATATATCTCAGGCTAGAAAGCAGCCAGCAGCATGATACAGGTATCATTGGAATTGTTATCAAAGGCTCTCTCCAGCTGTGGCTGCACAATTTTTGTCAGTAACTTTACAGTTACGCTTTAGGTTTAATTGCAAGATATCAAGATACATTCTTAAAGTAAAAGTTCGCACAATGCCAGAAAAAGAACACTCGGTGATGAGCGTCCATTTGTAGGTTTCCATGTTTATGTTTTGCCAAATATTCATCATAGAGCTTTTTTATTTATGGCAGAATGGTTCTTTGGGAAAAACTTTTACAGTCCTAGGTTGATAAATTAACCTAAGTATAGGTGAAAGGATTAGCCACTTTGTATGAATATACATTAAAGCAATATTGTCAACTAGGACCTCAAGATCAGATTGTTAGGCGGGTGGGGCTCCTCTAAAGATCAGATGTTAGTCGATAACAGAGAATGGAACAGGAAGCAGAAAGAATCACTGTCAGTGTAGCGGTCAAACCAGGTTACTTCAAAATAACTCTCAATCATTTGCACCTTTGTCTAGTTTTTAAGATTATTGGCAAAAAATAAAAATCAGAATGTAAGATTTGTCAATGTATCCCTTTGGTTTGTACAATTTCTGACCCAAAGATGTGCATAATGATCCAGAAATGGAGATTGCATTTGTTGAATCTAGATTTAAATTAGCAACAACCTATTAAAAAACACATACCAGAGGTTCCAATGTGCTAATGTCTTTTAATTTATTTCCACTGAGATTTAGATGTGTGAGGTTGGGAAGCTTTTCTGCTAATACATCCAGCCCTCCAGAGATTCTATTGTCGCTTAATTCAAGCTAAAAAAAAACAAAAACACAAAATATACAATAATTTTAGATAAATATTCAAGAACGACACCAAACAAAAATACATACATTATATATCTTTCCCTATCCATCCTTACATGCTGGTATGAGTCCGCTCTGACAGGAACCACTTATTTTATATGCAAAAAAAAGTCTCCATATCTGTTAATTGAGCCCTGAGCCACTCAAAACTAGTTTGCATATTTTTAAAGACTTTTTTTTTGTAATAACAAGAACATAAGCTAAAAGAAGAGCAGATCCTGCCAGAAGGGGCACACACCTCCTTGTAAGTGTGCTTAATGTATAATCCTTCATCCTGGTGGTAGATTTCCTTTGAGGCCTTACTTACAGAACTTTTTACATGCATCCTAAGCAGCCACAAAGCAAATTGAAATAATTACAAGTATTTTGGGCTTAGGAAAAAAAAAAAAAAAAAATCAAATCAATTTAGTATGGGAAAACTCATTTAAGGAAATTGATCTAGCACTCCCCGATTACATAATTATGCACACCCCTTGCATGCACAACGGTGGTCTACTATGGAATGGGACCGAGAGAGGAGGGAAGTAATCGCTCTTTCATGTTTGGTTTCTTCCTCCTCCCTTGGTCCCTATTCCCATGTGCGAGAGCCGGCAGGCATAACTATGTAATGAGGAGCGTGCCCAATTGATGCAGCCAAGTTTGCGCCACAAGCTAAAAAAATCATAAATAGAAATTATATATATATATAAATATTATAGTATTTTTTTGTTTTTAAAGTGGTTGATTTCCTTTAAGCAAGTGACAAGTAAAACCAGAGACATGAAGTTACCTTTTTTAACTTGGGTAGCTTTGGAAGGTTAGAAACGGACATCAACATAACATTTATTAGGCTGAGAAACTCTAAGTTGACAAACTCTGCTGTTAGACCCTCAATTTTGCCTTCTCGTGCTCTGCAGTTGTCAAGTACCAACTCCCGTACCTGTAAAAAAAGCAACATGTAACATTACACTAGTGTACAGAACATCCACAAACAGAAACCACATGCAGAAAAACACATGCTATTACAAGATATGTTATGAGCATATTTCTGGTGGGGCCAGAAAACAGAACAGGTAAGGGAGTCTCATTATTAAGAATTGGACACTAGAGGGCATCATGCAACCCTTGTTACATAACACTGCATACAATCTTATGTCAAGTATGGGGCATGTCATCTTTCTACACTGTATCAAAGGTGAATTGGTGACTCACAAGAGAAACAATAGTAATAAAGGCATAAACAAAGTATATGCTCATTGACATCTTTCATTTACAAGACTACCAGTAATACGTTTTGAACATTATGAAGTATGTTTTGGTCTCATATTATTCATCATTTGTATAAGCCCATGTCTTAACTACAATTGTGTCATGTAGAAATCACTGTACACAGTTTTATCCTAGTGTTCTATTTTAAAATTCAAATCTTTACATCAGATTATATCAAAAGAATTCAGTAAGTATCACCATAGAGCACACCAGCCGTGCACATGTCTTCCGGCCTGCACTATGCTCCACAATGTCACCTAAATTGGTGGCCGCCACCCAGGAACTGTCCGTAGCTTATCCTCTGCAGAGAGGAGATGCACAGGAAGGCAAACTATCTATTGATAGCCAGGTAATTCTCAAATAATTGTTTACAAGGGAAGTTTTGGGAGGGGGGGGGGGGGTATCAGTTGTGCGGTGTTTAGGACTGTATGTTCTGGAATTTGTATGCGTATGAATGGCCATGTGTACAAATCCACCTGCATAACGACCATTACACTTTCCTTCTAAAATAAACTTTTACAATTATGCTAATGAGTGAGGGGCTCTGGTGAGTGTTTCCAGAGCTCCTCTGTGCTGCAGCATTACAGATTGTTACAACTAGCAGGACATGCCTAACCATCCCTCTGCCTGTGTAGCATTAGGAAATGCAGGGGAAGGGGAGTTCTGATCAGCTCACTGTAAGAGGAAGTGAAGGGAAGTGCTTCTAAAAACACCCACCAGAGCCACTCATGCTAATGAGAATACTTTTAAAAGTTGATTTTAGAAAGAAGGAGGCCATGAATAATAAAGACACTTACTACAGTCACATGAGAAAGTGTCCCTGCAATAGTAGATATTCTTTAAGCTTGTCATTGCCATGGTTACTTGCTTTGTCTGTGTAGTTGTGTACTACTTTGGGTTGCATATTGTACTTTGTTTTGTTTTCTTTTAAAAGGGTTATAAATAAAGCCTTTAAAATGTGTTTACAGTATTTGTATTTTACCAAAAAATATTATCTTTTTCAAACAGTTGTCCAAATGGTAATGGATTACTACAGTTGCAATTGCAGTCCCATTGTAAGCCCCTATGTATACAAACACTTCCAAAACAAATTACCCCATGGCAAATCAAATCGAAGGTTACTAGAATATAACCATGCATCACCTTCCATTGAATCAAACACTTTCAGAAGGAGACACTACATGTACTGACATATTGCGTTTGAACACAACTAAATAAGCATCCTCTGCATCCAAGATGTTGTATAAATGTGGCATTTAACAGTATGCTATTCACATCAAAGGCTAGCTACACAGAACAGACATGAAAAATGGTTAGTATCAGTTTTTTATGGTTGATTTGCATGAGCCAGGCATCCTTTTTCTTACAGACCCACAAACTATATTCAATGAGTGATCTGGGAAAAACAGGGAAACACTCTACTTTTTAATAAGTCAATTACAGTGTGTTAAAATAATGACTGTGGGCACTGATCCATCATGTAGTATTGCATTTAGTACAGCCGTGTTCTGGACATTCATATGTCGTGCTTACCCTACAAGGTATTTGTACACTGCTCAAAAAAGGGAACTCTCAAATAACACATTATGAAATATTCTCATTGAATACTCTGTTCTGTACAAAGTTGATTGTGCTGACAACGAAATCACAAAAAAATTCATCAATTGAAATCAAATTTATTAACCAATGGAGGCCTGGATTAAGAGTTACACACAAAATTAAAGTGGAAAAGACCCAACTTTGATGTAAAAAAGTCAAAATGAGGCTCAGTATTGTGTGTGGCCTCCAAGTGCCTTTATGCACTCCTGTTGAGGTTGCAGATGGTGTCTTGAGGGATCTCCTCCCAGGCTTGGATTAAAAAAATCTGCCAACTCCTGGACAACCTGTGGTGCAACGTGACATTGGTGGATGGAGTGAGACATGATGTCCCAGATGTGCTCAATCGGATTCAGGTCTGGGGAACAAGTAGGTCAGTCCAAAGCTTGAATGTCTTCATCTTGCAGGAAATGCTGACACACTCCAGCCACATGAGGTCTAGCATTGTCCTGCATTAGGAGAAATCCAGGGCCAACCGTCACATGTGCTCTGCTTTCATCTGTGAATAGCACAGGGCACCAGTGGCGAATTAGCCAAGACTCCTGCACAGTGTTGGACTGTGAGCACATCCCCCCCCAATCTGTGGACGTCAGGCCCTCATACCATCCTCGTGGACCCATGTACATTTGTGGTCTGCCGGAGATCATTTTGCAGGGCTCTGGCAGTGCTCCTCCTGTTTTTCCTTGCACACAAGGCAGAGGTAACGGTCCAGATGCTGGGTTATTGCCCTCCTACAGCCCCCTCCACGTCACCTGGTGCACATTTAACCCCTTTATGACCTGGCTCTTTTGTTTTTTATTTTTCATTCCCCACCTTCAAAAATCTATAAACTTTATTTTTATACGTAAAGAGCTCAGTGACAGCTTGTTTTCTGTGTAACAAATTGCATTTCATAGTGACTGTATTAAATATTTCATGGCGTGTACTGGGAAGGGGGAAAAAAAAAACAACCAAAAAACACATTTGCGCCATTTTCTTGTGGGCTTGGATTTTACAGCTTTCACTGTGCGCCCCAAATGACATGTCTCCTTTATTCTTTGGGTCAATAGGATCATGAGGATACCAAATTTGTATAGGTTTTATAATGTTTTCATATATTTACAAAAATTAAAACCTCCTGTACAATTTTTTTTTTTTTTTTTTTGCCATCTTCTGGCGCTAATAACTTTTTTTATACTTTTGTGTACGGAGCTTTGGGTTGTGTAATTTTTTGCGATTTTTGATGACTTTTTCAATGCTACTATTTTTTAGGACTGTATGACTTTTTGATCACTTTTTATTAAAAAAAAAATTATTTTGCAAAATAGCAAATCAGTGCCATTTTCCGCTACACAGTGGGGAAAAAAAAAAGTTATTTTTAAAAGAACAGGCAATTTCTGACGCGGTGATACCTAATGTGTAAATGATTTTTACTGTTTATTTATATTTATCAGTTCTAGGGAAAGGGGGGAGATTATAATTTTTAGGTTTTTTTTTTTTATATTTACTGTTTTTCCCAGACCCCTTAGGTTGTCTGATCGATCCTACCATACTACGTTATGGCAGTATATGGGGATTTTCCACCTCATTCATTACAATGTGCAAATTGCACATTGTAATGAATGAGTTAAAACAAGACAGCTTCGGGTCTTCGAAGACCCAAGGCTGTCTCAGCGCTCCCCAATGACATCATGGGGAGTGACTATCTTCGCCAAGATGGCAGCGAAGCAATATGCAGCAAAGACTTACTGGCTATGGAGAGGGCTCAGCCCTTGAGCCCTTTCCATGCACCAGCAGCCAGTGTGCGCAGTAGTAGTACGGCAAGTATCGGGTGCTGGTGCATGGAGATGGTTCACTGGCTGGGGTTAAAATTGACCAAGGCATAGGTACTGAGAAGTGTCTGTGGTCCCCACCTGCAGAATCACTCATTTATTGAGCAAGTCTTGCTAATTGCCAATAATTTCCACCTGTTGTGTATTCCATTTGCACAACAGCAAGTGAAATTGATTGTCAAGTTTTATTTATATTTTTTTAAATTACATGTAACACCATTGGCATTATTGGGCTGCACACTTTTCCATGTGAATGGTTTCTGCTGCGAGTTACTATGAACTCAACTTAGCAGGCTTCAAAGAAAACACAACAGTTTCTTACACAGATGAAATAAGCTTAAAGTTAGTCTTCATAAATTCTATAGGTAAAATCCCTTCATAATTTTAAGCAAAATAAACCTGAAGTATTTATGTGCCTTTAACCCCTTAAGGACGGAGGGTTTTTCGGCTAATTTCTCGCTCTCCAACTTCAAAAATCCATAACTTTTTCATTTTTACGTGTACAGACCTGTGTGAGGGCTTATTTTGTGCGTAACAAATTTTACTTTCCCGTAATGTTATTTATTTTAACATGCCGTGTACTGCAAAGCTGAAAAAAAATTCCAAATGTGGAAAAATTGAAAAAAAACCGCACGTGCGTCACGTTCTTGTGGGCTCAGTTTTTCCGACTTTCACTCTTCGCTCCAAATAACATGCCTACTTTATTCTTTGGTTCGGTGCGATCGCGGTGATACCAAATTTATATAGGTTTTATTGTGTTTTAATACATTTTCAAAAATGAAACGAATGTGTACAAAAAAGAAAAAAAAATTTTTGCCATCTTCTGACGCTAATAACTTTTTCATACTTTGGCGCACGGAAATGTGTGAGGGGTCATTTTTTGCGAAATGAGGCGACGTTTTCATTGCTACCATTTTGAGGTCTGTGCGACATTTTGATCATTTTTTATGTTATGTAAAAAGGTGTAAAAGTCGCATTTCGGACATTTGGGCGCCATTTCCCGCCTCGGAGGTCACCGCCGGCCGTAACCGTTTTTATATTTTGATAGATCGGGCATTTTGGGACGCGGCGATACCTAATGTGTCTGTGATTTTTACTGTTTGTTATGTTTTATATCCGTTCTAGGGAAAGGGGGGTGATTTGAACTTTTAATATTTTATAAATTTTTTTTATTTTTTAAACTTTTTTTTTTCTTTTTTTTTTCACTATTTTTTAGACCATCTAGGGTACATTAACCCTAGATGATCAGATCGCTCCTACCATATACTGCAATACTACAGTATTGCAATATATGGCGTTTTTGCAGGTCTTACATTACAATGAGCCACTGGCTCATTGTAACGAACCTGCATAAACCATGTAGCCTCGTGTCAAGAGAAGACCCGAGGCTACCATGGTAACCGATCGCCGCCCCCCGATGACGTTCGGGGGCGTGGCGATCGAAAAAAAGATGGCGGCGCCCGCGCGCCGCCGTCTTTTAAACGCCGCCCGCGACTTTGCGGGCGGCGTTTAGAGGGTTAATAGCCGCGATCGGTGCAAGCACCGACCGCGGTTATTAGCGGTGGGGGTTTTGTGCAAAATGAAAAAACCCCCACCTCTGTATGAAGAGGACTCAGCCCGTGAGCCCTCTTCATACATCCCTTATACCTCTGCGCCGTAGAGCTACGGCGCAGAGCGTTAAGGGGTTAATACATCAATGACCACAAGCCCAACCACAGGAACATCCATTTGCGCTTTTACATTATATAAAAAAAACTGTTCAGAATAAGCGTTTATTAGGTATGTGAAAAATGAAATGGTCCCAACAGAGGTCCTATTAAGGCTTGTATAAGCATCATAGATGCTTGCACATATATTACCATTGACGTATAATAAGGATGCCCCGTTTGCCGGAGCTGTGCTTATAATGAGCGGTCCACGGAACGGGCACAGTGCCTCCATGACCTCTCCCAGGCATCAAGCTGTCAGGTCATGGTGGGCAGAGCCTAAGCCACACCCCCTCAGGACCTTATATTCTGCACAGCGATGAGGGTGGGGCTGTCCCAGAGAATAATTTGGTCACACAATTACCTGCACTCAGAGAGGAACTGAGCAGTGAGGGCTATGAGGGCAGCAGTGTGCAAGCCGCAACCCAAAGCTCTGTGGGCTGTATGTGTCCAGATGTTGTGCAACACTGGTCTAGAACATTTGTAAAACAGGCCACAGAGAATGCTAGTTTTACGGATGCATATTATTCTGGTGCTTTTTGCTTAGCTCATCTCCCACAAGCCGATATGGAATGCCAGGAATGGTGAAGACTACAAAGAAAATTCCAACAAAGCCAGAATCAGTTGTACAAATCACTTTTCAATGGGAATTGCGTAATGCATTGATTAAAGTTTGCGGAAACTAGGGAAATATGCAAATGCATTTTCCAGGGTGGGACAACGAAAACAATGTCTCTTTTTGTACTTTAAAAGGCAGCCCCTGTAACATCAAGCATGACTGTCAGGAAACCTAAAGGCATGAGGTGGGATTTAAGCCAAACCAGGATATATATTCCAGAAGGAACAGATTCCCAACTGTAGACCGGTCTGTTTCAATATCTTTGCATCTCTTCAATTAAGTCCACCTTGTAGGCGTGTGGAGACTTGTAGCCATTATTGCTCCATTCTAGGGGATTCTGGGAAATATGCAAGTATGTTTTCCAGGATCTGGCAGCAAAAATGCAACCAAAAAAACCCTTTCCTATGCAAGACTGTGGAACTGCCCCAAGTCTTTTTTTTTCTCTTAACAGTAGCAATAATGGTTAGGAGGACATCATTGTTTTGGCAGATGCACACGAAGAATATATTGAATATATTCAACAACTACAGATCTAAAGAATATATTTCTATTAGCTTGGAGGAAAAGTTACCATCAGCCTCAAGCAGATGTTTGTGTAGGAGAAATGTAGTACGGCCGTCCACTCCACACACGTTTGCAAACATGAAATACAGAAGCCATTTCAACATTTGCCTGCAAGACAACAGTCAGACTTCTTCAAGCAACACAACAAATGCATTGACAAGTGTCTTAAACAGGAGTAGAGCGAATCCTATGTTCTATGAAAGAGGCCTTTACTGAAAGTAAGAAAGCCCTCCTCTCAAAAACCTCTGTACACCTCTGGTCTTACCATTCAAGGAATGTGTTATACAAACATATATGTTACTGTTTAAAGGAAACATGGCTTACTAAAAAGGTGAACATAGTTCAGCTCTGCAGGTCAAAGAAAAAGTGAAGCCATTATACAGTCTTAAACCTCTGTTGATTGTATTTAAAGGAAACCTACCATTTCAAATGGTAGGTGTAAGCTGTAAACACCGAGCACCAGCTCAGGGCACATTCACATGGCCGTCTGCGGGACGTACATGCGGCCGCAAATTTGCATGCTCTATCTTTTGGTGTGTGTGCGGCCGTGCGCCGCTATTCTCTATGGAGGGAGGAGGGGCTGCCTCCTCCTCCTCTCCAGTACACGGCGGTATGCCCGCACGGCGGGCATACCGCTGTGTAAATGTACCCTCAGGGTGAGCTGGTGCCGGTGCTTAGTTTCGTTAGTGTTAAAACCGCGGTATCACGGTTTTAACACTTTTTAAACTTTACAGCAGAAACTGCTTCGGTGCTGCGTGCGCCTACATAGGAAATGCCGCAGGCGTTGCGCGTGCAGCAGCTTCTGCTATAAAAGTTTAAAAAGTGTTAAAACCGCGATGCCGCGGTTTTAACACTAACAAAACTAAGCACCGGCACCAGCTCACCCTGAGCTGGTGCTCGGTGTTTACAGCTTACACCGACCATTTGAAATGGTAGGTTTCCTTTAACAGTGTAGAGTAACCGAACTGCTTGTACTTTTTCATTCATTTCAGCAACAATTCATCATAATAATTATTCAGAAAATGTAATCCTCCTGAATCACATGAATCAAAATGCTAATTGAATATTATTCAAATTGTATTCCATGCCTGGCTGCTCCTCCTCCTTCTCCGACTACAGTACAGGTCTCTGGTAGCATTTCACAGGATGGATAGGGAGGCTCTCACACTGCAGCTAGGCCGAGCACACAGAAAGCTGTATAGAAGGTATGCATTGCAGCCTCAGTCCAGCTCCAGAGGAAGCAGCTTCCTGAAGAGCGAGCACAGGCCCCAGGTAATGGGACCTGCAGCCAGACAGCTATTCATACTCATCTGCTGCACAGGGTCGATTCTTGCCCGTTTACTGACCGTGGTGAAAATTTAAATGCCACCCTCCCCCCCCCCCCCCCCCCCCCCCCCCACTAACTAGCCTTAGCAATGGTTACGATACATCAATTACAATACTGCCCTCTATGTACAATATAACTACTATAATACTACCCCCTCTCTCCACAGACAGTTAGCCCGCAGGTCTTCTCTACCTCCTCACTCAAGTAGTACGGCATTTTTCAAAATGGCAAAAAAGTGCCAATACGGCTATGGCAACCATTTTTCATTACGCGATTAAACGCTGTGAGAAAACCTTATTTTCATAGATTGGGCATTTTGGGACTTGTTTAGGATTTTTACTGCTTATATATATTCAAATTACTTCTAGAGAAACGGGTTGGGGGGGGGACATTTGAATTGTTAGGTTTTTAAATATAATTTTATTTAAAGTTTTACTATTTTTCAGACCCCCCCTAGGGTACTTTAACCCTAGGGAGGGGCAATCTTTACCTATATAAAGCCGTCGTCAGCTTTGCCGGCGGAGATGACGTGTGATGTACTAGTAAGGAGTTAACCTACCCCCTCCAATCTGTAGATCTACATCCTAATTAAAGGACATCTACCAGCTGCATGAAGCATTCTAAACCAAGTTCTTTATTGTGCCCTGAGTAGACAGGGTGTAATCTGCAGTGCTCAATTAAAAACAGAAGATTGTACAGCATATGGACCTGGCAAGTGAACCATACATTGCTCATGCAATTGTTTGGTATTATGGTATATGTGAGAGCGAGCCTTTAAAATTGTTTTGTTAAAATTATCAAGTTGGAATTATCGCCATTTTACATGCAATAAAAATTTAAAAGCGATCATAGTTTTCAAAATGGTATCAATGAAAAATGTCCTCCCTTCCCACAAACAACCTCACACAACTTCGTAGACTGAAGTATGAAAAAGTTATGTGGAACTACAAAAATCTGAAGCTTATAATGCATCACACCAAATGCAAAATTTGGCTGTGGTTGTCCAAGTTTCAGAAGACCTTGGTCCTGAGAGACCAAAAGCAAAAAGCTATATGTTGTTAAGCTTAGTTCTGTACTAATGTTTCATGTTTAAAAGATTTGTGGCAGTACGCTAAATAGAACACAAGTTGTTACTCACCTCTGTATGTAGTCACATGATTTATAATGTAGGCTGTTGTTACTTTACACACATCCATGAGTAAGGACTAACTGAAACATGTAAGCTCCGCCAACAAGCTCATTCTTAACCTACAGTTGGATTAGTATGCTCTGTCTTTTAAACTGTGTATAATAAAGAAATACTGTTAATGATATTGGAGTTTCCTCTTAAGCTGGATGTACATTTGTTTTCCATGGAACGTGTTTTACATCCAGCCAAAGTTTATCCGTACCAGGAGGACCCCTGGAACTTAGTGCCAACACAAGTTGAGCTGATTTTCTATTGGTCCTAAAAGGGTTAAAATCTACAGGGTTTGGAAGGTGAACCAATGTCCTTCCATTCACCCACCTAAAAGAGAGTATAAAAGAAAGCCCAGACGTAGTTATAAACAGGGCCTGACTAATGTGCATGATTACATACAGAGATGGCCATCAGTCCCTACGGACACACAAAGGAGTACTGCTTTACTAAGCCACAGTGTGTGGAAAGTCACTTTACATTCATGCAAGTCATTTCACTGTATTCCTAATATCAGAATATGTCCATATAGGACCCTATTGATGGTATATACTTTAACAGAGGTGGTATACCAGATTTCTACATTTTTAATAACCCCATCCATGCCATAATATTTATACCAAAGTTTCTATTTGAGTCACTTCACAATTCCTATAGGCATGTCCCAGCAATGCATGGTATGTGACCTTGACCAGGTCGCTTAGCCTAGTTCTTAGTGAGCTGACAAAAAGCTACCCAGCAAAGTGATGACAATCCTCGCAGTGGCACTAGCAATGCCCTGGCACTATCCTTGCTGGATATATGTGTCTAACTAGTGAATGAAAGAAGCAGTAATGATTTCTGCTCTGAGGGATGGCGATATATCATTCACAGAATAAAGATGGCACAACACTTGGTGAAGACTGAGGAGGGGTGTGATTGGCATCTCTTGGCTCTCCTGTGCTGGGTACAATGAGGGAAATATCCAGAGAATATCCGGTAACATTGTAATGTATCAGACGCTCCTGGACTATGGACAAGATACTCGTTTCCAAGTATTGAAACATTCAAGGACTGGACAGATGGAGGGTGTAAGGAGCCGGTGCACGAAGCAGGGAGAGTACACCTCTAACACAAGGGAGATATCAGACAAAGGCGGTGAGGGGGAGGGAGAAGCGGAGGAGGAAGGCAGCCAAAATGCTACCGAAACGTCCAGCGCCCGAGCTGCGCCATGCCGGGGACATAGTCACACACACTCGACGGGGCAAAATGGAGGCTGGAAGGCGGGCACTGCAGCTGTCACCAGAGAAGGAGAGCGCCGAAAGCACGACGACACACTCAACGTGGAGAGCGTGAGTGAGGAGGAAGACAAGAGGACAGCCAACATGGCGATGTCTCCTCCTCCGACATTGGCCGGCTGGGGGAATGCTGGATTAAGCCGCCACAGCACACAGCGAGAGCTGCGTCTCCCCAGGCGGAGATGTATCTGCACATTAGCTCGGGTCTTGTATTTCTTTCTCTACTGTATATGTTAGTGTGATAAGGAGCCTCTGCTGCCTCCTCCCCCTCTGCTCTGCTGCGCTTTCCCGCCCGACTAGCAGAGGAGGAAGAGGAGGAGGGCAACATGTCGCCCGGCCTCGCTGTATAGCTGTGCATTTTATTCTTTTCATCCATTATCTAGCTAGTAACCACACACATACATAGCAAACAGTCGAGCATTGACGAAATAAACACAAGCTGGCGCCCGGTCCAGTTCTACAAGCTGAAGGCACCGGCTTGTGGCACTGCTAAAGTATGTCGGGGCTGTGCATGCACACAACAGGGCCATGCTGGCTGCCATACAATGGGAGCGTCCTGCCGGGAAACTTCACTCCGGACACACAATGTAACATGTTGCCACTTGTGTCAGGAGCGTGTTATTACCTCACACACACAATATACTGGCGTCACGTGATGGCATTTATATATCTGCCCGATAGCAGCAGCAACTTTCCACATGACTTTCAGCGCGGGCACAATGGACAGGCTGCCCTCTGCTCTGCATGCCCGGCACCGCGTTATTAGTATGGGAAGAGGCTGAGCTCTACTCACAACTCTCCCGCAAAGTGCTGCAAGCAGGCAGGGTGAAAACAAGTCCTCCCCATTCCTGCCACTTCTTCTACAACCCAGCAGGGCGGTCAGGTAATGCCTGTATATGCTAAACATGGCTACCGCATTGGCAGCCCTGAAGACAGTGTGAACGAGCAGCCAAGGAAAATAACTTCAAACTCCGAAAACCAATGAAACCATCCATCTAAATCTAATTTTCCATAATGCCATCCCTTCCTCCCCCACCATAACTCGCACCTTCCTGGCTGTAGCTGGAAAGGGTCATCACAAACTTTACCATTCCGGGCAATGGCAGGAATAGGGCGCCAGGTAAAATAAACTGGGATAAAGTGGAGTCTGGAGCTCGGGGGGTGGGTGACAAGGAAAGTAGGAGCCCATGTGGTGGCCAGTGTGGAGCCCATGCCTGCAATACAAAGATGAACTTACATCAGACGGCGTCCTGTTCCTCAGCTCCAGGTGAATTCTTTTTTTCATGTCCATCTTTTTGCTTTTCTCGTTCCCCGCTCTCTTGTCTATGGCTCAATGATAGATCTGTCTCCCCCCAGTCCTGGCTGCTTTTCTAGGTGATCCAGCCGAGAAATAAAACTTTCAGAGGGAGGGGGTGGGAGGCAGCAGAGTAAAAGAGCAGTTCGAGGTGTCCTTAATGGAGGCAGAGAATCAGAGCGCTCTCTGTATAGGAAACGTGTGGAAGCTGCTGAGACCAAACGCCAAGTTACTCACAAGAGCGAGGAGGAGAAACCATGGAGGGAAAAAAAAAAAAAAAAAGACATTGACACGACTGCCCCTAGCGGCCGCAGCGCCCTATTACAGCCTGAGGCAGCAAACGCTGCAGCAAACAGCAGAAAGCGACACCGGGGAAAAAAAAAACACACGCTTGCATAAGAAATGTACAGTACAGAAGACGCGGCTCATTTTATGGAGCGGTTACATAGCGCCGAGTACTGTAACATCTCGCATCACCTGCTCCTCATGGCTACTCAGTGGTATTAGTGTGCTTACTAGCACTAGAAACAGGGGTCAAGGCAAACAGAAAGGAGTGGCCCGGTGAGCTTGGCTTATAGTTTTCATGGTCCTGCATCTCCATGAATAGTATTACTTTTATGTCGTGATATAATATAATCAAATTTATTGATCAGGACCTCATCTCTAAGATCCTCCACGTGGGAGGATATTTTTGTGCATTTTTAAATAAGAACTAAAAATATTCTGGTCCTGAGGACTGTCAGATGCGGCCATATGTGTTCACACAGATGAAGAGAAACCTGCAGCGGGGTTTGTATATGTAGTTTTCTGTATAATGGTTCGCTCTTTATTCAGAATTTTAAAGAGGTCCTTTCACTACCAACACCAGCATCTTTTATTGTTTAATAGGTGTTACTTCACTAATTTACATTCACTTGCAATTTCATTCTAGCAGTAGTGGATTATAATATAGGCGGCTTTGGTAGTACCGGTTTCCCCAAAATAAGACAGTGTCTTATACAAATTTTTGCTCCCAAAAAGACACTTGGTCTTATTTTGTTGTTTTATTTGTCGATGGAAAAGAATTCAGTAAAAATATTTCTTCTTTATTAACACACTGTATTCATGTGATCACAAACAACATAACCAACGTATCAAGAATTTGATTATTTTTGCGATGAATAAAAAGGAACATTTTTTATTTAAAGACCATAATTCAGCAACTTTTCCGAACTCTGAATTCCATCAATAATTTATGAACAAAAAGCAACATTTATTCATAGACGGTCAAAACATCATCTTATGGAATATCATTATAACTCCAAACTCTGAATTTCATGCTGTTTTTGTTGTGACTCCATTTCTATTAGAATCTTTGGCCCTAATCTGTTTAGGGCACTTTCACATTGGCTTGTATTTTCAATTATCTGTTGTTTTCAGAAAAAAAATTATGAAACATGTCCTATTTTTTTCACTTATCTGTTGTTTTTGGAAAAAATTATGAAACATGTCCTATTTTTTTCACTGATGCGGATCATAGAAGTCTATGGGTCTGCATAAAACACTTGAAACATCATTTTTCACTGAGGAGCCTGAAAAAACGAAAGTTGTTGGAGCAGAGCTTCTGTGCCCCTGTTAACAATCGGGAACAGATCTGACCGACCACATCGCAGGACCCCAGGAGTGCTGGAGCAGATGAGAGCTTTATTTAAATTTTTTTTTTTTTAATTCCCTCCCCAGCCCGACTGCTACATTTTAACAGTCAGACAACTTTTTTAATCCGCTTCTGCTTTCTAGCCCTCACCATTCCTGAGAATCCTCTATACAATAACAATAGTACTCGAGTACTACATATATACTCGAGTATAAGCCTAGTTTTTCAGCACAAAAAAGTGCTGAAAACCCAAACTCGGCTCATAATCGAGTAAAAAAATATAGGTTTTACCAGTTTTTTGTGGTAAAATTAGGGGCCTCAGCTTATACTGGGTCGGCTTATACTCGAGAATATAAGGTAATTCTTTGTTTATAAAGCGCCATCATATTCTGTACTTTACAGATCAACGGGGACATGTACATGTACAAAATATGACATTGAAGTTAACCCATGAGAAGAAGTGTGGGTCCCCCTATATTTTTTGAAAGGTATTTGTTGCAAAGTTACATAGCATCATTTTTATTTTTGTGAATGTAGAAAAAAAAAAAGATCAAAGGATAACCAAAAAAAAACCCAAACGATTTGGATACAATACTGATACAAAACAGACTGAAAACTGTGGGTTTTTTTTTTTCGGAAGCGCAATGAACACAACTTTGTGAATGAATCCTTGGTGTGTGTAGTAAAGACTTCTCTTGCCACAATATAAATAACCAGAGGAAGCACTAAGGTGAAACACAGGTCTGGTCTGGTGTACTGCCCACGGTCAGTATAGAACCCTTATCCAGCCTTAATTACTTTATATGTTGGTGTACTTAGCTGGAATACTTTACATTGCTTGTGTGCGTCATTTTCTTTGGCTAGCAATTCTAGAATGTATTTTTACTAGAACTCAATCTTTCCTTTCCACGTCTATATTACGGGTATAGTCCACTTTCTATTACTAATTGGGTATGAATTCCTGTTTCTTTTTCTTTACCTACCAACATTTACTAAATGTTTTACCTCTGTGTTCAATGAATTAAAAAAATGTATACATTTTCCATACATGACTTTATTTATTTATGTTTTATTTTACATGATATTTGATTTTTTTTTTTTTTTTTTGTGGTTAATTCAAAGTAAATGTTGCAGACTGAGTAGCATGGAATTAATATTTTTAACACTATAAAATTTATGAATGCAGCCCGGGTCTCCAGCAGGGACTGTAGATCAGTAAGGTAAGCAGTGCAATGCATTTTCACATTGGATTGTATTTTTATGTAGATTCATTCTGATGATAAATGATTTTTAAAAGTGGACATGTTCCTCAAACAAACATACTGACAGCAAATCCATCACACACTTTAACAAAGGTGCTTTTAATGATAAGAGAAATCATCACACACCAGCAGGGCATTGTGGCTGCCCTTAGATCCTATGAAATGATACTTTTCAGTATACACCAGTTTCTAATCTGCATGTAGGACACATACTAGCAACTACATGAAACATTGCAACATACATCAAAATGAAAATTATTTTATTAGTTCAGATATCTATGATATGACCACTTTCTATGGCCTGCAATCCATCTTCAAGATTTACATTATATTTTTAATAGGTGTATTTTGTACTATTATCTAGTCATAAATACAGTCTGAAGTCAGCGGGTGCTCCTTAACAAGTTAAAGAGGACCTGTCACCTCTAAAAACGTCATTAGGAGCTACTTACTAAAGTAAGGAGCTCCTAGTGCCAAAACAGACAGAGCAGTGTTACACTGCTAGCGTTATCGGAAACCTCAGATAACGCCAGCAGACCCTACTGCGATGTACACTAGAAACGCCAGACGGCACTGGAAGCAGTTTGGTGTATTCATGAGGGGCGGGATTAGGGGTGGTGACTGCCGCATTACACGAGTCTGATGGGCTACCCTAACCCTTCTGTGATCTGGCTTTACAGACTGATGCACTGTCTCACCCTCCCCACTGCTCCCTCAACACTTTTGCAATAAGTGAGAAGTGTAACAGTCTGTAAATCCACATCACAGAGAGGCTAGGTTAGCACCTCAGGCACACTAACATCATTTTAAAAGTTTATTTTAGAAGGAAGGCGGCCATGAATGACAAATATAAGAGGATTACTAGAGTCACTGTGCCTGGATCCAGTAAGTGTCGCAGGTTTGATGCTTGATTTTGATGGTAGATTTCCTTTAATGACATTAATTTTTATGTCGTAGGCATTCCTGCCTTGAGCATAGCTAGTAATTAAATCCTGTTGATCTATGGCTAATCACTGCCCAAATGTCCAAAAGCTGTTCCTTGTAATTTAAGACGTTAAAGGGTTTTTACTAGAAATACTGTTCACACAATCCACAAATTGATAATGATGTTGTACAGTAAAACATTCAGAGTGCTCCACACCTTGTTCTGTTAATTATACACGTTCAGTAGTAAAGAAGGAGTGAACAAGCAGTGAAAAACTAGTCCAAAGAAGATTTGTGTCTCCATTACCGTATATATTCGTGTATAGGCTGAGTTGTTCAGCAAAAAAAATGTGCTGAAAAACGTCCCCTCGGCTTATACACGAGTCACAACGAGTTAAAAAATAATAAACTTATATACTCACCCTCCGGTTGCCCCAATCTGCAGCGCTGCTCCCCGATGTCCTCTTCTGGCCTCCCACGATGTGCCTTTGCTCCAGCGCTGCTCCCCCGACTGTCTCATTTGTCTTGCGGCGCAGCTCTTCTGCTCCGGTACTTGCGCTGGGCGCCGCCATTGCTGTCTCCGGCGCTGCTGATGACGTCATACTAGGCCACCCAGATTTACTAAGCGTACATTACAGCAATCGACTGGTCAGCACGAGCGCGTGAAAGTGCCAGAAGAGGAACACCGCGGGGGGGGGGGAATCGGGGGGGCGGAACATCGGGGAGCAGGGTGCATGATCGATGGCCAATACCCCGGAGGGTGAGATAGAAGTTTATCATGGTATATTTTTAATGCTGGGACTGGGCTGTGCTGTATCGCTACTGGGGCAAGGCTGGGCTGGTGGTATATCTACTGGGGGAGCTGGGACTGTGCTGTATACTACATGGGGGCAGTTCGGCTGGCTGTGTCACTGGAGGGCAGGCTGGGCTGTGTACTACTGTGGGCAGCTGGGCGATGCGGTATACTACTCTGGGGGCAGGCTGGGAATGCTGTATACTACGGGGGGGCTAGCGGCGGGCAGTGCGATACACTCTACTTGGGGCACAGCCCACAGCGGCAGTGCTGTATCTACGTGGGGGCAAGCTGGCGCCAGTGCTGTATATTACTAAGGGCGGAGTTGGATGGCTTTATACTCGAGTACATAGGTTTTCCCAGTTTTGGTGGTAAAATTAGGGGTCCGGCTTATTTCGGTGTCTCGGCTTATACTCAAGTAAATCTATGGTATAAATTTAAAAAATGACTGTGCAATTCCAGTATAAACTGAAATTCGACAGTTGGTGTTTGTGAAAAGGAGATCAACTCCTCTATCAATTGTTACTAGCAGAGAAAATTCACGGTTAATTGTTTGCTGAATATGTGTTTCAGCGTATTATCTAGCTATCCCACTCCAAACTGTCACTTAGTTAACTATTAATTGTTTGGTTACTGCCCACTAAGAAGACACAAGCCCTGAATCATTCATTTTGAAACCGAGGATCTGGGTGTGTGTGGTGTGTAAACTAATCAGAGTTTTTTTTTAACCTGGCGACGTATAACTCCTCGAAGCCCACCCGCAAAGCCTTGGCGGCATTTAAAAGATGGCGGAGCATAAGGCGCCATCTTTTGATCCGATGTCACTTCCGCCGGCGAGCTATGTTGCCATGACAACCCTACGTTCGGTCTTCGATAGCCCGACAGTGTGCATCGGGTTCTGCAGTTTGGCCTGTAATGAGCCTCGGCTCATTGAAGGGGTATAGACGTGCGAAATGCATATAGCAGAATACAGTATATAGTATGGCCTAATATGGGTAGGGAATGATAGACTATCTAAAGAGTTAATGTACCCAGAGGGTTCTGAAAAAAACCAGTACAATAAACAGCTTATAAAATAATTAAATTTTTTAAAAACCTAATTCAAATAGCCCCCCTTTCCCAGACACTTGACATTAACAAGTTACGTAAATAAATCCATTCACAGACCTGAAGGTATTTCTGCGTTCCCAAAATGCCTGTGCTATCAAAAATGAAAACCTGGTTATGCGGCGGTGAACCCATAATGGAAAAGAGCCCAAATGCCGAAAACGCAACTTTTTTTTATCCCCCCCCCCAACCGGATCGTACCTAAACCATAGAATAAAGTACGGTGTTATTTGAACGATCCGTGCAAGTGAAAAACTGAGCCCACGAGAAGTGATGTGAACGTGATTTTTTTTCCACATTTAGAAGTTTTTTTCAGATTCCCATAATAAAGAATGGACGGTGAAGTAGTAAAATTTTGTTACGCACAAAAAAAAAACCATCACCAGGCTCTGTTCACGAAAAATGAAAAAGCTTATGGGATTTTAAGTGGAGGAGCAAGAAATGAGCAAAAAAAACCTGCCCATTTTTTTTTTATCAAGGGGTTAACTATGCCCCCTCCAGCTCTAAGCCCAGCCTGCAGCAGGGACTCAAGAGGAAGGCGGGTTCAGAGAGTGGGGAGTATGCTAACAGCATGCAGAAATTCCAAATATAATCGGTTGCTAAACATGGGGGATGGGGTAACATGAAACGTTGACTGTATTGTCATATATTGACTGGTGTTTTCTGGTTGTCAGTAATGGCACCAGAAGATGAACAAGAAAAATAAATAATAAACCTTTATTTTTATAGCACCATCACTTGTTCCGCCGCGCTGTGCAGATCATGGGGTACATATATAAAATAAAACAAGACATTAAAGCGCAACAAAATAATCAGATGAATGACAACCTAGGGAATGGAGGGCCTGCTTGCAAGAGCTTATTGTCTTTGAGGATGTAGGGGTGACAAGAAGGGCATTGAAACATGGGGATTATCTTTAAAGGAACCTGTCACCAGGACCATTCGTAGCACTCCCCCCAGTCCCACAGCATAGTAATACCACATGCAAAGTGTTTTTGTATTAAAATGGTTTTACGAAAAAGATTGTTTTATTGTACCTTTAGTAGCATCTCTGTGTTGACTAGGGCAGTTTGCCTTTGTGGAGGGCTGAAAGGAGCAGTTTCCTCCCACCCAGGCGGTTGTATACAAAGATGGGCCCTGGGGCAAACTAAAGTAGGGCCCCAAAATAAAAAACTATTTTATGACATGCACAGGTCAGTTAGAGGCTCCTTTAATGTAAAGCAAGTTGTATATGGGAGATTTGGAAAGAGATAGAGTATGGATATGATGGCAGCACGGTGCATCAGTGGTTGAACTAAGCCTTGGCGCTGGTCAACATCTGCAAATATTGTATGTTTTCTCTGTGTTTGCATGGGTTTCCTCATGGTCTCCGGTTTCCTCAAAATTACTGGATAGGTGATAGATTGGAGCCCAATGGGGACAGGGACTGATCTGGCAAGTTCTGGCTAGCGCTGCGTAATCTGTGTGCGCTAATATAAATAAAAAATTATTCATTATAAGGTTATGATAGGAAGATCGAAGATAAATATGAAAGTGATAGAGATTTCAGATGCAGAACTATAAAGTAGATTACATAACCAGTAGTAATATATACAGGAGATGTAATATATATATAGAATTAATAAATAAATAGAGAAAAAGTGAGATATATAAATGGTCAGATACGAGGAAATAGCTAACAAGAAACTATCCGGTTTTTCACATACCTGGAGGGCAGATCTCATTTTTTCGTGAAATAATTCGGCTGCCCCGCCGGAATGTGTCAAGAGCAGGATATTGGGTTTGCACCCACAAAGTGGTGGGCTGGACTTGTCAAATGTTGTTTAACTAGACATATAGAGATATGGAGAAAGAAAACAAAAACAAAACAGAAGAGGACGGCGCGCCTCGCGTAATAACGTAGGTAGGTCATGTATCGATTTAAGGTGAGAGGGGGTGCTCACTGGTGACCACTGTTATGTAAGCGGTAAAGTTATGCTTCGGAGGGAACAGGTTTCTACTTAAAAACCTAGGTTAGCTGCAACTACTCCTACGCTCTCCCACGAACCGGTAACCACGGCCGTACCGTAATGATAAGGAGTGCAAAAGAGACGAGGCAAATGGGTGCGCTTGTAATAAAAAGTGAAATAAGATTCCAGATGACGGAATCACACAATATATTTATTATAACATGAGAAATCCCCCCAGGGCTGCCACTGGATTTTTATGTTATATCAATAAATAGTGTGATTCCGTACATCTGGAGATCTTATTGATTTTGATTACAAGCCGCACCCATTTGGGCTCTTCCTCTTTTTTGCACTCCTGTATCATATAGATAGATATATGGACAGGAGATAGATGATAAGGATCTTCACCCGGGAATTCAGCCAAGGGGTATTATCCCTTTCACTGCCCGGCATTTCTGGATATTTTGTTGCTTTATTGGCCAGAGCAATGTTTATTACAGCAAAAAGAATTAAAGTAAACCACACCAAACCATATATTTTCTGAAAGGAGACATTTGCACACTTGCATTAATGAGTTTATGGACATAGGCGCCTTCATGCAATTTTGATTCAAACTGAAACATCTTATAAAAAATACTTAAAATTTGACTTTGATGGCAAAAAATGTGCTCCAAACAGAAAATATTTCCCTTCACATCTCCTAAATGTAATAGATGGACATATGTAGAGTTCACAAATGTCCCATATTGGTATGTTCACATGAATAAATCCACATAATATCATTAAAACTGTAATAACTAGATATCTGCTTTTCAGCTAGAAATTTAAGACAGTCACAACCTTTCCTAAAACAGTAAGATGTTAGGAGATCATACATACACCACATGTGGATATTCACCAAAATATGCAGCAAAGGGAACGTAAAATACACAGGGGCACCAAACTATTTTTGCAGAAAATTGCACTGAGGCTCACACAGATCTACCTTTGTATTCTCCTTACACAATGGTAACCCAAATAATAGCTATATATCCATAAACCAAGCTAATGAGATGATAAAAGTCACGTTTAGATATGTGCCAATGTATTAGCCGCACAATAACAGAACCTTCTGTGATTCATTAACCCCTTCACGCTTCGTGACGGATATATCTGCCATGGAGCTGTGAAGGTTGTATGAAGAAGGCTCACGGGCTGAGCCTTCTTCATACAGAGATGGGCTTTGCTGCATATCGCAGCAAAGACCCATCGCTATCACTGCAAAAAAAAAAAAAGCACGAAATAAAAGGCAATAAGAGAGAAAGTGTGTTCTTAGATAGTTCTGGATAGGAGAGGGTTAAAGCATGAATATTAGTTGATATTATTCCTTCTCAAAATGAAGAAACATATAAAGTGAATATTTCCATTATCTGTGAGGTGCAGCAGCTCCTGTATTCTTTAAACCACACTTTAAACCTAAATATCACTTTAAACCTAAATATCTTTGGATCCATAGCACCTAGAAACAAAATTCAAGATTCATTTGAAAGAAGAGATTCTCCCCTTTCAAGGGGCCCTGGGCAATTGCCCACTTTGCCTACCCATAGCGCCGGCCCTGCCCCCACCCTTGGGGAACATGTGACCTTTTCAAATATATGAATAACTCCCCACACTCAGGATTGGCTGTAGAGGAGCAGGGGGCGTCACTAAGCCAAGTGATGGGTGTTTTCATATATTTGAAAAGGTCACATGGAGAAGCTGTTTCCCAAGGGTGGGGGGGAACTGCTCCTTTCCAGCTCCTCCCAAAAGGCAACTGCCTAGTCACACAGCAGATGCTAATGAAAGGTACAATATAACATATCTTTTTTCTGTAAAACCAATTTTTAATACAAAAACACTTTGGCATTGTGTGTACTATGCTTTGTGGGGACTGGGGGAGTGCTAAAAATGGGTCTCCTGGTGACAGGTTCCCTTTAAGAGATAAAATAATTAAATTATTATATAAATAGTAATGAATTGAACAAGTCACCAGCAGATATCAATATTTGCTGAAACCAGGGTGCATCCGTCTGCAGAGAAACCTGTTTATTAGTATTAAGTTATGAGGAAATACATAGACAGGTGGAGAAATCAACATAGGTTAACAGAAAAAAAAGTGACACCTAATTTGGCCGCAGAATAATATCCCCAGCCAGAACTTGAACAAAACATTGCAAGACACATACATTGCTGAGTAAAGTTTTTATTTTACATGTTCCCTCCAATGTTTATATCTACATTATGGCATTCTAACTCAAATTCTAATGAATCACAGGAGGATCATTTTATTGCACTTCTAATATGAAGGTGCATATCTAAATGTGGCCTGTCACAATAGAGAAAGGTATGCATGCCCTAAACACACCTACCTTCCAAAATCTGCCTAGCAGGCCTCAAAAAACCTTGGTCGACAATCCCTACACTGTATAGGTGCACAGGAAAGATGACGACACAGAGGGACAAAACTACAGAGAAGTTAAATTAGGCAGAGCCACTTTAAATCAAAGGGAATGGACCAGTGAAAAAGAAAGGGCTCATTAAACACTCTGTCCCTGCCCGAATTACCCTTAGGGGTAGGAGACACTCACCAGTTTTTGTTTCCCTGTCCCTCGGGATGGATGGAACCCGGCGGCGCTCCACCGTGAAGATTGTGCAGCTTGAGGTCTAACATCTGCTAATGAGCCCCAGTCCTCTACCTCAGAATCCCTGCCTATCCAAGACCAGATGTTTCAGGGCCTAAAAGAGAGAAAAATGAGTCTTTCCTGTTAAAAAAAAAATATAGAGGCACTGATTTAAAAAGAATGGAAAGATCAGAGAAAAGCGTACAGGAGTGTCAAAAATGTTTAAAAGGAAGTATCCTTTCTATGGATGCGCCCATAGCAAAAATTTCCAAGAAAACATCTGTTCCTTATGATTAAAAAAATGGCCATGTTTAAGCCCAGCATAGCGGCTACATCTATGGCACCTACTCTGGGGGTCTAGCTTGGGCAACTAGAACATCACATGATGTCTGGCACACCAACACAAGAGATCTTAGCATCAGTACCAAACCTACAACAAGCAAGAAATCTCATTGCAGAAGCATCAGCGGATCCTCTGTTTTAGCAAATGCAGGGAGCAGGACAACTTGGCTGAAGCTATATAGTGGTGATGGTGGATTAAAAAATAAGCTTTGTTCTTTACCCTGTGAAGGAGATAGTTTGTTCGGGAGAGGATTAGATGACATTCTGGAGAATGCATCTGATAAAAAGGAGGGTTTCCCAATGGAACCCAGGTACTTCCAGCACCACCATTTTAAGGGAAAATAAGGGCGCGTGGGGATTTCCGGAGAAGAGGTGGACCAAATAGATCTGAAGCGGCCAGAGGCAGTGGGAAAGGTTTCCTCTTCAACCCTAATGTTAATAAAAGACACACGAACCAATGACACCAGACTTCCCATGGGGGGGGGGGGGGGGGCTAAAAGTGTTCTACCCCGCCTGGACCATCTATCATCTTCCCCATGGGTAAAGGCGTTGAGGGAGGCTATCAGATTGAATTTGACTCCCCAACATTGGAGTCAGAAATAATGTCTTTAGTGAAGAAAGAAGTCATGGTGCCTGTCCCGTCCAGCCAACAGGGAAAAGGGTACTACTCCTCTGTTTTTTTGGTAAGAAAACCAAATGGCTTGTTCAGAGCCATTATTAATCTAAAGGATTTGAATTTTAATTACAGCGACACCTATTTTGATATCTATACCTATTTTGGTATCTGAGAGTTGCTCTTTACATAAATGGGGTACATTTCCAGCTTCAGGCATTACCATTTTGTATTTCATCTGCCCCAAGGATATTCACAAAAATCATGGCCGAAGAAGTTGCAAGCTTTCATTTAAAAGGGATTCACATAATGCCATACGTGGATGATTTGTTTGTCTCCGCCCCTACAGAATTACTCCAAGAACATTTGGGTTAAGAGGCAACAACTCTTTAAAAATTAGGTTGGCTAATAAATTGGGAAAAAAATCAAAATTAGTTTCTTCACAGGAAAAAGTATTTTTTGGGGTATCGTGCTGCACAACAAAAGAATGATGCAAGTTACAACGAAAAGCTTGGTCCTGTGCAGAGTAGCCAAAAAGTTGTTCAGATGGGCAGAGAAAAACCTCAACTCGATCACAGCACTACATTTGAAAGGCAAAGCCAATCAGATAGCAGATTTTCTAACCAGAAAAACTCTGAAGGAAGGAGAATGGGCACTGAGGAAACACGTCTTTTTGTCTCTAACAGATTTATGGGGAACTCCATGCTTGGGTTTATGTGTTTTCAGCAAAAAACATCAAGTGCCAGCTTTCTTTTCACTAGAAAGAACAAGTACCACATGTGGTACAGATGCCTTATGTCAGTGATGGCAAACCTTTTAATGACCGAGTGCCCAAACTACAACATAGACCCGCTTATTTATCGCAAAGTGCCAACACAGAAATTTAATTTGTGATTTATACTCCCTTCTCTGTCACAGTTTTCATTGATACCAGCACCCTGAGGACACCAATAATGCAGAAAATAGTCCCAGGTACAGCTGTCACTTTAAAATAGCTCCGTGCACAGCAAGTCCTGGGCTGTCTGGGACTGCAGGAAGATACCTGGAGTCATCTCTGGTGATGGCCTGAGTGCCCACAGAAAGGGCTCAGAGTGCCACCTCTGGCACCAGTGCCATAGGTTATCCATCACTGCCTTATGTCATCCCTGGCCCCAGGGTTTATTGTATGCCTTTCCATCCTTTTGTCTCCTCTCCAGGGTTTTTACAAGGATCAGAGAACTAGGGGCATAAGTGATCCTGATAGCTACAAATGCAGTAAATCCCGGACATTTCAAATACAAAATGTGCCTACGCCTTAGAGAAAGCTCTCCTGCGATATTCCTGCGTTCCTGAGTGTTCCTGTGTTCCTGTTCCTGTGCTCCCGTGTGTTCCTGCATTCCTGTTCCCGTGCTCCTTTGTGTTCCTGTCTGTTCCTGTGTTCCTGTTCCGATCTGCCTGGACCTCCTGTTGCTGACCCTGGATTTGACTTAACCTTGCATCTCTGCCGCCTGCCCTGACCCTGAGCCTGAACCTGACCACAAGACTGTCTTCTGCTGAGGTATCTCAACCTCGGCTGCTACCACGGGCTAGTCGCACCTGTGGAACGACCTTGTGATACCCCACCGCAGCAAGACCATCCTGCTTTGCAGCAGGCTCTGGTGAAGGCCAGGTGCCACTTAGATTCCGGTCCCAGGTGTCAGATAGTGCCATCTCACGCGGTGGTCCAGAATCCTGAATCCTGACACTGTGCTTGAAACACTATAGGGTAGATGCCAATTGCATCCACCAGTGAATGCTAGTGCTTACAGGGGGAGGACCTGTATGCACTGCAATGGGAATCAATTGTATGTTGCTCTCTCCACCGATGGTGGACCTGATGTTAACTGTAGATCACTTCAAACCTTTCGTATCAATATACCGTGTATATACTCGTGTATAAGCCGAGTTTTTCAGCACAAAAAATGTGCTTGGCTTATACACGAGTCAATACAGCAAAAATTTGTTTCCTCTTGGCCGGCAGGCGCATACTATGACACGGCGCGGAAGCCAGAAGAGGAGCCGTGCTGACATGGGGGAGCCGCGCTGCGCATCGGGGCCACTGGAGGGTGAGTAAATAAGTTTTTTTTTTAAGTGTTGGGCTGGCTGTATACTACTGGGGGCATGCTGGGCTGGCTGCTGGGTTGGCTGTATACTACTGGGGGCTTGCGGGGCTGGCTGTATACTACTGGGAGCGTGCTGGGCTGGCTGTATACTACAGGGGGCAGGCTGGGCTGGCTGTATACTACAGGGGGCAGGCTGGGCTGGCTGTATACTACAGGGGGCAGGCTGGCTGTATACTACAGGGGGCAGGCTATATACTACTGGGGGCTTGCTGGCTATATACTTGGCGGGTCTGTGACCAATGCATTACCCACTCTCCACTTATACTCGAGTCAGTAGGTTTTCACAGTTTTTGGTGGTAAAATTAGGGGTCTTGGCTTATACTTGGATCGGCTGATACTCAAGTATATACGGTATATATCCAGAGATAGTATATAGCTGCTATCATACAGACAACCATAAGCCAGTAAAAAGCATATAACCAAAAAAAGGGCAACAAGAAAAAGTGGGCTAAACACATAATCAAGATTCAGGGGTAGTGGACCCTCTGTACCACCGTGGACGATGATGTAAGCCGACACCTGGTAGCGGAGTCTAAGTGGTACCCCGTTTTCACCAGAGCCTGCCGCAAAGCAGGTTGGACTTCGCTCAACAGGC
Source organism: Engystomops pustulosus (assembly GCA_019512145.1). Taxonomy (NCBI): domain Eukaryota; kingdom Metazoa; phylum Chordata; class Amphibia; order Anura; family Leptodactylidae; genus Engystomops; species Engystomops pustulosus. Next base: position 171,029,589 of record CM033641.1, read on the forward strand.
GTGACTTTGTCTGCAGTGGCGGCCAAAGCAAAGTACAGAGTCGTATAGCAGAATCGTTTTCAGTAACAGGCAGAAGGTCTGGACAAACAGCGTGGGATCAGAGTCGGGGAAGTGGCAGAAGGTCAGGGCAGGCAGCAAAGGAGCGGAGTCAGGAATGGAAGCCACGAGGCAGAAGCATGGGGCACAAAGATCTGGCGTAGGCATGAGGGCAGAGGCTGGCTGTTAGATTGCCAGGTGGCCAGTGCCAAATAGTGGCGTGCGCACCCTAGGAGACAGAGCCACCCGCTGGATCACGGACTGGTGAGTGAGCTTGCGTGCAACTCTAAGGGGGCACACGGAGGCACATGGGGGTGTCTGCGACCCAAGAGGTGACCCATCAAAGTATGCTTTAAAAACATACCAATTTGCGTGTAATATCAGAGATAGCAATGAAGTAAAGTGCTTGAGTATATATAAATATATATCACTAGTGTCTGGATACGCTTGGGAGGAGGCTTGCTTGTCCTCGCCACACACGTATCGCCACAGACATGTGGTTTCCACAGGGGTAACTTAGCATACCGTGCACAAAACATTATGTGGAAACATTTAGAAACATATGAATAGAATCTTCCAAAAACTGAACTTTAGCTCTAAGAGGGGAATTGGCATAAAATACACCAAAATTGATGCATACAGCAGGAGGTGTAAATGTAGACAATCTAAAACTATAGTCAGCCAACTGTGTTAAATATGTGTTTAAAAAAAAACTCCAGGTGCATATATTATACCTCTTCTCTGGCACCCTATTGCCATCCTCCTACGCCATTGATGGCGAACCATTAGGAAACAGAGTGCCCAAGCTACAACCAAAACCCACTTATATGTCACAAAGGGCCAACATGACAATTTAAGTAGTAACTTATTGATCCCTGTTGTATCACAGGTTTTAATCGTACTGGCGTCCTGAGTTCACCAATACAATAGAAAGATGGAGAAATTTGGATTGCAGCTTTCGTAAATGGTCCCCTGAAGTGGAAGAATCAGGGGAGCCAGAGCAGGAGCTCCAACAATAATATATCTCTATCCACACCTTAAAGCAAGGATGTCGCTTTAAAATAGCACTGAGCATGGCACGTCCTGGGCTGTATTGGATCACAGGAGAAAGCCTTGAGTCCTAGCTAGCAAACTCTGTGTTGGGATGAAGGCCTGGGTGCCCACAGAAAGGGCTCTGAGTGCCACCTCTGGCACCCGTGCCATAGGTTCGCCACCACTGTTCTACGCCATCCTATGCTTTTTGGGGAAGGGGAGATGATACGGATCTGTTAGTGGTTTGAATTATTTTGCCAAGTAGTTTTATGTAGTTTTTGAATAATGAGATTCCAGCAAAGTATACTGTCCATTTCTCATTAAATGAAATCTTATACTTACTCATAGATCAAGGATACTTACTCATAGATTTAGGCATAGGCACTGTGACTGTGGTAAATATTTTTATCCATGGCCTACTTCCTTCAATCAACTTTTAAAATTATACTAATAAGTCAAATGTGCTCTGGGGGGCGTTACCAAAGCCCCTCCATTCTCAGGCTTTACAGGCTGTTACACTATCTCTCCCTCTTTCCTGGTCCCTCAACACTTAATCATCTCTCTGCCTACTGTAATCTGCACAGTGTAACAGGCTGTAAAACTGCTGCATTGAGAGGTTCTGGCGGCTAATTAGCAAAATTTTCAAAGTTGATTTTAAAAGGAAGGATGTCATAGATAAAAAAATTATAAGAATATTAGCACAATCACAGTGCCTGGGTCTATGAGTAAGTGCCTCTATTCTATCATGTCTGATTTTGATGGTAGATTTCCTTTAACATACACAGGTCCTTAAGGGGTTAACATTAATTGGTTGGTGTTTAACTTATTATTTCATTATTATTTATTTATAGAGAACCAATAATTCTTAGGTACTATATATTCAATGAGGGGCACACATAGCTAAACATTAAGATGAGAACAAAGAAGTACAAGAAACACAACTACATTGTACTGGCACAAGGGTCAGGAGGACCTTGCCTTGGAGACATTTGATGTTGCATATTGTATAAATATGTGTACAATAAAGGAGCTACAAGATTTCTGTCTGCCGTCAGTGATCTGACATGGATCAGGAGAGGTAATATGTTCCTTTGTAAAGACTGCCTTTGTGGTTGTTCAAAGTCTTATATATACCCGTGTACCCGTGCGAAAGCAATTCATAACGCAATTCATGCATTTTGTCGGCGTCAAATCCGGATGAATTTGCTGGTGTGTTATCGTGTTGAAAAAGCACCTTATTTTTTGCCAAATGCGGGCATGTCTCCTTCAATTTTTCTAAAAATTGCCGTTCGCATCCCAAAAAATTGTCACCATGACCTTTCCGGACGATGGGACCGTCTTTACCTTCTTTGGAGCAGATTCACCGGGAGAAATCCATTGTTTTGATTGTTGCTTAGTTTCTGGTGTGTAATGAATCCAGGTTTCATCAACGGTGACAACTCGACGCAAAAACTCCTTCGGATTCCTCCCAACACTGCTTTGAAGTTAACAGCCGCATCCGCTTGTTGTCCACCGTGAGCAATTACGGCACCCAACAGGCCCACAATTTTTTCATCGCCAACTTATCATGTAAAATATTAATTGCCGTTCCGGTTGACACACCTACGGCCTCTGCTACTTCGTGCTCTTTCGTTCGTCGATCAGCGAGTATCATGTTGTGAACTTTTTGAATGATTTCCTCGGTAACAACGTCTGCCGTGCATCCTGGTCGCACCTCATCAAAAACGGATGTTTGCCCATGTTTAAATTAGTTGAACCAGTATCGTACCACTATCTGGCGAAGTGTCCCCATAAACAGCATCCAACTTTGCTTTTATCTCTTTTTATCTTTTTATATTTTTAACTTATGCATTTTTTCCCATCCAAAAACAAAAAGCGAATTATAGAACGAGACTGCTCTTTTTCCATCTTAGCCAAAATCACGAAACACTCAAATGGCTGCCAAATCCAAACTAACATATCAATCATCATGTGTAGATGGCAACATACGATAACACCAACTTCCCTCAGGAACGCCCTCTGTCGTCAAACACAAAAGTACTTATTGAACCACCCTCGTATATATATATATGTATATGTATATATATATATATATACCGGTATATATACAAATATCAATTAATCAAGACAATTAAACAGTTAATCCATATAAATATTAAGACATGCCATATATTGTATATATAATAGTAAAAAAGGGCATAAATAATGTAAACATTGCATAGACATGTAGATTGTGCATATGATAAAAGATATACATGAACCTACCTCTAGGGTAGCATTCTGTTCCCCCCTGATTCCTCAGCAAAGCAGTCAGATCATTGTTGCGTGTCTACATTGTTTGCGTGGAATGCAGCATTGAAAGCAAACCAGTACACAACATACTGTGCATGTGCATCACGTCATTGGCATTATGATCCACCCATCCACCCACTACAGAAAAATCTATCATAATAAGTGAAGAACACAGCCCAGGAGCAAAAAGAAAGGTAAGTATAAGAAAAACAGCCTCCAATGCTCATTAATGTGTCCAAAAGCCAAACTGTGATGGGAACAAAAATTATATTGTGGCAGCCATATTACCAGATTGATAGTCAAATCTATAGGCCAGATGGTGGTTAAAAGGTAATGGATGGACAACTCCCCAAGAAACAGAAAATGTTTGTTTTATTATGGCTGAAAGTACATTTTACCATTTGGTTACATTTATGCAACCTGGGAAACATCCCATTTTGAGATTGGCCTGTCAAAATAAATTGTTTTTTAAATTTAAAGGAGCGTACATCAGAGTGTACCTCTTTAATGCTCTGAGACTTGCAGTATGACATTAACCCCTTAAGGAGGGAAGGTTTTTTTTCTCTCTCTCTTACTTCAAAAATCCATTACTTTTTAATTTTTCCATGTACATGTCACGATCATAGGTAGTGGATCCTCTGTACCACGGCGGGGGATGACGTAAGCTGACATCTGGGACCAGAGTCTAAGTGGTACCCGGTTTTCACCAGAGCCCGCCGCAAAGCAGGTTGGACTTGTCGCGGCGTGGTACCGCCAGGTCGTTCCACAGGCGCGACTTTGCCCGCTGTGGTGGCCAAGGCGTCGCGCAGAATCATGGTTGGGGACAGGCAGCACAGAGGAGAGGAGACCATCACTGGAGTGCGGCAGGGTGAGTGAGACTGCCGGCGCGAGAGGGCACACAGGAGCACCCGTGACAGTACAAAGCTGTGTGAAGGCTTATTTTTTGCGTGACAAATATTACTTAGTCACATAACTGGAAAAAAATTACAGATGTGGTGAAATTGGCAAAAAAATCGCATTTGCGTCACTTTCTTGTGGACTCAGTTTTTATGACTTTCACTGTGCGTTCCAAATAACACCTGTACTTTATTCTTTGGTTTGGTATGAACACGGTGATAACAAATTTATATAGGTTTTATTGCGTTTTAATACATTTTCAAAAATTAAACAAATGTGTTCGGAAAAAAAATGTTGCCACCTTCTGACGCTAATAACTTTTTCATATTATGATGTACGGAGCTGTGTGAGGTGTCATTTTTTAGGACATTTTGATCACTTTTTATTGCATGAAAAATTAAATGTAGCTTTTCGGACAGTTGGGCCCTATTTTGCGTAATTGGGTTCTGCACCCCCAATAACCGTTTTTATATTTTGATAGAACGGGCATTTTGAGATGCGGCGATAGCTAACGTATTTATTATGTTTTAAATTAGTTCTAGAGAAAGGGGGTGATTTGAACTTTAAGGTTTTTTAAATTTTGTACTATTTTTTAACCTTTTTTTTTTCTTTACTATTTCCTAGAGCAGTGATGGCTAACCTTTTAGCGGCCGAGTGCCCAAACTGAACCCAAAACCCCCCTTATTTATCACGAGGTGCCAACCAAAAATTAAGGCAGTAACTTATTGCTCCCTGTTCAACAACTTTGCCTCCTGACGACACCAACACAGTAGAAAGATGGAAAATTTTCATCATTTTAGTTTATTTCCAGTGTCCCTCTGGGGCCAACAGGAGGTCCTCCATAGATAATTTGGCCATGTCTACTCATTCTCCCTCTTCCTACAGTCCCAAGTAGCAAAGTAAGTATCAAAATATGTCTGAAAGCAGCATCTTTTAAGTTGTTTCAAACTGGAGGAAGATTCTTTGAGTCCTGTCTGGGGTGATGGCCTGGGTGCCCACAGAAAGGCCTCCGAGTGCCGCCTCTGGCACCCGTGCCATAGGTTCGCCACCACTGTCCTAGACCCTCTAGGGTACATTAACCCAAGGGAAGAGACGATTGGAACCAAGATGGTTGCTTTGCTGGCGGCATAGTAAGGGTTAATACCCGTGATCGTGCTAGCACTGACCGCAGCTATTAACAGTGTGTGTTTGCTGTAATATGTGGGAGGGGTGGATATTAATAAAATGCATAAATTAGTGAGCGGAGGAGCCATGAGGTATAAGTGGTAAGTGGTGCGAGCCTGAGCGCTTCTCGGGCTCATTTACATAATGTTATAAAGTTGTTTTCTTGGTGATTGTGGTGCTTCGGATTTACCTATATACCCGAGTATAAGCAGAGTTTTTCAAGACAAATTTTGTGCTGAAAATTCTCCACTCTGCTTATACTCATGTATATAAATACAATAAACTCAGTACTCTTCTGACGGCCCTGTGAGCTCTACTTCCATCTTCATGTACACGGCAGGTCTGCGACAGCTTTGTCTGCAGCGCCTTTTCTTTCTTCAGCAGCTGACATCACAGTTATGCGCCGACCAGGCCATGCACACGGAAATGTTGCGGTCCTGGCGCCAGCCTGAAGAAAGAAGAGGCGCTGCAGACGGTGCTGTCGCGGACCTGCCTCGTACATAATGATGGAAGTGGAGCTGCCTGGGCCGTCAGAATGGTGAGTACCATTTTATTAATATATTATTTATTGTATACTGGGGGCTGGCTATATACTACAGGGGGCTGGCAGGCTGTATAAAACAGACGGCTGGCAGGCTATATATTACAGGGGGCTGGCTGTATACTACAGGGGGCTGGCTGGCTGTATACTACAGGGGGCTGGCTGTATACTACAGGGAACTGGCTGTATACTACATTGGGGCTGGCTGCTATATACTACAGGGTGCGGCAGGCTGTATACTACTGGGGGCTGGCTATATACAGGCGGTCCCCTACTTAAGGACACCCGACTTACAGACAACCCATAGTTACAGACAGACCCCTCTGACCTCTGGTGAAGCTTTCTGAATGCTTTACTATAATCCTAGATTGCAATAATCAGCTGTAAGGTGTCTGTAATGAAGCTTTATTGATAATCTTTGGTCCCATTACAGCAAAAAATGTTTAAACTCCAATTGTCACTGGGGCCAAATTTTTTTTTTCTGGATCTACAATTATAAAACTTAAGAACAAACTTCCGGACCCTATATTGTACGTAACCCGGGGACTGCCTGTACTACAAGGGGCTTGCTGGCTATATACTGGGGAGGCTGTGATCAATGCATTTCCCACCCTCGGCTTATAACAGAGTCAATAGGTTTTTCCATTTTTTTGTGTTAAAATTAGGGGTCTCGGCTTATACTCAGGTTGGCTTATACTCGGGTCGGCTTATACGGTAGCTAAAAGAAGTGGAATCATCCCCTACAGTGCTTATAGGACAGTCTAAAACCGCTCAAGTTCCAGGCAGCGAATACAAAGGGATCATGAAATATAATCAAAACATTTGGTGGATATTCAACTGCGCTGCACCACTCTGATGGAATATTTACATGTCCAACACATCCCCAGAGGATGTGGGTCCCCTGGGTCCCCAGGGACAAAAAGGAATATACTTTGACCAGAACAGTATCGATTTTCTTGATACCACCTTGATTAAATCCCAGGAAGGTATACTCACCACTGGTATTTTCACTAAACCCACGGATAGAAATAGCCTCCTGCACTACATCAGTTCTCATTCCAGTGCCTGTATATTGGCTCTTCATTGATCACAACTGGAGATGGTCAAAAGAATAATCATCTTAAAACCAGTGTATCTGATGGTATCTTCCTCCTGTCTGTCCCTGTCCTAATATATAATTTAATAATCCTGGAACCTAAGTTAACTTGTTAAAAACTTTATTTTAGTAATATGCAAATTCACTGCAGAGGTTACTGGTTAGATGCCCCTGTAGCCTCTGCAATTAATTTACATATCAATAAAGTAAAGTTTTTAACAAGTTAAGTTAGGTTCCAGGATTATTAAATGACAGAATAGGGCAGAGGCAGGCAGAAGGAATCTACCATCAGATCTCCTGCTGATGATAGATTCCTGACCACTTTTATCTAAAAGTCATCCTCAGATCCCGAAATTCTCGGTTCCCTTCATGGCTTGTTTTAAACGAACCCCTAATCTCACAGACAAACTGATTAGGGCAGACATCGGTTCCACTGACTATTCACGCAAACAAACTTTTTTGAGCAGACCTAAACAGGGAACTTCCCCCTGTTTGATATGAGCACAGTGCAGAAATGTTCTCAAAGGTGACATGGTTTCTCACCAGGGATACTGAATAAAAGACCTTTTTACCTGTGAATTTACCTACCTCATATGTCATCTATGTTAAGTGACCATGTGGCCTACTATATATAGGGTAAATGATTCAACATGTAGGACAGGATATCCTAACACAAATCCAACATAAGGAGTAAATGACTACTCCTACCCTTACCATAGCACTTTGCAGAAGCTCGCCATTCTCTATCACAACTTAAGTATCAGGTGCGTCAAAGTAAAATGGCCCCCTCAAAAGAGCAGCCTTCCAGATCCATCAGGGTTTCTTGTGATAATACCAAATATAGGGATTAATTCTCATCAGATGCATAAATTATTTATTTACAATCCTTACTGTATACCAACGTAACATTAATTGTTGTTTACTCTTATTTCACAGATTCGCGGACACTGGATTCTTCTTTACATTTCTCTTTCCTTACTTGCTCGCACTTCCCTCTTCCGAGACCATTAGCTCTTTATCTCATCTATATCCTGTTCTTACCACTGTCTGTCATGCTTAATTTGTAGATCCAGCGCTGACCTTTACTCTCGGCCCTTTGGCTTCGGCCAGGACGCCTCTCCATAAGACTTCCAACATCAGGATTGCTAGAAAGAATTCCTTGCCTCAAGTTACCTACCACTCCTATTCCCCTTCCTCCTCTTGCCTCCTCATCCAGTTAGGCCTGCACCACCAGTTTCAACCATGGGGAAATGACTTTAGGATGTGCTGAAACTCATCTGTCTGGGACAAGACCACACCACCCTAAGTAAGTCAAAATTTCATTCCAAACCCCTACATTAACCCCCTGGACAAACAAACTATTTACAAAAACAAACTTTTTGTAAAATAGTATATTTTTTGACTAACAGAAGCATTTTTTTTCCAAATGTTTTTTTACAAAAAATAAACTTTTTTTACCAATTTTTTTTTTTAGAAAAACTTAAAGTTTAAACATAAAGCATTAAGTTTGTTTCATGTGTGCACTTTCTGTATTTACACCCTGCTGCTGCTTAACTTTCTGCAATACAGAGGAACTTTGGCATTCCCATCAATCGATGGATATTTGATGTGCCAACCAGTGATGTGCCAACTAATGAGTGGACATCCATGAGGGACACCAATATGGTCAGCGCAAATGATGCCATTATCAGAGCTACTATCCCCATTCTTTTTCCTACTAGGAAAAAACACTTTAGGCCATGATGAAGGATGTAAGGGTGGCACAGTAGAAGGCAGAGGATGATGAGGTGTCAGGCCAGTACACACATGGCCCGCAGGGAGGTTTGCTGATCCAACAGTGGCCAGGTATTATCTAGCCAGGGGACAGTTTTGGAGTATGAAGAGGAGGAGTTTTCCTTATAGCTGGATGTAACACAGCACAGCTCACGGGCTCAACTGGAGCATCACTGGAAGGATGTGAAGGAGAAGGAAGCACCTCGCACCCAGGACAGCTGGTCCTTGCATCTGGGAAATTAGAAATTAGTGTCTTTTAAGGCAGTGAGAGGAAGGGCCAGATTCCCCCATTGCGTCATTTAAGGCAGTAAGAGGTAGGGCCAGGATTTTGTGTCTTTTTAGGGATTTAGAAAAAGGGCCAAGTTTTTCCCGTTGATTACCATATGGCCATCCTGCTGTATCCACACTGTAAAGATAAATAATATCTTTGATTCTGCCCTTGGAGCTCATAATAGAAAATCGAGATAATGCACTAGTGTTGGAGTTCCCATCTGTTATTGAGCGTTTAGTGGCACCACAAGCCCTAGGAGCAGGAAGTCACCAGGGGAACCATGAAAAACAATAATACAAGGAATGTATAGGAACCAGGGCTGCAGTTTTTAACTGACTTTACAGTTAAATGCCTAAAAATTTGAGGCTTTATGGATTGGTATGTAATTAAGAGATATTTCAATAAAGAAAAAGAAATGCAACTGTCACTGCTCTATTGAACAGTATGAATATAGAAATGCAGGTACTTTCACTGCACTATACTACCGAATGAGGAAAAATATGAAATGAATATTGTCACTGGCCATGTATAATAACAGCACATCAGTACACATGTAGTCCTAAGAAAGAGAATTATCGCTGACTAGCCCTGTCTCCAGTAGCATCCTCTCCCAAGCTCTGTCCTCATCATATGAGAATAGAGAGGTAATTAGTACTTTCACTGGCACTGCACTTTGGGAATAAATGGAGTTAAAAGTCTGCTGCAAAAAGTCCTAGACTATTACTGAAAAATATCACTGTATGATGCAAATAGTATTTAGACTGATACTGTAAGATATTACTGCATGATGCTGGAACTGCAAACAGTGCTAACAATAGTACTAACACTTTTAGTCACTGCCAAAGGTGTCTGGCAGCAGCTTATTCCTCTCTTCCTACTGAGATCACATACACATTCAGATGAACTAATAAGGCATGTGTATGCGGAGGTTGGTCAAAAGGAATAACTGTGGAGTAAGCTAACACTTGGACAACAGCTTATTCAGTTGCCCACCTTTACAAACAGAAGACTTTTGGGGTTCTAGAACAATATTTAATATTTATAGATTAGAAGAAGAACAAACATATATCATGGTAAGCCCCTCCTGATGACTGTCGCTAATTTTCCTGATGCAAACTGTATTGCACCAAACTACAAAAATACACTGTAGTATGTCAGCATGACTTTGCAGGCTGAATACTTTCTCTGACTAGGCAGATGTATTGGCACAGCATCAATGGTGGCTTTGGCACTTTCACCGCATGAGGATTTTCACACCATTCAGTGTCAGTAATTCAAACAGATTCTAGTAAAATCCCTGTGTAGAAGTATTTAGGTGTAGACCACATATGCTCAGACATTGATGTAAAGTGTTCATAAATAATGAAAGAAATTATTGAAATACACTCAGTGCCTAGCAAAATGCACCAAACAGGAATTGTTGAAACAGAAAGAAACTTTATATTTGTGAATGTAACAATGATATAAGTTAGTTATTACAATATAGTAGCAATAGTATACATTAAAATGGAGGGTATATTAACCAGCTGGATTTCCTCTATCTTGGTTACAAGATGAGATACAGTGGAGTATGGAGGTATACATGTGTGCACGGTTGGACTGGCCCACTGGTGGTCAATCCTGTGGAGGGCCCCAACACCTCAATTATGGCAGGGGCATCTGTCTGTACCCGCAATCGGCTGCTAGAGTACTTTACTGTAGAAAACAGTCAATAGCATCTGTGTCTATAAGAAGCAAATGCTATTCAATCTGAAAGCAACATGGCCAGGTAGCTTACCTGAACGTGGAGCACTCTGACCCTGGATGTGCAATGGCGTGACATCATTACGTGGCCATGGTTCCCTTTCCTGCTCGTCTCACTACTGAAGCAGCGAGAAGATAGGAGTGAGGATTTGGCAACGCCGATTTTGATTAAGGGAAAATAAAGGATAGGAAACAGTGTATAATCTCTAAGGAGGGGCACAGTACACAATCTCTAAATAGGAGTCAGGGTATATTAACTCTTTGGGGGTACTGTATATAAACTGTAAGGAACTGGCATAGTATATACCATCTGAGGGAGCACAGTATATCAACTCTGAGGGGGTACAGTATATTTACTCTAAGTAGGGGGTCATAGTATACAATTTCTATGGAAAGAACACAGGGGGGCACATTTACTTACACGGTCCTAGGAGTTCACAGAAAGTGCATGGTCCTACAATCATGCACTCTGCCACGATTCACTAAGGTTGTAGAATATAGAAAACAGCGGCACTCACCAGTACGGTGCAAAGAATACTTTTTATTGAGGTGCGTACAGGAACAGAGCGGGGCCAGGCGACGGGCCGTTTCGCGCTAGTCTAGCGCATTATCAAGCCAAACAAATTTGGTCATTTGGCTTGATAATGCGCTAGACTAGCGTGAAACGGCCCGTTGCCTGGCCCCGCTCTGTTCCTGTACGCACCTCAATAAAAAGTATTCTTCGCACCGTACTGGTGAGTGCCGCTGTTTTCTATATTCTACATTTGGATTGTCTTTGCTCTGGCTGAGCACCACCGCGTTACAGATTTGTACAAGATGGCCTAACCACCCTGCCAAGACCCCTGCCGGGCTTCACTGAAGGTACACAACGTTGTGGTCGGTTGGTGCCAGACTACTGTCTTCTTCGTTGATTGATTTTATCACTAAGGTTGTGCGCCCGATATCCTCCATGTGTCGCTTGCCCGCTCAGGTCCACCGGAATTCACCTTCTTCTTCCTGGTGTATGTAAGTGCATTATCTTGCGACACTTATTGAATATTAAATCCTGCGCTCAGTCCGTGACATGACATGAAAGCCGTGCGACACAATCCCCTGCTAAATACCTGTCACAGCCGTTCCCCGAAAATGCCGGAAAATCCGACAAAAGTACGATCTGCGACCCTTAGTAAATAAGCCCCAGTATGTAACATGTAAGGTGAACACTGTGTAAAATGTAAGTGGTGGGCACAATGTATAACATGTAAGGGTGGTACAATATTTCCTTATGTACTTGTAATTGCACTGTTCCGACTTGGAAAAAAAATTGCATAAGTCAGGGGTGGGGAGCTCACTGCTGAAGCACGCTCCCTCCTATGTGATTGATGTCACAAAAATTTTCAAACTGTTCTTCTGAAGTGTTGTGCATACGCTGTGTACACTGGATTCTGGCACATGTGTCATGCACTGGAACCAGAAACTCACACTCAATCACAATGGAGTGGTCTTTCTGAGTGTTGAGCTCCCTGCCCCCTGACTTTATCATGGCTCTTACCACACAAATTAAAATGATTTTTTTTCCATTTTGGAGCAGGGCAATAACAAGTAGATAAAAGAAAATGGGACTACATGCTGCACAAAGTACTGGTGCTGGTTTACTGGGGTAATCCCTGCTTATGGGTTCCTTTTAATACTTTAGGGGACTCTATATAATAATAGAAGCAAATAATGTAGGGGAACTATGTGTAAATTAATATTTAGGAGGCACATTGTATAACTTTATAATTTAAGTGGTGTTATATGCACATTAATAACACATTAATAATTTGGAGATAAGTATATTTATTGTAATAATAAGGGCAATATGTATAAAAATAGACTGCAGCATTTTATATCAAATAAATGATTAGGTGCACTGTGTATAAAAACAGATATGGAGAGCATTATATAAAACATTCTTTAGTGAAAACACTGTATGTGTCAGGATTCGAAATGCGTGGATCCTCTGGACCACCGCGGGAGGTGGTACTACCCGACATCTGGGACCGGATTCTAAGTGGCACCTGGCCTTCACCAGAGCGCGCCGCAAAGCGGGATGGACTTGCTGCGGCAGGGTACCACCAGGCCGCTCCATGACAGTATGAAAATAAGTGGAGGGGAATTAAAAAGGTAAAATAATTAAAGGGGGCCACAAATAAAATTATTCTTATGGGAACCATACACTAATTAATTTGGGGCACCACATATAATTTATTAAGGGTACAATATTATTTATTCAGAGACTATAAAATAGTAATATATTGGGGGTTGCAATGTAAATTTTGATATACGTGGAGATGTGCTGCTGGGAGCTAAAAGCACTTGGTGGGAAAATCTGCAGCAATAGGTCACAAACAGGAAAAGTCGTTGTGCAGTTCTGAACCCAAAGGAGAAGACATGTCATCTGTGTATCATGTCATCATGTGTATGTCTTACTATGACCCTAATGTGCGGGATCGTTATTGTTTTCAGTTATTAAAAATGTCAGCATTTTTTAAATAACATCGGTGCTGACACGTACATCCCTAACAACTACCTAGCCACCAGCAGAAAGCTTGGGAAACCAGGGATAATTGTTGTAACATTAATGCACTCCAGTACTGTACCCCAGGCACTCCAGTATGACCCTGCATGAGTGTGTTCTAAGTAGTTTTCATGTAATTATTGTTACAGAGCAAGCGTTCACTGATCCATGCTATGTTGTTAGGTTTTTTCTTAATAACTTTAATGTTTTTTTTATTTTTCTATGTCCATGCACTTTTTTATTTTTCCAGTGCATGTACTGTACTGGAAAGTTGGACAAAAAATCCTTCCAAATGAGGTGAAGGTATTTTCTTGTGGTTTTATGGCGACATCACCTCTTTCTTCTTTGGGTCCGCAAGATCGCTATGATAGTAAATTTATGAAACACCAAAAGAGCCCCATATGCAATCTATGCCGCCCTCCAAATATCCAATCCGACAAAAACCAAAAAACAAAAGAGCTTAAATGTATAAAATGTAATTCACTTTATTCAAAATAGTACATACATAATATAAACACCACTTTCAAAAGAGATTCCTGAAAGTAGGAAATATGAGGGGAATAGGCAGTGTCCCAGATGGATGTGGGACAGACACAAAGAACCCTTGGCCCCCCTATCCTAATACTACCTCACCAATAGTGCCAGAAGGAGATGTAAATAAAGAAATATTATGTCCAAAAAGTAGGGCAAATTTAGTAGGGCAGTGGACCTAAGTGTTACTATGAGAGAATGGTCAACCGGAGGTACCATCCGGCGTTAATGATCCACGTCAATAGACAGGTCACACTTACCCAAGGGCATGGTGTAATAGGCACGGAGGCAGTCAACAGGAACACCCCGATGCGCGTTTCGCACAGATGCTTCGTCATCTGTGCGAAACAGTGTAATAGTCTGTGAATCTGCATCAGGGAGGGGATCTGGAAAATTGTCAGGGCTTTGGAAATCACTTTGTGATAAGACATTAACACAGAGTCCTCTCAATTTCACTTTGCTTGCAATGAGAATGGAGAGCCATCTGTGATGGCATTCCGACTTTCTTCACAACAGCCCTTACTGTCAAGAGTCACTTTATTGGGCTGGCAGACAAACAGGCATAAGGAACTAAAAAATAGGACATTTTTGCAAATTCAATTCCCTACAATAATAATATCATTTTATTTCACCAAAACCACAAGAGGGTGCTGTTGTTATTCTCAGATGTGGAATTTGCAATTTTTTTAATTTAAATAAGTATATAAGATAAATAGGTAACATGAAATTACATATTCATGCTAATATATGCATGTAATTAACTTTTTTATTATATTTTAATTAAAATGACACTAGGTATGTTAATGTTATAGATATCAAGCATGAGAAATGGCTACAAATATAGGGGCTCATTTACTACGGGTCGCACGGTGCACTTTTGTCGGACTGTGCATGTTCTTCATGGCGAAAAAGGGCTTGACCAGGTATTTGAGAAGTGTGTGCGCTGAGATTGTGTCACACGTGACCCTTTTGTGGCGCAGCTGCGCTGTCTTCCATGCGACACAAAGTAGGGGGGCGCTCTGTTGGATGGTCCGACTGATTCAGACCGAGCGTCGTATTTAACTTTCAAATTGTGTCGCACGCCCTATGTTAAAGATGCACCACAAAAAAGATAGTGAACTCTGTCCAGCTAGTGCAGGGAAGTGAAAGATTAATGATTTCTGGCGCATGATCTTAGCGAATCGCCGCACGCAGCATTATAGACGGACAAAGCACTTTTAGGGAACTCTTTAGTGACTTTCTAAGTAAATGTGCCCCATAGTTTAGTCACAGACGAAATATCTATTGACAGATGGGAGAAAGAATAAAATAACTATCTGCACATTAATAAAAATCAATATAAAGGTTTACAAACATTTACCAATGCAAAGTAACTTAGGAGATCAGGAGCTAAAGATTAATGTTGAATTTTGCAAAATTGTTGCAAAATATCTAAAACCATATCTAAAAGAATATATGGACATATTTAGTAAAATGTTTAATCTTCAACTTTGATGAATTTATACAGCACTTTAGGGACCATGGGGGGTATTTATCTATGATAGCCTCAATGCCCATCTAGCGCAGGTAGATATATAAAGAGGCCAGTTGCACCCACTCCCCCTCTGGTCACATACCCCTTAATGCCCCTCCATGCCCAATGGGGAGGTGGCGGAAAGGGGAAAAGTACATACTAGCCATGGTTATGATCCCTGGCCAATCATAGCTTGTCTTAACAGCTTCCTGATATTCACCTGTCCTCCTCTTTAAGACACCAATGCAACTGCGATGTCTTTCACTGGTTGCGAGGTCATGTGTGAGGACGGCACATGACACTGCGTCATGTCCACCGGGGAATGAGATCCGGATCTGCCATCCTGGTTCACCTCTATAGCACAAGGCAAACTGCGGGAGCAGCGGCTCCCTGCTCTACCTGCACCTTCTCACAGGCTGCATAAGTATGCAGAAAGATCATGCTGGCCTACAGTAGTAGTATTAATGGCTATTGGGGGCACTGTTACTCATGGCTACTGGGGGACTGCACTGTTACCAATGATTACTGGCGAATTGTTACTAAAGGCTACAGGGGACACTGTTACTAATGGCTTAACGGGGCACTTTTACTATGTGTTAGTGTTGGGCCACTTTTACTAAGGGCCACTGTGGGGACACTATTACTATGGCTACTGGGTGACCTGTTACTAATGACTAATAGGAGCAATGTAACTAATGACTACTGGAGAAACTGTTACTAATCACTAATGGGGGAGCACTGTACTAAAGGCTACTGGGAGAACTGTTTTTAATGACTACTGGGGCCATTCTTGCTACACACAACTATGGGGGCACTGTTACTATTGGCTACTGGGGGCACCCTTACTATGTGCTAGTGTGTGAGCATTGTTATTATCGGAATTGGGGGGGGGGACTGTTACTAGTGCTAATGTGGGCCTTGTTACTAGTGTGGTGCCCTGTAAAAGAGGAGCATTGAACTGTGGACATTTGTAGTTATTGTAATATTTTTCCTTCACAAAGTCAGCACTTCTTACTTTATTTTACATCAAGGGTTAACTTGTAGTAATCTCTTATCAAACTGGTGAGGGAGCTGAGGATAAGGGCAGCTAATTTAAGTGCCTCTGTTAAATCCTGTGCCCCAATAGTATCGAATCCGAACAATATAGATCTTCACTTCATTCATAAACACTTTTTATGAATATTAAATAGATTTTATTAATTTCTTCACAGAAAGATAATCACAAACATACATGAAAAGGTAGTTGTAAAGTGAGAACATTTTGTTAAAAACAGTGCATAGCCACATAGTAGAAAAGCAAGATACCAAGAAGAAGAAAACCCAGTATGGGATCCATAATATAGTCACTTAAACCAAAAAGCAGTTGAATACAAGCCTTAGCATAAGGCTCAGTGAGTACTAAAGGTCGTTACCATACTGGGATAAGCGGCGTGCACTGTGCAAGCCACGTAAAACAGTAATATTATTAACTTATAGCCTCCCTCCACACAGGGATATCCCGACAACACTCAGGAATAGCCTCCAAATAAAGTAATGACCCCAAAACCCTATATGCACACTGTAAAATTAAAAAAGAAGAGTTACACTTACCTCTCTTCACTCATGATTTCCTCTTCCCCTCCATCTGCATAACAGGATGCGGTGACATCACTACATCGCGTCTCTGGCTCCAGGCTGCTAGTGGGAGCTGCTTGAAGCACGGGATGCGATGCCTCCTGCAGCTCTCAATACAGCACCCTGCTCCACTACAGTAATCATCTCTAAAGGCATCCAGAGGATGCAAATTAGAGATGAAAGTAGAGAGAGCCAGGCAACAACATTCGCGGCACCACTAAAAAGATCCGGGGCTCGTGCCGAGAGAGGGACAGCTGCCCAGGCCTTTCCTCAGAATTTACCCTTTTCCTGCCCGAGAGGAGATTGGAGAAGCCGTCCTTTGATTTGCTTGTATTGCTTTGCACCTGAATTGCTTCAGTAAAGAAGGAAACTGTTCACTGCAGACTCTGACTCTCTGGAATTATTTCCCTTTGGGGTGCACCACACATTAATATACCTTCTGGAAAGCAGCAACCTTGACGGTGCCTGGTGGACCCAACATAGCATTGGGGCCAACCCTAACTGCACGTGGGCTATCTGTTATTAATGACTAATGGGAACAGTGTTACTAAAGGCTACTGAGAGCACTGTTACAAATGATTACCTGGACCACTGTTACTATGGGCCACTGTGGGGGCACTATTACTAATGGCTACTTGGGGTACTGTTACTATGTGCTATTGTGGGGGCACTTTTACTAAGGGCCAATGTTACTATGGGAAACTTTGGGGACAGTGTTACTAGGGCTACTGGGGGCCCTGTATGGCTTCTGGGTGCCCTGTTACTAATGACATATGGGAGCAGTTTTATTACTGGACTACTGGAGGCATTGTTACAGATCACTGATGAAGGGCACTGTTACTAAAGGCTACAGGGAGAACGGTTAGTAATGACTACTGTGGCCACTCTTACTACATGCTTGTAGGTAAGCATGACAGGAAAGATCCACAGTGTGGCGCAACTTCACTTTGGTAAGAATCTTTATTGCGAATGAACTACGCGTTTCGGCGCTTGGACCAGCGCCTTCGTCAGGTTCGGCAAACAAGATAAAAGGTAACATTCATGGCTATATTATATACACAGAGGCTGGGAGCCTCATTCTCAAAAAGGGGAGGTATGTCATGGGTAAGATAGTGGTGGGATAGGAAGATGCTGCTGTCCATCAGTGGCAGCCCCGTGTTTTTTACAGGTTAAAACAATAGATATTTGAATAATAACACAATGACACAATAATAACACAGTAATAATCCCGCATACTTCATATAGATACAGATAGGTTGGTTAAAATAACGGGTTAAGAATAGCTTGTTAATAAAGAAAAAAAAAAAACCTGTGGCTCACAACGGACGAACTAACAGCTCTATCCAAGATCAAGAAGAACCAAAATATAGTAATCCGAGAAGCGGATAAAGGTGGTGGCATTGTCATTCAGGACAGAGACTGCTACCTAAAAGAAGCATACAATATACTATCGGACACCAAATACTACACGATATTAAAGAAAAACCCAAAAGCCTCCGAGGAAGGAATCCTTAATAAACAAGAAAAAGGTTTCCTCACTGTAAATAATCCGGTCATTGCGACCTTTTACCATCTCCCTAAAATACATAAGGATGAGACTAATCCTCCGGGACGCCCCATTATATCGGGGATAGGTTCCTTAACAAGTCATCTTTCACACTACGTGGACCTCTTTCTACAGGACCTAGTGAAAAACCTACCCTCCTATTTGAGAGACTCCAGTACACTCATATTGGAACTACAGAATCTCAAATTGGAATCAGAATTTCATTTTCTCACATTTGATGTTTCAGCCCTGTATTCTAATATTTCACATGAACTGGGAGTACAAGCAATGGAGTGGTACTTACACAACCAAACAAAAATGGATAGCAGACAAATCAAATTAATTACGGAGGGGATCAAATTTGTCTTAGAACATAACATCTTCGAATTCCAGAGCCAAATCTTCAAACAAATTTGCGGCACGGCCATGGGGCCTCGGGCTGCCCCTAGCTACACCAACCTGTTTATGGGACGGTTCGAAAGCCAACATATATATGCATCACCTTTTTGGTCCAAAATTCTATTGTATAGAAGATATATAGACGACCTGTTTATAATTTGGAATGGGAGTGAAACCGAAGCCCAAGCCTTTGTAAACCATATCAACAATAATAATTGGGGCCTCAAATTCACATCTACCTTCGATTCCAATCGAATTATCTTCCTAGACCTGGAAATCAGGAAGAACAGTACCAACCAAATTGTCACTAAAACACATTTCAAGAAAGTTGATGGAAACAGTTACCTCAACTATAACAGTGCCTATTGCAACAAATGGCTGAGAAATATCCCTTTCAGCCAATTCCGCAGAATAAGGAGAAATTGTTCAACCCTTACTAACTACAAAATTCAGGCTAAAGTGATCTTCAAGAGGTTCCTCACAAAAGGATACCCGAAAACACTCATACAAAATGCTTATACAAAAAATCTACACACCAGTCAAAAGGAATGTCTTCTCCCAAAAAAAACAGAAAAACTAAGCTCTCATAAGACTACAAAAAATAACTTTATCACCACCTACACACATTAACCCCTGAAGGTTTAAATGAAGCTATAGAGACCTTCGAAAATTGAGATATACGGCCACCACACTCCAAGAGAACTAGCAGACCTAACTACCCTCATCATAATGTAAGAGGCCACACCGACTGAAAATATAATGAACACTATGCTCCTCACTTGATCCTTTTTGACACAACGAACGGAAACCTTTTTGTCCCAGACCGGCTTCTGTAGAAACTGGCTTCAAGCGTCCGAACACAAGGAACTTTAACTAAAGCGTCCGGTTACCATGACCACAAGTAGCCCACAGAGGTACAGCCTCCCCCTCAGCGATGAGTAGAGAATCCACACTTGAGTACCACAGGTCCCAACCAAATATTTTTTTTTTTTCTTTATTCTTTATTAATAAGCTATTTTTGACCCATTATTTTAACCAACCTATCTGTATTTATATGAAGTATGCGGGATTATTACTGTGTTATTATTGTGTCATTGTGTTACTATTCAAATATCTATTGTTTTAACCTGTAAAAAACACGGGGCTGCCACTGATGGACAGCAGCATCTTCCTATCCCACCACTATCTTACCCATGACGTACCTCCCCTTTTTGAGAATGAGGCTCCCAGCCTCTGTGTATATAATATAGCCATGAATGTTACCTTTTATCTTGTTTGCCGAACCTGACGAAGTCGCTGGTCCAAGCGCCGAAACGCGTAGTTCATTTGCAATAAAGATTCTTACCAAAGTGAAGTTGCGCCACACTGTGGATCTCTCCTGTCTTGCTTACCTACAAGCATCTCCACACCGCAGGATTCTACCTCTGGACGTTCAATCCTCGTGGCTCCACCGGCAGCACTCCACATACTTGACTACATGCTAGGCTAAAAGATAGCCGCAAGGTGAGCAGCTTTTATTTGCATTTTTTAATAACTTTTTTAATCCAACCTACACTTGATGCGCCCTGGTCTTTTCCCTTCTACTCCTGATTCATAGAATCGGTTCAGACCCCATCCACTCTTACTACATGCCATTGTAGGGGCACTTTTACTATGTGCTAGTGTGGGGGCACTATTACTATAGCCCACTGTGTGGGCACTGTTACTATCGGAAACTGTGGGGGGTGTTACTAGGGCTACTGGGGGCCCTGTTATTTATGACTAATGGGAGCAGTATTACTATGGACCACTGTGGGGGCACTATTACTGTGCGCTAGTCTGGAGGCAATTTTACTAAGGGTCACTGTTACTATGGGCAACTGTGGGGGCACTGTTACTAATGACTAATAGGAGCAGTATTACTAATGACTACTGCGGGCAAACTTACCAGGCACTGGTGTGGGGGTACTATTCATATGGGCCATTATGAGGGCACTGTTATTATGGCAACTGTGGGGGCATTGTTACTAGAGCTACTAGGGGGCCCTGTTACTAATTACTATTGGGAGGAGTGTTACTAAAGGCTACTGAGCTCGCTATTATCATAAATACTGGGACCAATGTTACTATGGGCCACTGTTACTAATGGCTATTGGGGAACTATTCCTATGCACTAGTGTGGGGGCACTTTTATTAGGCATGTCTTTCATTTAAATCTGTCAATCTGGCATAATTTTTTAGGGAATAGAAGTACTATGCTGTGCCTATATGTACACTATAGTAGTAGTTTTACTGTGCTGTGCCCATATTTGTAGCATAGGAATTGTATTATTATTTCCTCATATGTGTAGGATAAGAGGGGCAATGTCGTGCCCATATAAGTGGAATAATAAGTGGATAGCAGCAGTAGTATAGTTTTGTGCCCAGATATATCATAAATAGGAGTAGTAGTAATGGGAAAATGTAATGTGCAAGAAAAGGCAAGAACATTCCTGATGCTACACTGAGAAACACTTAACTCAGACATTTCTCAGACTGCTACCTGATGTAGTGTTGCTCTTTGGTCCTTTGGATAACTGTCACAGGTGTATAGTGTCACATGAGTGTTATGGGCTGACACACAGCATTCTAGGGACACAGATGGAGTTGATATCTGGAGAGTGGCCCCCTCAATGCCCCACAGTCAAAAGCAATTGGTAGCAACGTCTCTTATTAAAGGACATCTACCACCATTTTCTCGGGGGTAGACTGTCCCATATACCATGCGCTTCCTCCGGGGCCCCCGTGGTATGGAAAAAATAAACTTTTATATCTATTGAAATGAGTAGGAGGTGCTCAGGGTCCCATCCGGCGAGCGCCTCTTGGCTCCACCGAAGGCTAATTTATGCACGTCCCCCCCCCCCCCCACCTCATTCGTATGCACTGCTCTCAGCTGCCCGCGGAGTCAGGCAGCCGATGACGTCATCCGGAACTCTTCTGTCACAAGATATTCTGTCTTGCGCAGCTTGCATGTATCCTGTGATATCAAGAGTGCCGGATGGCATCACCAGCTGCCTGACCATGCGGGTAGCTGGGAGTGGTGCATAAGAATGAGACGGGGGCAGGGGAGCGTGTATAAATTAGCCTTCAGAGGAGCCAGGAGGCACTTGTCGGATGAGACCATGAGCTCCTCCGGCTCATTTGAATAGATATAAAAGTTTATTCTCTCCATACCACGGGAGCCCATACAGAGCATAAGGTACCGAGGGTGCCATATTTGTATATTTTATATATTGTTTATATAAAAATAAAAAATAAGTAAAGATCAATCTGATTTTTAAAAACATGGCTGACTAACAGCTTGAAAGCAAATGAATGAGTAAAAAAAAAGTTATACTCACTTAACCAATGTGGTGTCTGTTAATGGTCCTAACAGCTCCTGTGCCTTTTTTGTTGACCTGTATGCTGCCTGTGAGTATATAATTCCTGGATCAATTACTGGCTTCATTGGTAACCTTTACATAGGTGGTACTTCACTGCTAAGGCCTGTCAGTGACGTGCTATTTGGTTCAGGGTCAGAGCGTGAATGGCTCCATAGTAAAGGGATTAGGTAGCGGGGCACTTTTTCGAGACAGCACAAAGACACAGTCCATTTGGTTCAACTGCCCACAACCAGTTTTATTTTCAATAAAATATAGAAGTAAAAACAAAGGACTAACAAAAATATATCCTACGCTGTCTGGCCACTAACTGTACATCAGGCTTCTGACTACCAGAGACTGTGCATATTGCGCACCCTCCCAAACAACACAGCAGTAGACTCACAGTTGTTTCCCCAGGTACAGAGAGCCCTGAGAGTTACTGCTGGTCTTCTTAAATTAGCCCAGTACACCTGTAGACCAGTTAATGAGGACAGCCAAAACCCGGACTATCCGGATGAAGTGGGACCCACCCTCTCTTCACCACTCCAGCAACACAGGTCCCTTGTAGGTTTTTTCTCAAAACCTAAATGCAGAGGAGCCTGCAAATAACTGATGTATATCCTGGTTGCTTTCTAGAAACATGTAGATGTGAGGTACCTTGGGCAAATGTTTACCCCATCCACCACCTGGTACACCATCTCGACATCAGAACCACAGGACCTGCTAGTATAGTATCATAGTATCATGGTATATAAGGCTGGAAGGAGACGCAAGTCCATCAAGTCCAACCTTTAAGAATTAAATAAATGTTTTATCCCCATAACCCGTGATATTTTTTCTCTCCAGAAAGGCATCCAGGCCTCTCTTGAACATGTACATAGAGTCCACCATAACAACCTCCTGCGGCAGAGAGTTCCACAGTCTCACTGCTCTTACAGTAAAGAACCTTTGTCTATGTTGATGGTAAAATCGCCTCTCCTCTAGGCGTAGAGGATGCCCCCTTGTCCTGGTCACAGGCCGAGGTATAAAAAGATCTTTGGAGAGATCCTTGTACTGTCCGTTCAGGTATTTGTACATTGTAATGATGTCTCCCCTCACTTTTTTCTAAAAACTGAAAATCCCAAATTTTTTAATCTGTCAGTGTATTCTAGTTCCCCCATTCCCCTAATAATCCTGGTTGCTCTCCTCTGCACCCGTTCCGCTCTACTATATCCTTTTTATACACTGGTGCCCAAAACTGTACACAATATTCCATGTGTGGTCTGACCAGGGATTTGTATAAGGGCAAAACTATGTCTTTATCATGAGAATCTATTCCTCTCTTGATACATCCCATTATTTTATTTGCTTTAGCAGCAGCCGCCTGGCTCTGGTCACTAAAATTAAGTTTACCATCCACCAATACGCCCAAGTCCTTTTCAGCTTCAGTTTTACTAAGTAATTGACCGTTTAGAACATAATTATACTTTTTGTTTCCATGGCCCAAGTGCATAACTTTACATTTATCTACATTAAACCTCATCAACCATTTCTCTGCCCATCCCTCAAGCTTCCACAAATCCCTCTGTAATGCTAAACTATCGACCTCAGTATTTATTACTTTACACAGCTTAGTATCATCTGCAAATATTGAAACTTGACTGTGTAAACCCACTACAAGGTCATTAATAAAAATATTAAAAAGAAGTGGCCCCAATACTGACCCCTGTGGCACTCCACTGGTAACATCAACCCAATCTGAGAATGTGCCATTAATGACCACCCCCTGTTTTCTATCACTAAGCCAATTACTTACCCAAATACACAGATTTTCTCCTATTCCCAGCAGTCTCATTTTATATACCAACCTTTTATGTGGCACGGTGTCAAATGCCTTTGAAAAGTCCAGATATACAACATCCACAGCGTCCCCCAGATCCAGTCTTGAACTTACCTCCTCGTAGAAACCAATCAGATTAGTCTGACAGGACCGATCTCTCATAAACCCATGCTGACGCTGGGTTATAAGGTTGTGCACAGTGAGATACTCCAGGATAGCATCTCTAATAAACCCCTCAAATATTTTCCCCACCACAGCAAAACCTGCCATGGAACCAGTTGGTGAGTATAACTTATTTACAAGCATGACTGCACTTGCAGATCAGAGTCGCTATAAATGGTATAAAGATCTTACTTCACATTTAAGGTTACTATTATTTTACTTGTTTTTTAAGCACAAACAAATGTTTGTTACTCTATGATTTGTATTAATATACTTTAAGTGCCATATTTATTAAAAAGCATGTAGATCAAAATATACAATGAATGCTATAATTTGCTACATCAGCTAATGCTGCTTTATCTAATTTAATTTTCACTTTGACATTTTTTTTTCCAACTTGGAAAAATACCTGCAAGAACTTGATAAATGTAGAATGACTATGCTAAAAATAAACCACATGACATGGAGTAGTAAACTGATAACAAATTGTCGATCCACCATGGCTCTTCTAGAGACTGTTGATGCAAACTCATCAAAACTTTATCAATAGCTACAGTGACTGAAATGATGCTTTCACAACCCAAAATACAGCTGAATAAATTTTAAATGTTAAGTATTAAGTATTAAGTAAGATTAAGTATTGTACATCTACTAAACATACATACTACATATTTTTCCTTAAAGACATTCCTTTCCATAAAGTAGCAAAATATTTAATGCCTTCAAAAAGTAGCATGGGGCATTTGACGCCACTAAGAGCACATTGTGACTAATTTCTTTATCTGTCACAGTATGCATGGTCGGATTTATGAAGTCCTAATGCAACTTCAGTTCCTCATGGTGTCTGTGAAGAAATAAAAAACTTGATGCACAACATACGCCAAATTTATCAAGTAGTCAAAGACACGTTAATAAATCTGTCAGACTACAAATTGTTGTAAGGAGCCTGCCTAATAATACATCCCACCCAGTATGCCATTTTTGTCCACGTAGTGAAGGCTGTAAAATAAAAACCCTTAAGAAAGTAGCACAATTAGGTTTTTTTTTGTCAGTTCCACTGATTTTTGTTTCGGCTTCACAGCACATTGCTTTGAATATAAGCAGGTGGAAATATATTCTGCAGAAAACAAGCTTACTAGTCCATAGACAGAAACAAAAAATGTGGGCTTTTGGAAAGAGTGAAAACCAAATAGAGTACTATTGCTGCTGTGTAATCAGGGGTAAAAATAATAAAAGGGCCATAGTCCTCACCATTATCTGAAAACCAAAATATTAAAAACGGTCATACGGTTTTCAGATAATGGTGAGGACTATGGCCCTTTTATTATTTTTACCCCTGATTACACAGCAGCAATAGTACTCTATGGGGGATATATATCATTGCAAATCTGCTCTATGTTGTTTAATTATTCCAGCAAAGTTTTTAGCAATCTGTGTCTGTTCCGATTTCGTAATGTCATTCTTGCAAATGTTCCCAGGGCAACAAATGTATCATTGTTTGTGGGTGTGCAACATTGGATTTACTATTGCATTATTTTTTTTTGCGCAAAAAAAAATCACTTATTCACTCTACTCTGCAGCAGGCGTATGATTTAAAGTATGCTTTCAGGATCAGTGGTAGTGGACCCTCTGTAACACCGAGGATGATGAGGTAAGCCGACACCTGGGAGCGGAGTCTAAGTCGTACCCGGTTTTCACCAGAGCCTGTCACAAAGCTCCACAGGTTGACAGGTATGTAACAGGTGTCTGTACTCGGATTGTGTCACATGCAATCGGTTTTTGGCGCAGCTGCGCTGGCTTCCATGGGGCCATCGGATGATCCAACTTATTCGGACTGAGTGTCGGATTTAACTTTCAAATTGTGTTGCAAGACAATGCAATTACATGCACCACGAAGAAGAAGGTGAACCCTGGCGGACCTGAGCGGGGAAGTGACACATTCATGATATCGGGTGCACATCTTAGTGAATCGCTGCACAGTGCATTATCGCCGGACATCGTCGATGAACTCCGCGGATGGGGTAATTAAATGTGCCCCAATGTATTCGAGGAATAGAAGACTGTTCTGATGGAATTGGCCCTTCTCGAGCTTGGCCCTTAGGCACCTGAGAACTTGCTGTACGTGGTACCTGTGGGACTCAAGGTCCATAGAGAACACCAGGATATCATCGATAAAGACCACGACACAGGTATACAGGAGGTCTCTGAAAATGTTGTTGATAAATTCCTGGAAGACTACTGCCATGTTCAAAGTCCAAAGGGCATAACAAGGTACATATTGAGTACTATATGCTGTCTTTCATTCATTTCCTTCACAAATGCGGATGAGATTATATACCCTTGCAGACCCAGCTTGGTGAAAACCTTTTCACCACGTAAACAATCAAAACGTTCTGTGATCAGAGTCAGTGGGTAGCGTTTTTTCACCATAACTTTATTGAGACCGTGGTAATTGATGTATGGACGGAGGGAACCATCCTTCATGGCCACAAAGAAAAATCCAGCACTGGCAGGAGAAGAAGACCTATGGATGAATCCCTTCTGCAAATTCTCCTTGATGTAGGCTGTCATAGCCGCAGTTTCGGGCACAGACAATGGGTACACCTGACTTTGTGGAAGAAACGTACATGGCAACAGCTCAATGAGGCAGTCGTAGGGACGGTGCGGTGGAAGAATCTCTGCCTGCTTCTCTGAGAAGACAATGGCGTAGTCCATATAAGAAGCAGGAAGACCCACCAGCGGCTTGGAGGAGTCTGCAGAAGACATGGTGGACACCGGATGGAGATAACCAACTGCTTCTCTAGACACACCACAGGTAAATGATGCTGGGAGACCAGGACTACATTCACGAAATTTCCTGCAGAGTAAAGGAAGGCTAAAGCTTGAACTGGGTTTCCTCTTCCAAAACTGAGAAGAACAGGAACATTTAGACGTGGAGAAGCTTTGTTTTTACCTAGGGTAGCTTCACCCAGGAGCCCTGGGTGCACACGTTTCCCAGACACTGAGGACGGTCTGGACACATCTTAAGGCTGGCACAATAAAGACAGAGATTCCCTTGCCTTCGTTGGGAATGCTCTTGAGTACACATATGTGCTCTATCCACCTGCATAGATTCCTCTGTAGCTGACATTCAGCAATAGATTCTGAGCCCCAAGCACTGGAGCATCAATATCCAAGGACAGTGTTGCTGGTCCAATGCTGATTTAAATGCTACGCGTTTCGGTCCGGTACCCGGACCTTCGTCCGGCGTAAAATTAATTACAAACAAAGTTGTTTATCTATATAAAAGGTATGAAAACGAGGCGCCAGTGATAGGTTCCGGTCACATGGTGACCGGTATATCACAGTTCACCGGGAACTGTGGAGATCACTAATAACATTAAAATCTTACAGAAAACATTTGGGTTATTCTAAAATATACAGGACAAATTACACTTCATTATACAAATATATTTTGCAGAGGGGTGACAGGACTAGGTGTTTAGGTATGTTGGTTACCGGTATGAGGCGAATGGCGCGTTGTAAATATACAGGACAATATTTACACTTCATTATACAAATATATTTTGCAGAGGTGACAGACTAGTTTGTTATGTCTGTGAGTTACCGTATGAGGCGTATGGCGCGTGTACCGTTGCTAGGCGGTTGGATCTTTGACGGAAGCCGCAGAGGGACAAAAACAATTTACTACTAAGCCCTGTTGTAATCAAGAGGGTATAAGGTTGATGCCGTTGCCAAGCGACTAGGATGCTCTACGGGAGCCGCAGAGGAGCAAGGTGCCTAACGTTCGTGTGGAGATAACAGGTGTACGTAACGGAATGGTGATTTTGGCAGTGTGTAGCGAGAACAATGCACATGAGCTGTGCCGGGGGTACGAAGTAGTACATCCGGAAAATTTGACCCTATCTAAATGGTGAGGGTTGTTACACAGATTCAATATTCATTTAGACCGTGTGGATGAAGGGTATCCAACTTAAATATCCAGTAGGATTCCCTAAGATTTAGTGTTTTAACTCTATTTCTATTTTCTTGCGGGATCTTTTCAATTGGAGCGACTTTGATGGCTCCAAAGTCCTATGCCAACCTATTTATGGGGCGGCTCGAGGACTCCCATATATACAGCACTCCCCAATGGCTGCAAAATATTAAGTATTACAAACGTTACATCAACGATCTATTCTTTATCTGGCAGGGCTCGGAGGAAGAAGCCCTGAGGTTTGTCAATACCCTCAACTAAAATACATGGGGCCTATCCTTTACTATGAACATCGAGAAAGAAAAAATTGTATTTCCGGACCTGGAGCTATCAAAAGGAAATGATTATATTAACACCAAAACACACTTCAAAAAGGTAGATAGCAACAGCTTTCTAGGCTATACCAGTGGCCACTACCCAAAATGGCTTAAGAATGTCCCTTTCAGCCAATTTCACAGGCTGAGAAAGAATTGTAACAATCCAGCTGATTATGACATTCCAGCCAAAGATATGAAAGAAAAATTCAGACAGAAAAACTACCCTTTACCTCTGATAGATCAAGCCCTTAATCTAAATAAAAACAGGACACAAAGCGAGTGTCTAATACCTAAAAGAAAAGAGATCCAACAGCCTATGAGCAACGGCTCACACTACTCATTAAATTTCCTTACTACTTACGACAGAGGGAACAAGGAAATAAGAAAAACACTCAATAAACATTGGAGCATTCTGCGAATGGACCCTTTTCTAAAAGATATAATTTCTGAACAAGCTGGAATCACTTTCAGAAAAGCAACATCGACCGAGCAAATTAAGGAGTGAGAACAAGAAGAATAAGAATACTAAAACCCTATCAAAGGGGGTGACAAAGTGTGGGCACAAGAAATGCCTTTGCTGTAAGATCATCCACCACAAAACTACATCATTTCGCTCCAACAAAACAGGAGAAGTCTTCAGGATAAAACAAACCCTGTCCTGCGCATCGGATTATGTTATTTACCACTGTGCCTGTGGCCTTCAATACGTTGGAAGGACTATCCAAACCCTAAGGGTACGTATGAATGGCCACAGGCATAAGACAAAAATAGGGTTCCTGAAACAGAGCCTCTCTAAACATCTACATCTGAAACTGTGTAACACCACTCACCATGTAGATAGGGTCAAAATTTTCCGTATGTACACTTCGTACCCCCGGCACCGCTCATGTGCATTGTATTCTCGCTACCACATCGCCAAAAATCCATTCCGTTACGTACACCTTTTATCTCCACGCGAACGTTAGGCACCTTGCTCCTCTGCGGCTCCCGTAGAGCATCCTAGTCGCTTGGCAACGGCATCAACCTTATACCCTCTTGATTACAACAGGGCTTAGTAGTAAATAGTTTTTGTCCCTCTGCGGCTTCCATAGAACATCCCGTCGCCTAGCAACGGTACACGCGCCATACGCCTCATACGGTAACTCACAGACATAACAAACTAGTCTGTCACCTCCGCAAAATATATTTGTATAATGAAGTGTAAATATTGTCCTGTATATTTTAGAATAACCCAAATGTATTTCTGTAAGATTTTTAATGTGTATTATGGATCTCCACAAGTCGCCCGGTGAACTGTCCTTGGATATTGATTCCGCGTTGAACGCCACTTCATCCTGCTCCAGTGCTTGGGGCTCAGAATCTATTGCTGAATTCATACCACTACCGATCAGTCTACCCCTGGGCGGATCCGGGTAGAAAGGATAACGGCGCCAGGAATCCTTTATTTTATTCTACATGCACATGTGTTTGTGCTACAAGGTGAGCACTTTTAAACTGTTCTTCTAGACCTTTTGCAAGCAGCTTTTACAATATCACACGAGGAGAGCGCTCCTGTCTTTTTTTGTCTCCCTTCCCCCAACTGGAGATCTGGGGCCAGTATATCTACTGATCACCTAACCTCCGGTCCCTCTCTCAGGTATCATTCGCATCTGTAGCTGACATGGAAGACAACTGAGGTGGTCTTTGGAAGACTGGAGCCAAGCAATGCAGACATCGAGTTCTAACTCACACTTTTTAAGATGCTGCTCCTCAGTAGGAGTCCAATGGTCAAGGAGCACTGAGTGATAAAGCCCCTGCAGGTCCCCATCATACTTGAAAGGCATGGAGAGTCTCAGCCTAGAAGAAGGTAGACACACCGAAGAAGCAGGAGGAGCCATAGGAACTTGATTCTGCTGCTGAGTAGTCATCAGTTGCTGCAACATGGGGGTGACTTGTTCGAGTTGCTGACCTTGCATGGCAATCTACTGGGACTGCTGGGCCACAATGGTGGCAAGATCAGCCAGGCCAGGCAGTGGAACCTTGGCGGGATGCATGGCTGGATCTTAATGTCAGGATCGGTGGTAGAGACCCTCTGTATCACAGCGCACGATGACGTAGGCCGACACCTGGGAGAAGAGTCTAAGTGCTACCCGGTTTTCACCAGAGCCTGCTGCAAAGTAGGTTGGACTTGCTGCGGCGAGATACAACCAGGTCACTCCACAAACGCGTCCTCGTCAGCTGGGACGGCCAAGGTGAGGTACAGAGTCGTAGAGCAGAATTGTAGTCTGGGACAGGCAGGAGGTCAGGACAGGCAGCCCGGAATCAGAGTCGGGGATGTAGCAGAAGGTCAGGTCAGGCAGCACAGAAACGAAGTCAGGAACAGAACCAGGGTCACAACAGGAAATTTCAATACTGACAAGAAGCTCTCTAAGGCACAAGGCACGAAGATCCAGCGGGGTGTGCAGGAAGAGGCTGGCTTATAACAGATTCCAGGAATGTTCAGCACCAATCAATGGTGTGCTGGCCCTTTAAACCTTTGGGAGCTGGTGCGCGCGCACCCTAGGAGGTGGGGACGCGCGTGACAGACCGCCAGAACCAGAGCGAGAGCGAGGATGGGTAAATTAGCACCCGTGAGCACGGAAGCACCAGTCACACATGGTGCTCCCGTCACACTTTCATTTCAAGGATGATCTATTTAGA
This sequence comes from Engystomops pustulosus, assembly GCA_019512145.1. NCBI lineage: Eukaryota > Metazoa > Chordata > Amphibia > Anura > Leptodactylidae > Engystomops > Engystomops pustulosus. Next base: position 171,060,909 of record CM033641.1, read on the forward strand.
TCTGATCTTCACATTTACTACATTTGTAATTGCCTTTTGATGACCATTTGCATATTTGTAATTAAGAGTGACTTTAAAAACACAAAGTTCAAATTATTACCTTGGATTTTGTGTTTTTTTAAGATTTGTTTTAAGGAGAATGTATAAATTAGTGTGTTTTATTTTTATTTTTGCTAAAAAAAATGCAAATTGTTATTATTTTCAACAAACATAACCAACACAATGTTAAAAATCAAAACATGCGATTAATAAAATAAACCACATATATTTATGATTAAAGACAAATTAGAATAAAAATAAAACGCAAACAAAAGAACATGGAGACATTTATTACAACATAAAAAGACTGTTAAATCATGCACATACATTAGAACAAGGTCTATATAAATACACCATTTCAAAAACAAAAAAAAAAGTTTTATTTTTACCTCCTATCCACAGCATAGTGGATAACAATATGATCAATGGGGGTTTACCATTCTCACTAATGAATGAGGCGGCAAGTTGAGCATGCATCCGACTGTTTTATTTGATGACTATGCCAGAAGTTGCCAAACGCTGTTATGGGCAATACATGAGAATGCTAAAGATACCTGAGTTCTGTGCTTGGCAATATCTGACAATCCCATAGTATTAAATGGAGTGGCAGGACATACTCTGGACTTGAAGTTCCATTTATTAGCGCCAACTGGACCTTAGTCTCATGGAGATATTTGATTAGATAATGTTAATAGTAGATGATAACTATATAACTTGTTATTTAGAATAAAAAGACCAGTGGTACAGCAGTGGTAGGCTGAACACTGGACAGATTCAGTGGAATAAGCTCCCTTTCCGATCACAAGTTTCATTACCTTACTTCTTTGATGCACAGTGCTTTATAAAAATATGACTGAAATGTGACTGAAAAGTTCAACACAAGTTAATGTAGACCTTTGACAGTACTTTTCAGTGTCATACTCACATCACATTTTCAAAGATAACATTAACCAGCATGTTGAGCTACGAGCCAATAACCCAACCACGATGCCAGACACACACCTATTTGGCCTGTGATAAGAAATCATTACTGGCCTTCTGCAATGGTCGCAACTGATAAGACACTTTGGGCGGGAAGGAAAATTTGCAGTGGACACTCCTTTTTTTTCAAAATACAAGCAGTTTTGTAAAAACTGAGCAAAGCTCTGTGGGAACAAGACCAGAGCAACAATATCAGTAGCAATGGGTGACGCTGAAAAGGACCATCATTATTCAGAGCCTTCTGGACCCCCTCCCCCAGCAATTGTGCACCATGAAGAAAAACAAGAGAGTCCAGGTAAATTATGTGTGTGAACGTGGCTTATATGTTTGTATATGCACCTAGTTCTACTGTAAGACTAAAATGAAACTGAACACTTTTCTGTAACTGTTGTTTCATTAGTATAAGCTTTGTATAAGCAAAGTATAAATCAAGTATAAATACATCTACCACATGTAGTTATCCATTTCCTGAAACAAAACATGGAATGATAAAATTCATGTCATTTTTACAAGGCAGACAAAAGCTGACATTTTTCCTATTGTACATATAGTGCTGGAGCGTTTTGGTTTTAGTGTGTTTGAATGACAGTTCATGTTTAATCACCTTCCTGGTCCATGTTTTTTATAAAGTGTAACTCTTATCTTGTAATCCACATGTTACATTAAACCCTGCAAATTATTATACTTTCACGGGTTCGATCTTACATTATACTAAGTATTTTGCTATGTACTTAATGTTGAAACTGGTCTAACAATGAAGAGCTATAGCAGGGAATATGAACTCTTCCAGTAGGGGGTGCTATAACAAAGGCACCTAGATCTAACAGCATGCTGGTTATGACAGCAATAGAAATAGCTTTCCAGTATCTTACTATAATATTGAATAATAATCTTCAGTATCCTACCATATAATACTAATTAATAATAAATGCTATAATTTCTGCAAAAATATGACAAAATGAATTTTCAGATCTGAATTCTTTTTATATAAAATGTGACATAATTTCTAGTCATACTGACACTGTAGAATAGGTGTGACAATTCTTGTTTGTTCTTTTCAGCTTATTAATAATTATTTTTATATCTAATGCTCTCTGACCAATTGATCTAAAATACATACCTATACTATTGACAGCACACTACAACACAAGGTCCATAGGTCCATAGTGCAGTTTTGTTTGCTGCTAGACTGAATATTGTAGCTAGGAAGATAAGGGGCATGGATACCAGTTGTTGCATAGCTGCATGAATTGACCCTTTATATATAATCAGTGAACAGAAGAAGGTGTACCAAGAGATAAAACAGGGGTGTAACTAAACAATCTCACCATTTTAGCTAGCTGTAGGTGGAGCCTTTATCTGTGGACGCTTAAAATGTGTATGAATAAGAACAATGTAATATAGTTAATGGGTGCATATTAACACAAAGACAGTGTTACAATGTCTCATATATGGAAAAACTTGCAATTTGAATTGTAACTTGTTTCTTTATCCTGTACTCAAAATAGTTCAGCTTAGAATTTTTTTTCTTGATACAATTTTAGGGCATTTATCAAATAGCCAGAGAAGAGAGAAATACAGGGCAACCTCACAGCAGGACAAAGACTGTATTGTGCACTACATAAAGGTTTACATTTATACTGTATACAAATGGCATTTCATAAAAATCTTAAAGATTCAGGTATTTTGAACTAACCCACTTGGTTATGAGTCTGCTGTGAACGGGCAGGGGGGAATTTCATGAAAAGTTGCCCTTTTTCACTGAAAACACTTGAGCATTTTTGCTTTACTATTTTCTAAACACCCACATACACTCCCATGCAAGTAACACACATATCTCCAGCCACATCTTCATTTACAGAGGATGTGTGAACAGGCCCGAATAGAGTCCTAGTGGTAGGTCCCACATCATGCAAACATTTATGGCATTTCAGAAAATATTTGGAATTGGCGCTGGTGTATAGTGTAAATATTGATGGTGTTGCTGGTAACAATAGATGGTGACCTGCACCCAATCTACAATATGCATCACTTAAGAAGGGAACCACTAAAAACAATTATTCAAATAAAACATGATACCTGCGCCAACAAGAATTAAAATTAATATACTCTGAATGTACATAGAATAACGCAGCAATGATACCTACAATGCATTCATAGGTCCGAACAAGAAATCTACTCCTCGGTGTCTATATGGCAGTAAATTAATTTGCGGTCAGTCACACCTAGTGCAGTGATGCAAGTTTATATGGTGTATGTTGGTACCTGTATCAAAGCTGCAGTTGCCGCCAACTGTGACATCTATACAGCAGAAGTGTGACATATGTATGGCATATCCATTCAATATCCTTTTTTTAGGCACCCTTTTAAATAAAGGAGATAGCTCAAAGCAGACATCCATTTTAAAAATATTTTAGTGCGTACAGTCAGATGTTCGATGTTCATAAGGTGAATTTGAAAAAAGCACACAATCCTTGTGGGTAAATTTCTGGAAGTAAAAGCAATCACACTTATCGGCGATAGGATGAGTACAGTACAATTAGAGCACTACCTTTCCAATATATGCATGATGACATGCAAATGCCATTTAAAGTGGTTATCCCTTATCATTGGCTGTTCCACTATGACCATCTATGGCCAACAACTATGCATCAATGGCTCTGCTGTTACTTGTGCACTTACTGTAGCAGGCTCCAAACAAGGGAAAGTGATCCCTTATGTGCGACCTGTCTGATATTGGTGTGTGAGCACCACCCACACCACCGATGTCAATAGAAAGTGATTGCCCAGGCCTCAAACACGGGCAGGAATAGGACCTTCTCTATAATTCGCAGAACTGGCAATCTGCCTGCCCACAGCTCGATGCATGCACCAGCCATGAGCATGAACACACAGAAAGTAATGTGTTAGGTTATGCATCAGGCAGCTTCCGGGAATGACCAGAAAGGAGGGTCTACTTTTACATTTTTTAATTCCATTTTCCTTTTTGGATACAAGTCCCTCTTTTATACTTAAAAGCTTTGTGATTGTTGCATTTATATTTTGTATCATACAGTACACATGATGTTTAATATATAACTCTAACTGATTTGTACCTCTTGAAAGTAATCTCATATCTCTTTCTATCATATTTCCTCATTTTCAATTCCAGTGATTAAATGCCATATAAAAATGTAAAATAACAGCAAAGTAAAAAATCTCATCTTTACTGGTCTTACTTCATCAATTGTTGTTATTTAAATAAGTTCTAAGCAGCTATTTATGTAGGCCAAAAATATATTCTCTGGTTTTAAAAGCATAACAGATCCATAGTGAATTAGCAGGATGACTTGAAATACAATGCTTGGATACATTGAGTTAAACCAAATCTATGCTTTCACAGTAAAGCAAAACAACAGCAAAACTGTGTTAAAGTACACAATGAAAACTATTCCATTGTTAATGGCTGCTTTTGCAGACATTTAGATGGTTACTTTAAGTAAAAGTTTTCCTTATACATTGAGTGGTAACGTTATTATAGTGGCTGCACCTAATATACTGCCAATCTTGGATTCCTGAAAAAATAATGGCCATCACAGGCTCAGCCTGTATTATTCTATACTATTAGGTAATGATATTCATATATAGTATTATAATTATCATTTTGTACATTGCCAAAAGCAAGACCACAGGATTGAGATTTGATGCTATTTTACATTTTTTTTAATATGTGGACCTTTTCTTACAGGGGTTGAAAATGAGGAGTTTGCATGTTTTGGCAACTGTGAATCTTAGAAAGAGGTAAGGATTGCTTTTGTGGAGGTACATGGTTATGATAGTATGATAGGATATATATACAGTGACTATAAAAAAAGTCTTCACATTCCAGATGCAGCATATCCTTTCTACCTATTCTCAAAGTAGAGAATGGGGTGCAGTCTCTAAACTCATCCACAAGCCTGCCACCGACCTACAAGCCTCACAAACCCTAAAGGCTAAGGACTTCTGGCAGACAATCCCTATACTGAATGGGTATACAGAAAAGATGACAGCAACCAAAGATTAACAGGGATAAACAGAGACCAGGGGGCATGAATGGGGTTCTCTGAGTTGGATATCTTCTCTGCTGTTCTAGAGGGGTTGTGGATAAGTATAACCACTACACATTCTCTAGAATTGCAATTGTGTTCTTGCGATCTGGAAGGAAGCAGGAAGACTCACCCACACCCTATGCCAATCCAATATACAGCTTTCCCCTCGACTGGCTCTTTAATTTGACTCCTTCCCTAAAACTCAAATATAATATCATTTCTTATATTCTACTCTCTACTAAACTAATCCTGACTAGGCACTGGCAGCGTCCCCACTGCCCACAAATCCCCAAAGCAATTAAAGTGGTTTACTCTACATATAGCTTTGAAAATCTCTTGTTTACGGATATAACACTATTTCAACAACCTATAGTCACTCAGACAGCCCCCTTCATGCCCCCTGGTCTCTTATACTCCCTGTTGTTCTTTGGTTCAAGGTAATCTACCATCAAAATCTTCTTATATATGTTATTCATGGCCTCCTTCCCTCTAACATAACATAAATAAATAAATGCTAACAAGCCAAAAAGGCTCTGAGGGGCGTTACCAGAGCCTCTCCATGCTGTAGCGTCACAAACTGTTACACTGTGCAGAAGCATTTCCCCCTCCCACTGTGTGAGATTACAGCAGGCGGAGGGATGGGGGGAAGTGCTGAGGGAGCAGTGGGAGACATGCTTCTACACAGCATGGAAGGGTAACACTCCCGGAGCCCTCTTGGCTCATTAGCATATATTTTTTAAGTGATTTTTGAAGGAAGGAGGTCATGAATAACAAATATAAGAATATTCCCACATCTGGTTTATCATGTCTGATTTTTTTAATGATATTTTTCGTTTTAGTACTTTAGAACTTTTTAGTTAATCATTTCATTGGAGCTAGCCAATTGTGATACAATTTATCCAACTGTTTTCCTCTGCTAAGTCTTCTCACACCTATTAAAATTTTAATGTCTTTTGAATAAAATGAAACCAAGATGAACCATGTTACAACTCTTTTCACTTTTAATGTGACCTCTGATGTAAATAATTCAATTGAAAATCAAACTGAAATATTTTAGGGTAAAAAAAATAGAATCAAGAACTAAAATAATGGGGCACATTTACTTACCGTTCCTGTGCGTTCCCTGATCCAGAGTGTCCGAAGAGAATAAACTCCGGATCACAAAGATCGTGTGCCCAATTTCCTGCATGTGTCGCTTCCCTGATCAGGTCCGCTGAAGTTCACTTTTTTTCTTTGTGAGGGCATTGTCTCGTGACACAATTTTACTGTTTAATCCCGCGCACAGTCCAAATCTGTCGGAACGTCCGACGGCCCGTCCCCCGATTTCGGTTGCAAGCAAGCCGGCGCCAATGCGGCAAAATTCGATTGCACAATCCACTTCCCCAGCGGTATGATCCCCAAAACCTTTGGAAAACACGACTGAAATGCGGCCGCAGGACCCTTAATAAATAAGCCCCAATGTGTTGCATCAATATATTTATCATACTAATTGAAATGAAAGGTATAACACAGTGTCCTCTACTGACAATATAACAGCAGCTGAACTTGTCCCCCTCTCCCAGCAAAGTGACTTCTAAACCTTATCCAGAGAACAACTTCAGAAATGTGACCTGGGAACTGTGAATTTGTGTACCATGAGACCCACCAGGGCATTGGGCCTCAGAAAGACACCCAAAAGGAACATATATTGAATATTATTTTTATTAAGATTATGGTGATAAAATATACACATGTAAAAAGACAATATGGATAAATTATCCATTGGTCATTATTGCAACAAAAAAGGGACATATAGGGGCACATTTACTTACGCTTCCATGCGCGTTTCCCGAGGTGCAATCCCCAACGAGAATGCACAGCTGGTGCGATTCACTTTCATCCTGCGCCCGATATCCTGCATGTGTCGCTTCCACGCTCAGGTCCGCCGGAGTTCACCATGTTCTTCCCGGTGCATGTAAGTGCTTGGCATGCCCCCCGGATTTGTGTTGCATGAAAGCCGGTGCGCCAAAATCCGGTCGGAATGACGGAATGCCCCATAATCTTCTACTGAAGCATATATTGGAAACATTACAATAATCCACTTTGACATTATAAGCTACTTTAATACAGGCATTTTGGGATACATCTAGCAAAATCTGACATTTAATAATAACTATAAAAATGTATTCATTTCAAAGAACTGTAATTGGTAAAGTTTATATAAATGTATGTTTATGCTTTCTGCAGTACCTATAAGAAGACGTTTAAGAGATCGAGAAATGTTAAAAAGGAAGAAAGAAGAGGCTCAAGAGAAAGATACTTACCAGTGGGTTTTTGGGTAAATTTTCATGGGAAACCTTGTATTTGAAGCTACAAATTAATATTAAATTATTTAGAAAATACATATAAATAGGGGATCTATTAAAATGTACTTTAATGTTATGATATGCCATATAATATTCATAGTTAATCTGCTAGAATTGGTACATATATAGGATCTGGATTGAATTATTGAAAATTTTCAGTCAGATTGGTTAAGCTTTAAAGGGAACCTGTCACCAGGGACCTCATTTTTACTAAAGACAGGTTGTAGAAGCCTATACAGCTGCATTGCAAATATACCTTTCTCCCTTTTGTAAGCATTTGTATTAAAATATAATTATGTGTCTTAAATTACCTGGCTACCTGACAAAATCATCTGCTAACTCCCAAGGGTTGGCTTTGGTTTGGATGCATTTCAACAAACAACAGGTGACTTGTCTGTGCTGCAAACTCCAGAACACCCCTTTAATTAGTTTCCAGTATATCAGTCATACCTCTAAAACAATGAAGTCTCATTTTCCACAACATTTTGAGAAATAGTCTGGATTAAAACATATAAAATGAATTATGCTTGTTAGCAATAGACAAAGTAGTAGAGATTATGGCATTTGTTACATTTTTTTGCTAATATTATTAAAAACAAATAATTAAAAAATACTTCCTAACATTAGAGAGAAGACTAGCACCAAACGCCAAAGAAAAACGAAGGGATCCGGACGTGGGAGGAGAAAGCAAGTCAAAGAACCTGAGCTAGAACCCCAACCTGAACCAGAACAGGAACCAGTTCATGAAGTCCAACAAGATCAAATGCCAGAAGAGGAACACTTGGAAACAGAGGCAGAAAATAAATTTGAGTTACTGTCTGATGTACCACAAGTGCATGTTGAGCATGAGCAAGAGCAAAAACCTCTGGTCCATCAGGAAGATTCAGTGGCGACTGGGACTAAAGAAGAGCCTGCTGAGGTGACTCTTCTAATACATGAGGAGGCGGATGGACATTTACCACAGGAGACTTCTTCCTTGCTAAAAGGTAATCTCTTGTTCTAACAAGAAACTAATTAAAATAAAGCAAAGTTACGCTTCTCATTTCCAATTAATCATGTATGTTTGATATTAAATTGATCTGATTATCTTTATGGTTCTATTCATTTGATTTGTCATATGTAATATAAAAATTGTATCTTTGATTTTCTATGTTAACAATATTATAATATATTTCAGATTTTTTTTTATTCAATAAATTACTTAGTTCTATGGTATCCAAAAGTCTTGCACACATGGTTTAGCCATTAAAAAAATATGATTTACCTGTTCCTATGATCCCTGCACACTATTTTTTCTCCTGAAAAATTTTGTTATATGCCGAAATGACAACAACCATAACAGCTTGCACAGTAGGTTGTGTGTAGTCAATACCACCTACTCCTTACCAGCGCTCCTCCACATCCGCCAGCTGCTTATTGAACCTCTTAGCTCATAGCACAGACTGGGAAGCAGATCATTTTACACTCCTTTACTTCTCCCAGCCATGCTGCATGATGTAGTTCATCATGTGAGCAGGCACAGGGGACATCTGCCATGCTCTAGCCTCTGAAATCTGAGTGCAAGGAGGATCTGATTGATTCCTCTGCCCTACCCCACCGCTTCCCACTTCTCTACAACATGGGGGATGTAGCCCTATGTAGGACTATGTTTATGGATGTGTCATCACATCACGTACCATTGGGTGGATGACTCAAAGCAATCTAGTATAACTATACTTTGATAACAAACCATTCTTACCAGTGGTCACCATTTAGTTTTACATATGCCCACAGTAAGGAAATTACAGGCGGTCCCTGCCTTAAGGACACCCAACTTACAGAGGACCCCTTGTTACAGACGGACCTCTCTGACCACTGTGACCTCTTCATTGTTTGTAGAACTAATCCTAGTGGAACCTCTTCCATGGTATAGTATGTCAATAGAATCTGATAATTGGGAGTGACTGCTACATAAACTGCCACTCATTTATAAAAGACCAGGACTGAAGTTACTTTCTTCTTAAATGAAAAACTGTCATTAAGAAACTGGAGGAAAAAAAGCTAATTGGAATAATCTGCTTAGCTACTGAATTGCACCTCTCTGATGTCTGATGTATAGACAACACTGCAAGACATAATTGTAGAAACAAAATAGCCAGCAAATACACCAGTATAAGATCAAATAGATTTCTTCTTTAAGTCCATGAGACATACAGCAATAATCAACAACAAACAGCATGTTAGGAAGAGTATCCAAGATTGGTTAATACTATCAAATCTATTTCATATTGGAATTATTGTTGTATGGCTCATGGACCTAAAGGGGCATTCCCATCTGAACATTCGCATTGTATGTATCCAGATGGGAATACCTCTTTAATAAAGAAGAAACTTGTAAGATCTTATACTGGTGGATTTGCAGGCCATGTTGTTTCTACAATTAAGAAACTTCACTCAAATCTGCAAAGGATGCTATGGAGAAAATATTACTGAGCAGATTGATACATTGTTTTTGTGGGAAAAAACAAGAAGATTTTTTTTCATTTATATCTTTGCTCTAACTATTCTTGGAATAAGCCAACTAGTCATCCTATAAGTGACTGACAGCTGTATGACTGTACATACAGAAATAGCTGCCAATCACTGATAACTGCCAAGAAGATGGGCTACCAATCGCAGATACTGCCTCATGCTTACTTTAGAGGACAATACATTTTAATGTTTCTAGATTTTTGTTCTGATTAAATTCTCACTTTATTATGTATAACAACTTATTTTTCATTTGTAGATAAAGAAGAGGCAGCAGAGTCTCATCCTGTGCCCGATACTGAAGTAACAGGTTTACCTGACGTGTTTGCCTTTCCTCTGGATCAAGAACAAGTGGAGCATCAGTACTACACACCACTACTTTAACTTGACTGTTACAAGGTTTTCTATATTATATAAAAGTTATATTTTTAGTATTCAATATTTCTGAATAAATATAGATGAAGTCTATAATCTATAGCACAAACTTTGTCAAGTTAGTATCACTTCCAATGATTGACATTTAATAAAAAGATTTCTGTTTATGTTAAACATTTGTTATGTGATTACATTTTACCGTATATAATTGAGTATAAACCGCCCCAAAAATAAGCCAAGGTATTATATGTTTTGCGCCACCCTTGGTGAATTAACATAAAATAAAAATACTTATCCTAAGGACACCAATACTGTTGAAACAAAAAGGGGAAGTTTAGACCATCATTCCAAGTGCAGGAGCTCCAGTGATAATTTGGCAGCCCAGAACGTGTGCCAACAGGAAGGTTCCTTCATGCCCTCTCTGGCACGTGTGCCAGAGGCTCGCCACAGCTGCAGTGGAATCTCATAAGATGAGTGGTGAAGATTATGCTGAAAAACTCAGCTTATACTCGAGTGTATACACTCACTTTATTAGGTACACCATGCTAGTAACGGGTTGGACCCCCTTTTGCCCTGACCTTCCAATATATGCATAGATGACAGGCAAATGCCATTTAAAGTGGTTATCCCTTATCTTGGCTGTTTCCACTATGAACCATCTTGGCCAAACACCTATGCATCAATGCTCTTGCTGTTTAACTTGTGACACTTAATGTAGACAGGCCATCCAAACAATGGAAAGATGATCCCTTATGTGCGCCGTCTGATATTGGTGGTGAGCACCACCCACACCACGATGTCAATAGGAAAGTGATTGCCAGAAAGGCCTACAAACACGAGGCAGGAATAGGACTTCTCTATAATTCGCCAGACAGCACTGGCAATCTTGCTGCCCACAGCATCGATTCATGCACCACGCATGAGCATGAACACACAGAAAGTAATGTGTTAGTTTATGCATCAGGGCAGCTTCCGGGAATGACCAGAAAGGGGGTCTACTTTTCACATTTTTTAATTCCATTTTCTTTTGGTACAAGTCCCCCCTCTTTTATACTTAAAAGCCTTTGTGGAATTGTTGCATTTATATTTTGTCATCACAGTACACTGATGTTTAATATATAACTCATAATGATTGTACCTCTGGACCCCCCCACAGCCACATAGCATATCTCCTCCTACTCATATTTCCTCATTTCAATTCCAGTGATTAAAAGGCAATATAAAAATGTACAAATAACAGCAGCAAGTAAAAAATCTCACTCTTTACTGAGTCTTTGACTTCATCACATTGTTATTTATTAATAAGTTCTCTAAGCAGTAGCTATTATGTTAGGCCAAAATATATCTCATGGTTTTTAAAAGCATAAAGATCCATTATGAAATAGCAGGAGACTTGAACACCATCTTGGATACATGGGGAAGTTTTTAAAATTTAACCAATCTATGCTTTCACAAGTAAAGCAAAACAACAGCAAAACTGTGTATTAAGTACACAATGAAAACCATTCCATTGTTAATGGCTGCTTTGCAGACATTTAGATGGTTACTAAGTAAAAGTTTTCCTATACATTGAGTGGTAACGTTATTTAGTGGCTGCACCTAATTACTGCCACTGGATTCTGAAAAAAATAATGGCCATCACAGGCTCAGCCTGTATTATTCGATACTATTAGGTAATGATATCAATATAGTATTATAATTATCATTTTGTACATTGCCAAAAGCAAGACCACACGGATTGAGATTTGATGCTATTTTACATTTTTTAATATGTGGGACCTTTTCTTACAGGGGTTGAAAATGAGGAGTTTGCATGTTTTGGCACTGTGAATTTAGAAAGGGTAGGATTGCTTTGTGGAGGTACAGGTTATGATAGTAGATAGGGATATATATACAGTGACTATAAAAAAAGTCTTCACATTCCACGATGCAGCATATCCTTTCTACCATTCTCAAAGTAGAGAATGGGGTGCAGTCTCTAAAAAACCTCCACAAGCCTGCACCGACTACAAGCTCACAAACCCTAAAGGCTAAGGACTTCTGGCAGAATCCCTATATGAATGGGTATACAGAAAAGATGACAGCAACAAAGATTAACAGGGATAATAAACAGAGACCCGGGGGCATGAATGGGGTTCTCTGAGTTGGATATCTTCTCTGTGTTCTAGAGGGGTTGTGTTAAGTATAACCACTACACATTCTCTAGAATTGCATGTGTCTTGCGATCTGGAAGGAAGCAGGAAGACTCACCCACACCCTATGCATCCAATATACAGCTTTCCCTCGACTGGCTCTTTAATTTGACTCCTTCCCTAAACACATCAAAAAATATAAATAGCAATTTCTTATATTTTACTCCTACTAAACTAATCTGACTAGGCAACTGGCAGCGTCCCACTGCCCACAATCCCCAAAGCAATTAAAGTGGTTTACTCTACATATAGCTTTGAAACTCTCTGTTTCGGATATAACACTATTCAACAACCTTAGTCACTCAGACCGCCCCTTCATGCCCCCACTGGTCTCTTATACACCGTGGTCTTGGTTCAAGGTAATCACCATCAAAATCTTCTTATAGTTATTCATGGCCTCCTTCCCTCTAACATAACATAAATAAATAAAATGCTAACAAGCCAAAAAGGCTCTGAGGGGCGTTACCAGAGCCTCTCCATGCTTGTAGGTCACAAACTGTTAACACTGTGCAGAAGCTTTCCCCCTTCCACTGTGTGAGATTAAAGCAGGCGGAGGGATGGGGGAAGTGGCTGAGGAGCAGCAGTGGGAGACATGCTTCTACACAAGCATGGAAGGGTAACACTCCCGGAGCCCTCTTGGCTCATATGCATATATTTTTTTAAGTAGTGATTTTGAAGAAGAAGGAGGTCACTGAATAACACAATAAGAATATTCCCACATCTGGTTATCATGTCTGATTTTTTTTAATGATATTTTCGTTTAGTACTTTAGAACTTTTTAGTTAATATTTCATTGGAGCTAGCCAATTGTGATACAATTATCCAAGTTTTCCTTGCTAATCTTCTCACCACCTATTAAATTTAATGTCTTTGAAAAAATGAAACCAAGATGAACATGTTACAACTCTTTTCACTTTTAGTGACCGCTGATGTAAATAATTCAATTGAAAATCAAACTGAAATATTTTAGGGTAAAAAAAAATAGAATCAAGAACTAAAATAATGGGGCACATTACTTACCGTTTCCGTGCGTTCCCTGATCCAGAGTGTCCGAAGAGAAGAAATAAACCTCCGGATCACCAAAGATCGTGTGCCCAATTTCCGCATGTGTCGCTTCCCTGATCAGGGTCCGCTGAAGTTCACTTTTTTTTCTTTGTGAGGGCATTGTCTCGTGACACAATTTTACTGTTTAATCCGCGCACAGTCCAAATCTGTCGGAACGTCCGACGGCCAGTCCCCGATTTCGGTTGCAAGCAAAGCCGGCGCCAATGGGCCAAAAATTCGATTGCACAATCCACTCCCAGCGTGTATGATCCCCAAAACCTTTGGAAAACACGACTGAAATGCGGGCCGCAGGACCCTTAATAAATAAGCCCCAATGTGTTGCATCAATATATTATTCATACTAATTGAAATGAAAGGTATAACACAGGTCCTCTACTGACATATAAAAGCAGCTGAACTTGTCCCCCTCTCCCAGCAAAGTGGACTTCTAAACCTTATCCAGAGAACAACTTCAGAAATGTGACCTGGGAACTGTGAATTTGTGTACCATGAGACCCACCAGGGCATTGGGCCTCAGAAAGACACCCAAAAGGAACATATATTGAATATTATTTTTATAAGATTATGGTGATAAAATTAAACATGTAAAAAGACAATATGGATAAATTATCCATTGGTCATTATTGCAACAAAAAAGGGACATATAGGGGCACATTTACTTCGGTCCATGCGGTTTCCCGAGGTGCAACCCCCAACGAGAATGCACAGCTGGTGGCGATTCACTTTCATCCTGCGCCGATATCCTGCATGTGTCGCTTCCACGCTCAGGTCCGCCGGAGTTCACCATGTTCTTCCCGGTGCATGTAAGTGCTTGGCATGCCCCCCGGATTGTGTTGCATGAAAGCCGGTGCGCCAAAATCCGTCGGAATGACGGAATGCCCCATAATCTTCTACTGAAGCATATATTGGAAACATTACAATAATCCACTTTGACATATAAGCTACTTTAATACAGGCATTTTGGGATACATCTAGCAAAACTGACATTTAATAATAACTATAAAAAATGTATTCATTTCAAAGACTGTAATTGGTAAAGTTTATATAAATGTATGTTATGCTTTCTGCAGTACCTATAAGAAGACGTTTAAGAGATCGAGAAATGTTAAAAAAAGGAGAAAGAAGAGGCTCAAGGAAAGATATTACCAGGGGTTTTTGGGAAATTTTCATGGGAAACCTTGTATTTGAAGCTACAAATTAATATTAAATTATTTAGAAATACATATAAAATAGGGGATCTATTAAAATGTACTTTAATGTATTGATATGCCATATAATATTCATAGTTAATCTGCTAGAATTGGTACATATATAGGATCTGGATTGAATTATTGAAAATTTTCAGTCAGATTGGTTAAGCTTTAAAGGGAACCTGTCACCAGGGACCTCATTTTTTCTAAAGACAGGTTGTAGAAGCCTATCAAGCTGCATTGCAATATACCTTTCTCCCTTTTGTAAGCATTTGTATTAAAATATAATTATGTGTTCTTAAATTACCTGGCTACCTGACAAAATCATCTGCTAACTCCCAAGGGTTGGCTTGGTTGTGATGCATTTCAACAAACAACAGGTGACTTGTCGTGCTGCAAACTCCAGAAACACCCCTTTAATTAGTTTCCAGTATATCAGTCATACCTCTAAAACAATGAAGTCTCATTTTCACAACATTTTGAGAAATAGTCTGGATTTAAAACATATAAATGAATTATGCTTGTTAGCAATAGACAAAGTAGTAGAGATTATGGCATTTGTTACATTTTTTGCTAATATTATTAAAAACAAATAATATAAAAAATACTTCCTAACATTAGAGAGAAGACTAGCACCAAACGCCAAAGAAAAACGAGGGATCCGGACGTGGGAGGAGGAGAAAGCAAGTCAAAGAACCTGAGCTAGAACCCCAACCTGAACCAGAACAGGAAAATCATGAAGTCCAACAAGATCAAATGCCAGAAGAGGAACACTGGAAACAGAGGCGCAGAAAATAAATTTGAGTTACTGTCTGATGTACCACAGTGCATGTTGAGCATGAGCAAGAGCAAAAACCTCTGGTCCATCAGGAAGATTCAGTGGCGACTGGGACTAAAGAAGAGCCTGCTGAGGTGACTCTTCTAATACATGAGGGGCGGATGGAATTTACCACAGGAGACTTCTTCCTTGCTAAAAGTAGGTCATCTCTTGTTCTAACAAGAAACTAATTAAAATAAAGCAAAGTTACGCTTCTCATTTCCAATTAATCAGTATGTTTGATATTAAATTGATCTGATTATCTTTATGGTTCTATTCATTGATTTGTCATATGTAATATAAAAAATGTATCTTTGATTTTCTATGTAACAATATATAATATATTTCAGATTTTTTTTATTCAAAAATTACTTAGTTCTATGGTATCCAAAAGTCTTGCACACATGGTTTAGCCATTAAAAAAATATGATTTACCTGTTCCTATGATCCCTGCACACTATTTTTTCTCCTGAAAAATTTGTATATGCGAAATGACAACAACCATAACAGCTTGCACAGAGGTTGTGTGGTAGTCAATACCACCTACTCCTTACCAGCGCTCCTCCACACTCCGCCATGCGTTATTGAACCTCTTAGCTCATAGCACAGACTGGGAAGCAGATCATTTTACACTCCTTTACTTCTCCCAGCCATGCTGCATGATGTAGTTCATCATGTGAGCAGGCACAGGGGACATCTGCCATGCTCTAGCCTCGAAATCTGAGTGCAAGGAGGATCTGATTGATTCCTCTGCCCTACCCCACCCGTCCCACTTCTCACAACATGGGGGATGTAGCCCTATGTAGGACTATGTTTATGGATGTGTCATCACATCACGTACCATTGGGTGGATGACTCAAAGCAATCTAGTATAACTATACTTTGATAACAAACCATTCTTACCAGTGGTCACCATTTGTTTACATATGCCCACAGTAAGGAAATTACAGGCGGTCCCCGCCTTAAGGACACCCAACTTACAGAGGACCCCTTGTTACAGACGGACCTCTCTGACCACTGTGACCTCTTCATTGTTTGTAGAACAATCCTAGTGGAACCTCTTCCATGGTAGTAGTATGTCAATAGAATCTGATAATTGGGAGTGACTGCTACATAAAATGCCACTCATTATAAAAGACCAGGACTGAAGTTACTTTCTTTAAATGAAAACTGTCATTAAGAAACTGGAGGAAAAAAAGCTAATTGGAATAATCTGCTTAGCTACTGAATTGCACCTCTCATGTCTGATGTATATAGACAACACTGCAAGACATAATTGTAGAAACAAAATAGCCAGCAAATACACCAGTATAAGATCAAATAGTTTCTCTTAAGTCCATGAGACATACAGCAATAATCAACAACAAACAGCATGTTAGGAAGAGTATCCAAGATTGGTTAACTATCAAATCTATTTCATATTGGAATTATGTTGTATGGCTCATGGACCTAAAGGGGCATCCACATGAACATTCGCATGTATGTATCCAGATGGGAATACCTCTTTAATAAAGAAGAAACTTGTAAGATCTTATACTGGTGATTTGCAGGCCATGTTGTTTCTACAATAAGAAACTTCACTCAAATCTGCAAAGGATGCATGGAGAAAATATTACTGAGCAGATTGATACATTGTTTTTGTGGGGAAAAACACGAAGATTTTTTTATTTATATCTTTGCTCTAACTATTTTTGGAATAAGCCAATAGTCATCCTATAGTGACTGACAGCTGTATGACTGTAATACAGAAATAGCTGCCAATCACTGATAAAATGCCAAGAAGATGGGTACCAATCGAGATACTGCCTCATGCTTACTTTAGAGGACAATACATTTTAATTTCTAGATTTTTGTTCTGATTAATTTCATTTATTATGTATAACAACTTATTTTTCATTTGTAGATAAAGAAGAGGCAGCAGAGTCTCATCCTGTGCCCGATACTGAAGTAACAGGTTTACCTGACGTGTTTGCTTTCCTCTGGATCAAGAACAAGTGGAGCATCAGTACTACAACCCACTACTTTAACTGACTGTTACAAGGTTTTCTTTTATTAAAAGTTATATTTTTAGTATTCAATATTTCTGAATAATATAGATGAAGTCTATATCTATAGCACAAACTTTGTCAAGTTAGTATCACTTCCAATGATTGACATTTAATAAAAGATTTCTGTTTATGTTAAACATTTGTTATGTGATTACATTTTACCGTATATAATTGAGTGTATAAACCGCCCCAAAAATAAGCCAAGGTATTATATGTTTTGCGCCACCCTTGGTGAATTAACATAAATAAAAATACTATCCTAAGGACACCAATACGTTGAAAAAAAGGGAAGTTTTAGACCATCATTCCAAGTGCAGGAGCTCCAGTGATAATTTGGCAGCCCAGAACGTGTGCAACAGGAAGGTTCTTCATGCCCTCTCTGGCAGTGTGCCAGAGGCTCGCCACAGCTGCAGTGGGATCTCATAAGATGAGTGGTGAAGATTATGTGAAAAACTCAGCTTATACTCGAGTGTATACACTCCATTTATAGGTACAACATGCTAGTAACGGGTTGGACCCCCTTTTGCCTAGAACTGCCTCAATTCTTCGCGGCATAGATTCAACAAGGGGCTGGAAGCATTCCTCAGAGATTTGTTCATATTAAATGATGGCATCAACACTTGCCGCAGATTTGTCGGCTGCACATCCATGATGCGATATCTCCGTTCCCACAATCCCAAAGATGCCTATTGGATTGAGATCTGGTGACTGTGGGGCATTTGACTACAGTGAACTCATTGTCATCTTCAAGAAACCAGTCTGAGATGATTCCAGCTTTATGACATGGCACATTTCCTGCTGAAAGTAGCCATCAGATGTTGGGTTACATTGTGGTCATAAGGGATGGAACATGGTCAGCAACAATACTCAGGTAGGTGCGTGTGCTGCAACGATGCTCAATGGTACCAAGGGGCACAAGAGTGCCAAGAAAGTATTCCCCACACCATGACAACCACCCCACCACGCACTGACACCGTTGATACAAGGAGGATGGATCCATGCTTTCATGTTGTTGACGCCAAATTCTGACCCTACCATCGAATGTCGCAAGCAGAAATCGAGAACTCATCAGACCAGGAAACATTTTTCCAATCTTCACTGTCCAATTTCGATGAGTGTGCAAATTGTAGATGTGTTCCTGTTCTTAGCTGAAAGGGTGGCAACCCGGTGTGTCTTCTGCTGTGTAGCCCATCTGCCTCAAAGTTCGACGTACTGTGCGTTCAGAGATGCTTTCTGCCTACCTGGTTTGTAAGAGGTGGCGAGGGTGGCGATTTAGAGTCACTGTTGCCCTTCTATATCAAGCTAGAAACCAGTCTGCATTCTCCTCTGACCTCTGGCATAACAAAGGCCTTTCCCGCCCACAGATCGACCTGAGCTCACTGGATGTTTTTTCTTTTTCGGACCATTCTCTGTAAACCATAGAGATGGTTGTGCGTGAAATTCCCAGTAGATCAGTAGTTTCTGAAATACTCAGACCAGCCCTTTTGGCACCAACAACCATGCCACGTTCAAAGGCACTCAAATCACCTTTCTTCCCCATACTGATGCTCGGTTTGAACTGCAGGAGATTGTCTTGACCATGTCTACATGCCTAAATGCACTGAGTTGCCGCTATGTGATTGGCTGATTAGAAGTTAAGTGTTAACGAGCAGTTTGACAGGTGTACCTAATAAAGTGGCCGGTGAGTGTATATATACATATATATATATATGGTCTATGTGTGTATATGTATGTGCATCTTATACATAGCATAAGTCTATGTTGCATAAACATGCTATGTATATATGTATATAGTATGTATATGGTGTGTATGTGAAGTGTATATATTTGGTGTATGTATAAGTCTTAGTAGCATATATATGGTTTGAGTGTGGCATTTACATGCTGTATGTGTGTATCTGTATGTGTAGTATTTATATGGTGTATGTGTGTGTGTAAAGTGTATATTTAAGTTATATGCATAGGTCTCAGTAGCATATATACGGTATATGTTTGTATAGCATATTTATTCCATATGTGAATTCTCAAGTATTATGTGTGGAATTGGAACATAAATGAGGATTTAGGTATATGGGGCCCTTATCCAAAGTTTACACTGGGACCCACTGGAATGTTTTAATGCCGCATGTGGGATGCATAGTTTTGCATTAGGGCTGCAATTACTTTGAAAATGTAACTCTTGTTATTTTAAATGCATTAGATGAATAGGTTGCCAAGCTTTTGAGAATCCAGTATTTTACTTATCTATAGTATACTGCCCTACTGTGGCTAAAACCATCACAATGTTAGCAATGAGTCTGGCATCATCAGTACATTCTGTTCCACTGTAGCTATTGAAGATTGTCTTGACCATGTCTACATGCCTAAATGCACTGAGTTGCCGCTATGTGATTGGCTGATTAGAAATTAAGTGTTAACGAGAAGTTGGACAGGTTTACCTAATAAAGTGGCCGGTGAGTGTATAGTAGCTATTTACTTCTCTGTAAAATATGTATGTAGGATTTATAAAATTAGATAGATAAGAAGCTATAAAAACTAGAAGAAATAAAACTACTGTGTAACGGTTACACAGACAACAGAACTAGAGTCTAGTGGGAAGAGTTCGAAAGGAGGAGTCTGTGGACCAGTGGACCCTCTGGATCACCGCGGGAGATGCTGATGGTACTAGCCACAACCAGGGACTGGAGTTGAGGTGGCACCTGGTATTCACCAGAGCCTGCTGTTAAGTGGGATGGTCTTGTTGCGGCGGTGCCACCAGGTCGTTCCACGTGTGCTACTAGGCCGCGCGGTGGCAGCTAGGGAAACGGGTAGCAGGACACAGTCCAAGCCTGGGATGACAGCAGGAGTACGGCTTAGAAAGATGATGGAACTCACGGCAGGCAAGCAGGCACACGACCCAGGCAGACAGGAATGGAGAGGTCCTTGGAGGAGAGCTGGTGGCTTGGAGACGTCTGGAAACGCTGGGAACACGGTAGCCACCAGGAACGTCTGGGAACGCTGGAGACAGGAGACACGGAGGCGTCTGGAAATGCTGGAGGACAGGAAACACAAAGGCGTCTGGAAACACTGGAGGACAGGAAACACGGAGGCATCTGGAAATGCTAGAGGACAGGAAAGCGTCTGGAAACGCTAATGGGCTTTCTTTTCAACAGGAACCGCTATGGAAAGTGAGGTGTGGAAACCTTGGAAGTTCCTTGTAGAATGCTGAAGATCCGGCCAGGCAGGAGGGGAGGTGCCAGATTATAAGGGCGAGGCCGGATTTGGCAACACCAATCAGGAGGATGCTGGTCCATTAAGGCTAGGAGAGCTGGCGCATGCGCGCACTAAAAAGCGGGAACATGCACGGCCTAGTGAGCGAGGACACAGCCTAGTCGAAAGCAGGAGCGTTGGGAGAGGTTAGTCCGGGCCGGGGGGTTGCCACGATCCGTACCGAGGATCGCCAGTGCGGCCATGACATACGGTATGTAATTCTCTACATAAAAACAGAGATGCAACCTGCTCCCTCTAACTCTCCGCTACATCAAGTCCAGTAAATTTATCTGGCAAATGCACCCACACCTGAATCAAAAGATACTGGCAACTTATAACTGACACCTAATAACACCCTCACATTGCACCCCCAACCCTCACATCAGAGAATGTTGTCTTTTGTTACTTTTCTTAAAAAGCTACATAAAAGTCAGCACAAATATATTAGCAACCCATTCTAACCCTGTTAATCAGGCGTAACACTGGAAAACTCAAGACATTGAAGACTTTGCTGGGTGGGTGAAAAACAGCAAAAAAAAAGGACAAATTCAACAATGTGGCCAAATTAGTTGCAAAATGATGTACAAAAAAAGAGAACATTATGGGGGTCATTTACTAAGGGCCCGATTCATGTTTTCCTGACGTGTTACCCGAATTCCGTTTCGTGTTCCGATTTGCGACGATTTTCCCTCCCCCCCCCCCCGGGTTTTTGGTGCATGCGATCGGATTGTGGCGCATCGGCGCCGGCATGCACATGACAGAAATGGAGGGGGGGGGGGCCTGGTCGAACGAAAGCCCGACGGATTCGGAGAAACCGTCGCATTTAAAAAAAAAAGTGTCGTGGGACACGCACTTACCTTCACCAAGTATAGGATCTTGAACTCCGGCGGCCTCGGCGGACTTCAGCGCAGCAGAGACATCTGGTGGACGTCGGAACTGCCTTAGTGGATCGCCCAAATGGGCCGGAATCCAACCCGAATCCACCGCAGAGAACGTGCCGCTGGATCGCGAATGGGCCGGGTAAGTAAATCTGCCTCAATGTCATAAATCCCCCATTTAGTTTGTGAATGGTACTACACATTCTTATCATTATCTCATACACAAAAGATTGGTCAGTGGCTACAGGACTGATGAGACAAAAGCCAAAGTGGAATCCATAAAAACACAGGTGATGATTTGCTTCATCAGATCGAGAACTTAATGATGACTTCTCCTGGTCGGTGTCTAATTGCAACAGATTTGACAACTGGATGTTTTCAGCTCCCTGAGCACATCTCCACAGTGAACTCCATAATAATACCACATTCACTCACTGTATAGTGTTTCACAATGACCATGCAGTGCCTCCCACATATCACACATACACTGTGACCCATTCAAAATATTATAATATATACTTTACCATAATTCCAATAGTACGGTAATATTAATTTTTTATACAATTTTTTAACTCAGTTTAAACATGCATAACACACAACAACATGCATAACACACAACAACAATGCCACGTAAAGTTTAGCAATAGGTATAATAATAAATAAACATTACACAGCAGGAGGGAAACGTTCACAGTATTACGTAAGGAAATAGAATGAGGTATGGGCAATGGGGATATATTAAGTAGTAGCTAAATAGAGGACTGGGCTAGGGCGCTTCTCATTTTGGATACTGATTAATTGGTAGTAGGTGAATCACAGAGAGTCCTATACTTTAAGACAGTAGGTATGAAACCGGCACTCCAATTCGCCATTTCTGTTCTTACTCAGGGTCTAAAGACTAAGCACAAGCAAACCATTTTAAAAAGGCAGGTAACATGGTGGGAAAGAACATATTAGTTAGTGCATGCGTATATTGGCTCTTGCTCTGAAATTCTATTGCATACAGCACTAATACAATATGTCATAAAAATATAATGTAATTGAAACATACATAAAGCAGCACTTATTGTTAATTCAGTAAAGGTACATTGGTGGTCATTTACTAAGGGCCCGAATCGCTATTTTTCGTCGGGTTTCCCGAATATTACCGATTTGCGCCGTTTTTCCCTGAATTGCCCCGGGTTTTTGCCGCACGTGATGGGATTGTGGCGCACCGGCGCTGGCATGCATGCGACGGAAATTGGGCGTGTGGCCGTCAGAAAACCGACGGATTCGGAAAACCAGCGGAATTTTTACAAAATTCGCGCTTACCTGCACCCAAGATAGGATGGTGAACTCCGGCGAACCTCGGCGCAGCAGCAACACCTGGTGGACTTGCAGTTAGAATTGCAGTTTATGAAAGATTTATTATTCCATATTTTATTAGTATTACTGCTAGAAAAATGAGTAGTGTTGTTCATATGTCTACAGTTATTGCATCTAGTGCCTCTGCATTTATAGGAACCTTTAGTGCTCAACCATGTTTCTCTATTTCTATTTTCTTGGGATATATACATAGAAGGAGAAATTATATTGCCTTTAGTGCGCGCAAAGTCCTATACTTTGCAGCGCGGCCACCCAACTCGGAATAGTGGCTCCCACAGAAGTATATTGGATTTTAGGAGGCTCCCAGGCAGAAAACTGATCTGACAGGACATGCCTTAGTTGCAGATAAGCGTATTCTAGGCGTCTTATAGCACTGCTGTAGGTGTAGGTATTCAAAGGAGCACAAGGTACCCTGATCATAGATTTTGCGTAATGTTGTGATAATATTCTCAGCTGATACATGATGTTGAGAACCAATGGTATAACTCTCCCAGATCCTAACATCATGTCTATGCGAGACAGAGAACTGTATGAGGAAAACATACAGTAACATTGGGGCAGATTTACTTACCTGTCCCGGCGTGATCCCCAAGGTGTGTTCCCCGACGAGAATGAACAGCTGCCGCGATTCACTACCAGTGCGCACCCGATATCCTGCATCTGTCGTTTCCCCGATCAGGTCCACCGGAGTTCACCTTCTTCTTAAATGTTAAATCCCACGCTTTATCCGAATCCGTCGGATCGTCCGTTGGCCTGTCCCCCGATTTGTTTTGTGTGAAAGCCAGCGCGATTGCGTCACAATCCGATCACGTGCGACGCATTCCCCAATGCAATCCCCGAAAACGTCGGAAAACCAGACGGAAATGTGCCTGCAGGACCTTAAATAAAGCCCCATTGTCTTACACCCGTATTACGTTCTCTCCACAGATCATGGAGATCCAATTTGATGCACCAGGGCCTACTGACACCCCCTGAAATCCTATCTATACTCTCATTCAGTAAGGTTCCTAAGTGGTACACTGGTGGCACATATAGGACTATCACTATGCAGTCCCACCTATATATACTACAATGCACCCCCACAAAGTGACCCTTCGAGTCCAAAAAGTAAACGGCAGTGGTCTATGTACCAGTCTCACTCCCCTCCAATAATATCCATGACACTTGTGGCTAATCTATGATAGTGTCTCCAGTGAGATGCATTTTCCCTCATATAGTCAAAAATTGCCCTCCTTTTATCTGCATTCCCTAAACCCTGGACATTCCAAGATCAAATAACTGCTTCATAGTGACAAATATACATCCTTCTCCACAAACACATCTAGACGCGTACAATTAGAAGCATATCAGATAATACACCCCCCAGCATTTTTAACAATAAACCTCCTCTACGCAGAGTGCGAGGGCTAGCAAAGTGCTTCCTAGCGAGTAGGAATCAATTCGATAAGAGCACACAGCAATTGAGCTTTTCGCTTTATGCGAAACCAAAATAAAAGGAAGAAAGATAAACGTAGGAGGTTCACATCGCATCCTGACACAGAGAAAGGTCCCCTCAATTTCCTCCCGTCGGTGCCACGGGACTATGCAGACGTGCTTGTTGGCATATATGCACTGTAGAGGTGCACTCAGATTATTAAGAAATGTGTCGTTCCCAAAGTGACTGCATACACTTCTTCTGTACCTCTACTGAGAAGTCCTGAAAAGGCAATCCGAACCCCATTTATTGTAATATCATCTCATCACGGGCTTGTCTCAGGATCTAATCACAGTCTTGCTAACTTGATCAGCACCGGTCTTGATGCTTTTTATACACAATGGGGCAGATTTACTTACCCGGTCCATTCGCGATCCAGCAGTGGGTTCTCGGGCACTGATTCGTGTCTTCCGGCGATTCACTAAGGTAGTGCGCCCAATGTCCACCAGGTGTCGCTGCTGCGCTGAAGTCCGTCGGAGTTCACTGAAGTTCACCAAGCTAGCCTGGGTGCAGGTAAGTGCGTGTCAAGCGACCCTTGTTTTCTTTAAAATACGGCGGTTTTTCCGCCACAATCCGATCGCCTGTGCCAAAAACCCGGGGCAATTTGGCGCAAATCGGAAATTTTTGGGCAACCCAACCAAAAAACGTGATTCGGGCCCTTAATAAATGACCCCCAATATTTTTAAATAAATAAATTAATAGTCCCTCTAATCAATTATAAGCAAATATTGCTGATACCTTAAACTATTGTTGATTGTATTTAAAGTTAATGAAAGAATGTCAGTCTTCTGGTATACAGGTATATTACATGGAATTAATGCTCCCCATATCTGTTAATCATTGATTTGTCTGGTAGGCTTTGACAAAGGTTAAGCAAACCTAGCACAAACTTTGCCAAACAAAATAAACAGATTATGCAAACCATTGAGCTCATATCAATAAAACCACTCCCAACATTACCAGTTGGATCAGAGGTTTTGCACTTCTGCTACAGATATATCTGCTAGCCAGTTGCAGTTCTACAATTTAAAGGTCTCCACTCAATAGCTGAATGAAAAACTGAAAGCAAGAGCAAATACTTTCTGTGGATTTTGTTTTCATGAAAATGCTTCCAGTACTGGATATAAATGAGGCAGTATCTAAAGGAGATTTTAACCTTTTAAGATCTCTTGTGGTATCGGGTGCTGATGTTAATCTACATGACAAGGAAGGCAGAACTGCTCTGATGATCTGTTGTCTACATGATGGAGAGACCTGGGCTTTGGGTTCAGCAAGACTTCTGTTAACATATGGTGCAAAGTTAAGTTTATGTGACAAGGTGGGTCGAAATGCCCTAATGTATGCAGTCTTGTACAATAGAGAAAGTCTTGTTAAGCTGTTCCTCAATGCATTGGACTGTGATTTAACGCATACTGATAAATGGAAACACACAGTCCTCTGGTATACAACTATTACTGGAAATGTTACAATTACCACACTACTACAAGAGGTTTTTAAGAAGTACAGATTGGATATAAGAGCCACTTCAAATATTTTGGCAAAGAAATGCAACCTGCTTACCCACCAAGACCAGAAGAAGTCACAGATACGACATTCAAAAGTCAACAGGATACAATATGCACAACCTTACAAAACTATACCAGCTCTTGTGTGGGAAAAAAGGGCAACATTCTACAATGCCACCAAAAGCAAAGTACTGCAAATGACTTTCAAACTAGACTATATTTCGATCAATCAAGAAAAATCATCATCATCATCTCCTAAAGAAAGCTTGACAAATGACAATAAGACAAATCTGAGCAACTCACAAGATACCAACTGGCGACAAGACTTACAAAAGCTAACTGCAACTCTCGAGATGCAACTCAGCGCATCTTACTGCAGAAAAGCCAGGCTTTTAACATCAAATATAAAGAGATACCCAAAACTCAGCAAATGTGAAACAGAAAGACCTAGTGAAGATGAGCTACAGAGAAAAACAAGAAACAGGAGGTTATCAGTTGATGTCCTGGATGTTTTGCAAAGCAAGAAGGCTACAAGGGGCATTTTCAGAAGGAGATGTAGTGTGGCTGTGATTCCTTTGATCCGAATTCAATCTTCCAAGTCATCTTTTAATAATGAGCAAGAGCAACAAAAGATCAAAAACTTGCTGTCTTAGCATCCAATATTGAATTGTCTATCATGTCTGTCTTGAATATCTGATTTTCAGACAGTTGCCGGCTGTTAAAGTGCCAGTTTAGTTCATGTAAACTTGTTGGCTGAGGGAGCGTCCACACGTTCAGTTTTTCAGATGCAGTTTTTGATGCCCAAACCAGGAGTGTAGTTAAAATAGAGGAGGAGAAGCACTTCTTAATGATAAGTTCATACCCATTATGATCCTCTCCGCTATTTGGCTTCAAAAACTGAACGTGTGGCTGCACCCTCACTGTCCCATATTTTACTATATATAGATAGATATGTGTGATTTGCAGCAGGAGTAAAAAAACAAAATAAGGATTCATTCATATGTTGTATTTTTGCATATGTTCAACATATACATCAGAGAATCTGGCATAAAGCATTATACATTAAAGGAACTGTGTGGCATCCATCCACGGCCTCTACAGAGTGTATAAAGGTAGTCCCTGGGTTACGTACAAGATAGTATCATAGTATCATAGTATCATAGTATATAAGGCTGGAAGGAGACGCAAGTCCATCAAGTCCAACCTTCAAGAATTAAATAAATGTTTTATCCCCATAACCCGTGATATTTTTTCTCTCCAGAAAGTCATCCAGGCCTCTCTTGAACATGTACCTAGAGTCGGCCATAACAACCTCCTGCGGCAGAGAGTTCCATAGTCTCACTGCTCTTACAGTAAAGAACCTTTGTCTATGGTGATGGTAAAATCGCCTCTCCTCTAGGCGTAGAGGATGCCCCCTTGTCCTGGTCACAGGCCTAGGTATAAAAAGATCTTTGGAGAGATCCTTGTACTGTCCGTTCAGGTATTTGTACATTGTAATGAGGTCTCCCCTCAGTCGTCTTTTTTCTAAACTGAATAATCCCAAATTTTGTAATCTGTCAGTGTATTCTAATCCCCCCATTCCCCTAATAATCCTGGTTGCTCTCCTCTGCACCCGTTCCAGCTCTACTATATCCTTTTTATACACTGGTGCCCAAAACTGTACACAATATTCCATGTGTGGTCTGACCAGGGATTTGTATAAGGGCAAAACTATATCTTTATCATGAGAATCTATTCCTCTCTTGATACATCCCATTATTTTATTTGCTTTAGCAGCAGCCGCCTGGCTCTGGTCACTAAAATTAAGTTTACCATCCACCAATACCCCCAAGTCCTTTTCAGCTTCAGTTTTACTAAGTAATTGACCGTTTAGAACATAATTATACTTTTTGTTTCCATGGCCCAAGTGCATAACTTTACATTTATCTACATTAAACCTCATCAACCATTTCTCTGCCCATCCCTCAAGCTTCCACAAATCCCTCTGTAATGCTAAACTATCGACCTCAGTATTTATTACTTTACACAGCTTAGTATCATCTGCAAATATTGAAACTTGACTGTGTAAACCCACTACAAGGTCATTAATAAAAATATTAAAAAGAAGTGGCCCCAATACTGACCCCTGTGGCACTCCACTGGTAACATCAACCCAATCTGAGAATGTGCCATTAATGACCACCCCCTGTTTTCTATCACTAAGCCAATTACTTACCCAAATACACAGATTTTCTCCTATTCCCAGCAGTCTCATTTTATATACCAACCTTTTATGTGGCACGGTGTCAAATGCCTTTGAGAAGTCCAGATATACAACATCCACAGCATCCCCCAGATCCAGTCTTGAACTTACCTCCTCGTAGAAACCAATCAGATTAGTCTGACAGGACCGATCTCTCATAAACCCATGCTGACGCTGGGTTATAAGGTTGTGCACAGTGAGATACTCCAGGATAGCATCTCTAATAAACCCCTCAAATATTTTCCCCACCACAGCAGTTAGACTTACGGGTCTGTAGTTTCCAGGATCGCTATTTGATCCTTTTTTGTATATTGGTACCACATTTGCTATGCGCCATTCCTGTGGAACATAACCAGTCCTCAGTGAATCTTCAAATATTAAAAATAACGGTCTGTCTATCACGGTACATAATTCATGCAGAACCCGGGGGTGTATGCCATCTGGCCCCGGTGATTTATCTATCTTAGTGGCTGCGAGGCGGCGCCGTACATCTTCCTGGGTTAAACTGTTGACATTCCAAAGAGAATTAACATTATTCCTCATTGTGTCTTCCACCAGGGGATTTTCCTGGGTAAAGACAGTTGAGAAGGCGACATTCAGTAGATTGGCCCTTTCCTCATCTCCTTCCACCATGACCCCCATGTTATTTCTAAGGGGACCCACACTCTCTGTTTTTAGTTTCTTATCATTTATATACTTGAAAAATAATTTGGGATTATTTTTGCTCTCCCTGGCAATATTTCTCTCAGTCTCTATTTTTGCGGCCTTTATCTGCTTTTTACAGGATTTATTTTTCTCTCTATAATCCTGTAATGCCTCATCACTACCTTCACGTTTTAGCACCTTAAATGCTTTATCTTTCTCGCTTATTGCTTTCCTTACAAGACTAGTTAGCCACATAGGGTTTTTCTTGTTCCTTTTATGCTTTTTCCCATAAGGTATGTGTTTCTCACAGGACTTTTTCAGAATATATGAGAAAAAGTCCCATTTTTGGGGGGGGCTTTTGTCCTTGAGAGCATTATCCCAGTCTATGCCTTTAAGGTCTTCCCTTAGTTGCTGAAAATTTGCCCTCCTGAAGTTTAGAGTGTTGGTTGCCCCTTCACTAACGCTCTTACTAAAGCGTAATACAAAATCAATGATATTATGATCACTATTCCCCAGGTTCCCCCCAACCTGTAGTTTTGATATCCTATCAGGTCTGTTGGTAAGGATAAGGTCCAGCAGTGCCCCCCCTCTTGTTGGCTCCAGGACTAGTTGCGACAGGTAATTGTCTTTTGTTGTTGACAAGAACCTGCTACCTTTGAAGGACCTGCAGGTTTCTGCCCCCCAGTCAATATCTGGGTAATTGAAGTCCCCCATGATAAGTACTTCACCATGCTTTGAAGCCGCATCCATTTCACTTATCAGCATTTCCTCTGCTGCCTCCATTATATTTGGAGCCTTATAACAAACCCCTAGTAATATTTTATTATTCTTTTTCCCTCCTCTTATCTCCACCCATAGGGACTCCACATTTGCGTTACTGATGTCATCTCGCAGGACGGGCTTGAGGCAAGAATTCACATATAAACAAACCCCTCCCCCTTTTTTATTTATACGATCCTTTCTAAAAAGACTATAACCATCTATAGTAACAGCCCAGTCATAGCTACTGTCCAGCCATGTCTCGCTGATACCCACTATATCATATTTCCGTTCCAACATCAAGAGTTCCAGTTCCTCCATTTTGTTTGTGAGGCTTCTGGCATTTGTGTACATACACTTTATATGGTTTTCCCTGTCCCTATTCCTTTTGTCCTTATTCCCCAATCTCATTCCAGCCCCCCTTCCTCCCCCATGGACTATGACTCTTCCCAGCTCTCTATGTACACCGTCTATTTGCCCTGCACAAGTGTAATTGCCCTCCCCCCAGGTCTCTAGTTTAAACACTCCTCCAACCTTCTAGCCATTTTTTCCCCTAAAACAGCGGCCCCCTCCCCATTGAGGTGCAGCCCATCCCTACTGTAGAGCCTGTAGCCCACAGAAAAGTCATCCCAGTTCTCCATGAACCCAAACCCCTCCTTCCTACACCAACTTTTGAGCCACTTATTTACCTCCTTGATCTCCCGCTGCCTTTCTGGTGTGGCACGTGGTACAGGCAGTATTTCGGAGAAAATTACCTTTGAGGTCTTTGCCCTGAGCTTATGGCCTAAATCTCTGAAATCATTTTTAAGGACCTTCCACCTACCTGTTACTTTGTCATTAGTGCCAATGTGGACCATGACCGCTGGTTCCTCACCAGCCCCTCCCAGTAATCCGTCAACCCGATCCGCAACATGCCGAACCCGAGCACCCGGCAAACAACACACTATTCGGTATGCACGGTCTTTGTGACAGATTGCCCTGTGTGTTCCCCTAATAATGGAATCTCCCACTACCAGCACCTGTCTGACCTTGCCTGTGCTCCCATTACCCTTCTTACTGGAGCAGACATTCCCCTGGTTGCTAGCGGCCACGTCTTTCTGCAGCATTGCTACCCCAGAGCTGATATCCCCCTCATCCACCAGCCTGGCAAACTTATTGGGGTGCACCAGATCAGGACTAGACTCTCTACAACTCTTCCCTCTACCCCGCCTTCTACATGTTACCCAACTAGCTGCCCCCTCCCTCTGCACCTCCATACTTCCCTCCCCACAACCATCTTCCCCAGAGAGTTTGTGCTCCAGGTTCTGGAGGTTTGTTCTTAAGTTGAATTTATATGCAAGTCGGAACCATATATTTTACAATCGTAACCCCAGCCAAATTTTCTTTGGTCTCTGTGACAATTGGATTTTAAAAATGTTGGATTGCCATAAGAACGATATTATATTAATAATAAAGCTTAATTGCAGACACCTTTAATAACTGTTATAGCTGCTTATTGTAACCTGGGACTAAAGTACAGTAAATTACCAACATCCAGAGGTCTATAACTAGGGGTTGTCTGTAAGTCGGGTGTTCTTATGTAGGGGACCGGCTGTAATGTGGATGTTTACTCTTTGAGGTAACTAGCCAAATAAATATAGTAACGTTAATTTGGAGAAATACAGAACATTAGCTGCTGCTGATATTCACTCCTCCTCTCGCTTTCAGGGTGAGGAGATGATCCACAGGATCTATCCAACTGTAAAAGTATACAGTGGGATATGCAGCCCCATTTCATGAGCCATTCACAATAGTTGGTACTTAGACATTCACAGTGTGTACACACTAATAGTAGTGTTAATTATACCGTATGGACACCGGTGGGGTAAGAAGGACTCTCACTGTCTCCACTAGGAGTCCTGTCAGGATTTACACAGTTTTCTCCTCATCAAGGCTCTTCCATAACATACATACCCATATATCACTGAGCTTAGCTTAACCTCTATATAGTACCGTTGATAAAATAATTAGTTCTGCAACAATTTATATGAATCTAATTTTTTAACGTCATAAATTTGTGTCGTAGTTGATAGTATTTCTGTTATAGATATACAACAGAGCTATATAGCTCACAGTGGCCTGTGATATCTATTTGATGTTAGTGCACCATTGTTCACAGGTCAAAATGCTACCAACCTCTGAAAATATTATTCAAGTCACAGTACCTAAGGCTCTGGTAGCATATTATTTTGGTGTTTGCTGTCCCTGGTACTGCACTATATTAGAATCTTTGATGGAATATGCAATGGAGACAAAAGCAGATGTGAGCAAAACCCTGAATATTAGCATAATTGCTTAGGTATTTTGGGGACCTTTTTTGCAGTTCGATGTGAATGAGATTTATTTTCAAATCCTGCACCATATGGGAAATGTAGCTCAGCTTCCATTCAAGTGAATAGGAGTCGTGCTGCAGTTCCTGTTATGTTGGCGCTAAACAGTGAACAGGGCCTCTTCCAACCACATACTGATGAGCTGTACTGGGAGGAAGGGGAAGGGAGCAGGAAAAGAATCTCTTTGAGGAAAGTAAAATGCAGACAACAGGAGATGGTGTATTTGAGCCTTAAAACTTACTCATAGCTCCAGGCAAAGTGACTGAGTTAATCCTCTTATATTTGTTATCTGGCCTCCTTCCATCTCAAATCAAATTCAATAACTTGAATTAGGAAACACCACCAGGAGCCTGTAGGACTCCTGGTGGTGTTTCCAGAGCCCCTCTTGCTGTAGATGGACAGTCTGTTACAGTGTGTAAGTAGCACCTTCCCCACACAGAGTGCTGAAATTCACTGTTGCAGTGAGATAACATCAGGCAGAGGGAGTTAGTTAGTACTGAGGAAGCAGTGGGGAGGGTAGACAGTCTAATAGCCTATGAAGCAACAGTACAGAGGGGCTCTGGTAATGCCCCCAGAGACCTTAAGCTAATCATTGGCATATGTAGATTTTAGAAGCAAGAAGGCCATAGATAACAAATATAAGATTACCACAGCCACGCTGCATGAGTGTTACCAAGCTTACCATGCTTGATTTTGATGGTAGATTTTCTTTAATATAATGTGCCGAATTTTATTGTTTGTTGGACAATTCATTTATCACTGCAGTCAGTGTATGCTAGGTTCTTGAATGGTGACAAGAAGAAAATGACGTGTTATATGACAGAGAAAAGCAAATATTTTTTCAGTAGTAAAATATTGAATAATACGTACCAGTTTGTGAGTGGAACCTCAGTGTTACTCCATCAGATCTATTGTCCAATAACTAACCAAACTTGTAGCTAATGAAACAAGCACTTGTTTGATTAAGACGTGTTCGTACATGTAACAATAAATAATCTCTTATCTTTTTGGCTTGTACAGTATTTCCTTCATCATGAGCTCATCCTGACATGATACTGTACTACATTACAGAATAAACAACATTTAGGAACTATGTATTAAAATAAGTGGTCCATGAAGAGCAAACAGTAGGAATCTTACTGTTGCTTATGAGATTATCTATTAAATTGTGTAGTGTTTTATTAATGGAGACAGACAGTAAGTATATTTACGAGCTGCACTGGCAACTGTTTGCACTAGCATGATATTTCTCTACCTATCAAAGTGATATTTCACTACATATCAAGCCCAGAGAAAACAAGT
Source organism: Engystomops pustulosus (assembly GCA_019512145.1). Lineage (NCBI taxonomy): Eukaryota > Metazoa > Chordata > Amphibia > Anura > Leptodactylidae > Engystomops > Engystomops pustulosus. Next base: position 171,094,327 of record CM033641.1, read on the forward strand.
AAAACTAGACACAATGTAAATGATGCAAAACACTTGGTGCTCATTCGTTTCTGTGAAAATGCTTATGCATCCTGGCAAACCTCCCATAGCAGTTTCTGATGCAGTCAAAATGCATCAAAAATGTGACATGCGAACGTGGCCTGAGTCTTTGCTCCTTGTTAGTGCAACATAGGGAACTGAACTCATCCATAGACCTGGTCAGGATGGGGAAGGCTGCCTGTAGAGGCATAGGGGTTCTTCCTTACCTAACCTGGAAAACTTATCCGCTTATTCCTTTTCTTAATACTTTGGAAAATTGCTATTTGGCTTGTAAGATGCCTAAAAAAGTTGAATGTTTAATAAATGATGACTACTTAAAGTAAATATGCTTTAGGGATACATTTACATCTTTGCTTTGTTTTAATTTAATCAGTTTCTGGTTAAAATAACAGTGGTGCATTGAAGTTGAATATCATATCTCAGTGAGAGTGGACATATACCACCTATCTCGCCACAGAATAGGTGGTAAATGTATGATTCATAGGGATAACACCACTGGGCATCAGTTGCAACATCACAAGCATGGCTTTGCAATGGCGCAGTAAAGGTGCTGGAACATAGGAGGCAATTCTGGGGCTATCCTAATGTCTGCCATCCACTCTGCAGGGTGCGGACACTCACTAGTAGGACCCTCGCAGACTGTTGCTTTGAGGCCAGATGTGTAAGCTACCTCTTCACCCCCCCCCTTAGAAATGTAGCACAGCACCCACATTAATGTAGCACAGTACTCCCCTCAATGGAGCACAGCACTTCCGCCGTAGCAATGTGGCCAGTAAACACAAAAATAAAGTCTATACCCACCTGCTTGCACTTCTCTTTTTCCTATGTCCGCACTTCTCATATAGGATGCGTTGATATAATGTCATCATTGCGTAGTTAACATCGCTACCCGTGAATATCAGAAAACAGAGATGTACTATAGGGTCAACTATAATCTACTTTATTGAGTATACAAACATACATGAAATGGATTTAAAACACATTACTGAATGCAATCTTTTGATATTATATGCATGTCACGGGTGCTCCGGTGACCCATCGCCCATCACCCTCCTCCGCTGCTCTGGTCCCCTGGCGAGTTACTCACCTCACCGCGATCCCATTTTAAAAAAATTATTTAAGCCTCCCTCTTCCTACACTCCCTGCCGGATCTTTGAGCCTATGCCATTGAGAAAGCTCCCCTGCGATATTCCTGAGTGTTCCTGCGTCCCATGTTTCTGTTCCCATGCTCCTGTGTGTTCCTGTGTTCTTGTTTCTGTGCTCCTGTGTTTTCCTGTGTTCCTGTTTGTACCAGTCCGTTCCTTTGTTCCTGTTCCCATCCGCCAGTCACGTTGTCTGGAACTGCCTTGTTCCGTTTCTGCCATCTCGCTTCCGAAGTCCTCCAAGCCTCTGGTGGGTCTCCCTGCTCCATATGTGGACTTTGCTGATTTCTTTTCAGAGAAGCAAGCTGAGACTCTGCCACCACACTGACCCTATGACTGTCCAATAGACTTGATGTCGGGCGCATCTCCTCCACGGGGTCAAGTGTATCTGTTCCCGAAACCGCGCCCAGGACGGTTCTCTCCGTTCGTGCATCGGGTCTCAATAAGGTCATGGTGAAAAGCCGCTACCCACTACCCCTGATCATGGAACTGTTTGATCGTCTACGTGGTGCCAAGGTAATCACCAAGTTCGACCTGCGGGGGGCATATAACTTTATCTGCATACAAGATGTTGATGAATGGAAAACCGCCTTCAATACTGGAGATGGTCACTTTGGACTTGCTTTATACCTGTGTCATGGTCTATCTAGACGATATCCTGGTGTTCTCCGCAGACATTGAGTCCCATCGAGTACATGTACGTCAAGTTCTCAGGCACTTAAGGGCCAATCGCTTATAATCCAAGCTCAAGAAGTGCCAGTTTCATCAGAGGAGCCTCCCATTCCTATATATTATATTATCTCGGACAAGGGACTACAGATTGATCCTGCAAAGTTATCTGCAGTACTTCAGTGGCCGCGTCCAGTGGGGCTTTGAGCTATCCAGAGATTCCTGGGCTTCGCCAATTACTACCGGCAGTTTATCCCATATTTCTCTTCTCTGGTATCTCCCATTGGGGCACAAAACCTATCTACAAAAAAGCCATTCCAACCAAAGAATTTATGAAGTATAATTAATCTTTATTACAAACCAAATGACAAACACTTTAAAAGCAACAAGAACAGGCTGGTCACATAGAAGGGAAAGCGGAGACACTACACAAAATCAGACGAATCTTGCAGGGTGATGCATGGGGATGGGTGCTACCCTCCTGAAGGGAGGTGTGCCTGAGGAGATATGCTATAAATCCAAAAGGGGGAGTAGTCCTAAAATCAATGTACAATGTTTAAGGTGCATAGTGCCTGTGCATCCCAATGGGGGGCATATCTTGATCTAAAAGCACACATTTCATTATAGCTTATCATGGAACACATAAGACAATTCTATTATATGTCCTATTCTAAAGGTAAACAAGTATATTTGTCATGATAGCGGTAAAGTAATCATATTGCACATACCCATTGTAGTGAGTTCGCCTGCCGTCTGACACAAAAGCCCCGACGCGCGTTTCGGCGCTAGCCTTCGTCTGGGGGTAATGTGTGACTAGGACACCTGGGTTTTTAAATAAGCAGTGGCCAATGGTGGAGAGGAAAACCTCTCTATACCTGTCAGGTGGTAAGTATCATTTCCGGTCAGCGCTATTGAGCGCACGCCGCCCCGGGGTTGACACCCCCTCACCCGTATCCAACCCGGAACACGTGACCCACCACGTGATGGTGACGTCACGCCGGGGCACGTGATGCGGGTAATGGATCAGGTGATCGAGGGGCGTGTCTCCCACCGAGCGTGTGCGCTGCTGATCGGGACCTGACAGGTAGAGTAAGCACTGGAAACCGTTGTCATGGGAGCACTTTCTATAAGGAGTCATATATGAGAAAACATATCTATTTAGACATAAAGTTAGAAGAAGAGGAGGGAGGACAAAGGGAAGGAGTTTAAAAAGGAGTCTTACAGCGTATTTAAACGAAAGACACATATATCATGGGGTTCAGTCCAGAGGTGACTACAAACTAAATATGCAAAACATTATTCTTAAAGTGCATGAGAAGTGAATAAATCACTGTGTATATCATTTTTGAAAAATTATATTCCATATAAACCTATATTGAAGTGCTTTCTACCTTGAACAATACTCAAGCGCATTCTACCTAATATTTTCGTGCATTCCACATACCATTGTTAGAATGCATAATAATATGTACATGTGTACAACGCTTTTACCGTGCATAAAGTGAATTGTGACATATAAAGTGCATCAAGTGAATTATAGATAAGGGAATTAATAAAATTATTGGGGGTAACCATCATAAAATTACTGTAAATCTATAGTGGAGTGCTCGAGGCAAGTGATATTCAGTAATACTGCTTAAAAACATATCTAAACATTAAAACAATGTGCAAAAAAGTGTACGGAAAACTGCCACCCTAAAAACCTAAAGAAATATATGTGTGAAGTGATATTGCATATTGGTTCAGGTCGTAATATATCTAAAAAATTATGATGACTATTTAAGTATCCCAGGGATTCAAGAGTAGTCCAAGACAATATGTATGTGTCTTTCCTGGGTAACCGAATCCATGATTATGTCTCTAGCATGCCCAGGTACTGGTTCATGTGAATAGGGGGGCTTCTAGAAGGGGTTGAGGGGGCTAATGCAGTGATGCAATGGTGTGTATATTTATTGTCTGCAGAGCCCAAAAAATATAAAAATATATAAGAGAGGAGGAAGGGGAGGGGGAGAGGGAGAGGGGAAAAAAGGAAAAAAAAGGAAAAAAGAAAAGGAGAAAGAAAAAACCTAAGGTGAACCGGGAAAAATGTCATGTTAGTCCCAGATCAAAAATAATAATTGATCCCTGGGTGATAAAAGAGGTCTTATGCTTGTAGTCCTATAGCTGGTTTCTCTTGAGTCCAAGTGCTCCTGTTTCATTAGATGATCGTATAATAGGCCTGCTAGTAGAAAGAAGTGATAATAAAATCAAATTAATAACATTTCATCAGACATATAATTTTAAAAATATGTATATACAATTTAAAAACCCAGTGTGAACCGGGTCGGGAATCAGAGGAAGGGTGCATAACTCAGGGTCTCATTCAGGCCTAATGGGCTTAGGGATTTGAGGGTCCAGATCCATTTGGTCTCACATTGGGCCAATTTTTGTGCTACCGGACCTCCCCTGATATTATTCTTGATATGGTCAATGCCACAGACACGGAGATATTTCGGATTGCATCCGTGTTTATCTCTAAAATGTTTTGCAACGGGAAGTCCGTCCGTACAGAACTCAGGGTTTTTTGCTGCTGTAATATCCTGTACATGTTCACGGACCCTTATCTTTAGCTCTCTCGTTGTCAGACCTATATAAATTAGGTCACAGGGGCATGAGGCATGGTAAACTACTGTTTTTGTGTTACATGTGATTGTATGTGTAATCTTATATGTCCGTGATCCATCTGAATTTTTAAATGAGTCTGTTTGCATGATGTTGGGGCATGCCACGCATCGACCGCATGGTTTACACCCCCATTTGGGGCCTTTAGTGCTCAAAAAAGTGTGTCTGTTCTTTTTCTCATAATGGCTTTTAACCAAGAGATCTTTGAGATTTTTGGACCTTCGTGCTGCTATGCCTGGATGTTCAGGGATGTATTTTTGTAAAATGGGGTCCGCTCTCAAAAGAGGCCAGAACCGTTCCAATATTTCTTTCATCTCCTTCCACTGCGAATGATACTCAGTAATAAATCTTACCTTGCAATCCTCCTTCTGTTTCTTTTCTGGGTATAGTAATTCAATTCTTGGGGTCTGTTTTGCTCTGTTATAGGCTTTCCTTAGCGTTCTCTGGCTATATCCGCGGTCTCTGAATCTGCATCTCAGTTCCTGTGCCTGGAATTCAAAAGATTCGTCCGTTGAGCAGATTCTCCTCATACGTAAGTATTGTCCAATGGGGACTGCCGTAATGGTTTGTGGAGGGTGGGATGATGAGGCGTGCAACAGGGAATTTACTGCCGTTTCCTTTCTATGTACATCCGATTGGAGGTATCCAAATTCATCCTTCTCTAGAAGAACGTCCAAAAAATCCACTTTATTTACATCATATTTATATGTGAGTTTGATGTTCATGTTGTTATCATTTAATTGGTGGATAAATGTGTCTAGCTCTTGGGCAGTGCCCCTCCAGATGACCAGGACGTCATCAATGTACCGTGCCCAGAAAATGACACGGTCCATTGCGACGTCCCGGTCACCCATGAGGAGGTCCCTCTCCCACAGCCCCAGGAACAGGTTGGCATATGAGGGGGCACATGCCGCCCCCATCGCCGTTCCCTGGAGCTGTAGGAAGAAGGAGTCCCCAAATACAAATGCATTGTGACAAAGCACGAATTCCAATAGATCTAGGATTAGTTTCTTCATACCCCCATCGAGAGTTGTGGTGTCGAGGAAGAATTTTACCGCCCTGAGGCCATCTGGGTGTTTTATACTTGTGTATAATGATTCTACGTCCATCGCAACGAGGATCATGTCTTCCTCCATATGGATGCCTTCAATTTTTTGCAGTAGATCTGAGGTGTCTCGTACATAGGATGGTAAGCACTCTACTATGTCCTTTAGGTGATGGTCAATGAATTTACCAATTTTTTCTGTCAGCCCCCCGTTGCCCGAAATAATTGGGCGCCCGGGTGGGTTGACAGAGTTCTTATGCACCTTGGGCAGAAGGTACAGTGTAGGTGTCCTTGGTAGTTTAACTAATAGCGCTTCCGCACATTCCTTGGAAATTACTTTATTAATTACTGCTCTCTGGAGCAGTGTATTTAGTTCCTCCACGAATTTACTGGTTGGGTTATATGTTAATTTTTGATAACACATCTTGTCTCTCAGCTGTCGTTGGGCTTCCGCCTCATACATTTGTCGTGACCACAATACTATGTTCCCCCCCTTGTCCGCCTGTTTGATGATTACATTGTCCAATTTTTCTAGATTTTTTAATGCTTCTCGCATTTTGGGGGTCAAATTGTCGCGGTGAATCTCTTTAGAGATGTTCTCAAATTCCGCGGACACCAATTTTACAAATAAGTCAATGGTGGGAGAAGTGGACAAGGAGGGGAACCTGCGGGATCTTGGTCGTATACAGGCTGGTATCTTACCGTGCATTGATGCTGTATCTCTAGATTCTTCCTCTAGTTCTTCCAGTATTCGAACTGCTTCCAAATCCATGGTTGATGAAAAAATATCTTTAGGGTCTTCCACATGGAACCACTTCTTATGAATTAAGGATCTCGCAAATATGTTTAGATCCTTTACCGCTGTGAAAGTATTAAAACGAGCACATGGGGAGAATGTTAGTCCCTTTTCCATTACTTGGGGCACTGACCATGAAGAACACCAATCCTAAGCTCTGGTCTTCGGCAGCTGAAGAAGCTTTCACTAAGCTGAAGTCTGCCTTTTTATCTGCTCCTGTCCTCACCCGGCCTGATACTGAGAAACCGTTCCTGCTAGACATCGATGCCTCATCCATTGGTGCTCACCTGTGGTACCCTGCCGCAGCAAGACCATCCCGCTTTTTGGTGGGCTCTGGTGAAGGTCAGGTGCCACTTAGATTCCGGTCCCAGGTGTTGGCTGGTTCCACCTCCCGTGATGGTCCAGAGGATCCACTGATCCTGAATCCTGGCAATGCAGTATATATATACATCTGGATACAAAATAATCCAATATAGATAGGAAAAAAATCATAGAATCTAAATAGCAAAAATGCTCAGATTATCACCATAAGTGGCAAAAATGAACAAATATATATATATATATATATATATATATATATATATATATATATACAAGAGAATGAGCAGCACTCTGTTAGTGGTGTAAACCAAGTGTGGTCCTTTTATTCCATCAAAGGTGACAGTAGCGACGTTTTGGCCCTGAGAGAGCCTTTTTCAAGCTATTTACATGGTGCAGTCAGCGGATATATATATAAACATACATGGTCACATGACCTACAAAGATCCGCCCATCATATTTACATATCAGTGTTTACAATGCATAAAAAATATAAAAATACATACAATATTAGTGTACCAGCAGTGAAAATATTCATATATTGTATAACAATGTGCATTTGCTTATATTGAATTGATTTGCTGTAACAGTGTGCACATTGTGAACTAAACTTTTACATATAAAGTGCTTAAGTGCTAGTGCCAAAGAGGGAGCTTTTCTAGTTGATCCCTGGATGTGTCCCCACGTCCATAGTAGTCTCCAATCTTTTCAATAATATGTGTAGCACACAGAGCCGGATTAAGGTTGGTGGGGGCCCCTGGGCGCAAAATCTGGTGGATGCCCCCACTGATTGTAGCGTGCACACACTTCCTGCTGCTCACTATCCACTATCCCCGCAGTAACACCGCCACATACAGCCGCCTTACCCCCAGTAACACAGCTACATACAGCCGCCTCATCCCCAGTGACACAGCTACATACAGCCGCCTCGCCCTCAGTAACACAGCTACATACAGCCGCCTCGCCCTCAGTAACACAGCTACATACATCCGCCTCACCCCCAGTAACACAGCTACATACAGCCGCCTCGCCCTCAGTAACACCGATACATACAGCCGCCTCACCCCTAGTAACACAGCTACATACAGCCGTCTCATCCCCAGTAACACAGCTACATACAGCCACCTCACCCCCGGTAACACCGCTACATACAGCCGCCTCACCTCCGGTAACACCGCTACATACAGCCGCCTCGCCCTCGGTAACACAGCTACATACAGCCGCCTCATCCCCAGTAACACAGCTCCATACAGCCACCTCACCCCCAGTAACACAGCTACATACAGCCGCCCCGCTCCCAGTAACACAGCTACATACAGCCGCCTCATCCCCAGTAACACAGCTACTTAAAGCCGTCTCATCCCCAGTAACACAGCTACATACAGCTGTCTCATCCCCAGTCCTCAGAAACTGCTCAATTCTTCGCGGCATAGATTCAAAAGGGGTGGAAGCATTCCTCAGAGATTTTGTTCATATTGAAATGATGGCATCATCACTTGCCGCAGATTTGTCGGCTGCACATCCATGATGCGAATCTCCCGTTCCACCACATCCCAAAGATGCTCTATGGATTGAGATCTGGTGACTGTGGAGGCCATTTGACTACCTGAACTGACTCATTGTCATCTTCAAGAACCAGTCTGAGATGATTCCAGCTTTATGACATGGCACATTATCCTGCTGAAAGTGCCATCAGATCAGAGTTGGGTTACATTGTGGTCATAAAGGGATGGACATGGTCAGCAACAATACTCGGTAGGTGTGTGCGTTGCAACGATGCTCAATTGGTACCAAGGGGACAAAGAGTGCCAAGAAAGTATTCCCCACACCATGACACCACCCCACCAGCTGAACCGTTGATACAAGGCAGGATGGATCCATGCTTTCATGTTGTTGACGCCAAATTCTGACCCTACCATCCGAATGTCGCAGCAGAAATCGAGACTCATCAGACCAGGAAACATTTTTCCAATCTTCTACTGTCCATTCGATGAGCTTGTGCAAATTGTAGCCTGTTTCTGTTCTTAGCTGAAAGGATGGCACCCGGTGTGGTCTTCTGCTGTGTAGCCCATCTGCCTCAAAGTTCGACGTACTGTGCGTTCAGAGATGCTCTTCTGCTACCTTGGTTGTAACGGGGTGGCGATTTGAGTCACTGTTGCCTTTCTATCAGCTCGAAACAGTCTGCCCATCTCCTCTGACCTCTGGCATCAACAAGGATTTCGCCCACAGAACTGGCGCTCACTGGATGTTTTTTCTTTTTCGGACCATTCTCTGTAAACCCTAGAGATGGTGTGCGGTGAAAATCCCAGTAGATCAGCAGTTTCTGAAAACTAGACCAGCCCTTCTGGCACCAACAACCATGCCACGTTCAAGGCACTCAAATCACCTTTCTTCCCCATACTGATGCTCGGTTTGAACTGCAGGGATTGTCTTGACCATGTCTACATGCCTAAATGCACTGAGTTGCCGCTATGTGATTGGCTGATTAGAATTAAGTGTTAACGAGAAGTTGGACAGGTTCCTAATAAAGTGGCCGGTGAGTGTATAGTAGCTATTTACTTCTCTGTAAATATGTATGTAGGATTTATAAAATTAGATAGATAAGAAGCTATAAAACTAGAGAATAAAAACTACTGTGTAACGGTTACACAGACAACAGAACTAGAGTCTAGTGGGAGAGTTCGAAAGGAGGAGTCTGTGGACCAGTGGACCCTCTGGATCACCGCGGGAGATGCTGATGGTACTAGCCACAACCAGGGACTGGAGTTGAGTTGAGGTGGCACCTGGTATTCACCAGAGCCTGCTGTTAAGTGGGATGGTCTTGTTGCGGCGGTTGCCACCAGGTGTTCCACGTGTGCTACTAGGCGCGCGGTGGCAGCTAGGGAAAGGGTAGCAGGACACAGTCCAAGCCTGGGATGACAAGCAGGAGTACGGCTTAGAAAGAGATGGAACTCACGGCAGGCAAGCAGGCACGACCCAGGCAGACAGGAATGGAGAGGTCCTGGAGGAGAGCTGGTGGCTTGGAGACGTCTGGAAACGCTGGGAACACGGTAGCCACCAGGAACGTCTGGGAACGCTGGAGACAGAGACACACGGAGGCGTCTGGAAATGCTGGAGGACAGGAAACACAAAGGCGTCTGGAAACAATGGAGGACAGGAAACACGGAGGCATCTGGAAATGCTAGAGGACAGGAAAGCGTCTGGAACGCTAAGGCTTTCTTTTCAACAGGAACCGCTATGGAAAGTGAGGTGTGGAAACCTTGGAGTTCCTTGGTAGAATGCTGAAGATCCGGCAGGCAGGGGGGGGTGCCAGATTATAAGGGCGAGGCCGGATTGGCAACACCAATCAGGAGGATGCTGGTCCATTAAGGCTAGGAGAGCTGGCGCATGCGCGCACTAAAGCGGGAAACATGCACGGCCTAGTGAGCGAGGACAAAGCCTGTCGAAAGCAGGAGCGTTGGGAGAGGTTAGTCCGGGCCGGGGGGTTGCCACGATCCGTACCGAGGATCGCCAGTGCGGCCATGACATACGGTATGTAATTCTCTACATAAAAACAGAGATGCAACCTGCTCCTTAACTCTCCGCTAACATCAAGTCCAGTAAATTTATCTGGCAAATGCACCCACACCTGAATCAAAAGATACTGGCAACTTATAACTGACACCTAATAAACACCTCACATGCACCCCCAACCCTCACATCAGAGAATGTTGTTTTGTTACTTTTCTTAAAAGACCATAAAAAGTCAGCACAAATATATTAGCAACCCATTCTAACCCTGTTAATCAGGCGTAACACTGGAAAACTCAAGACATTGAGAATTGTGTGGGTGGGTGAAAAACAGCAAAAAAAAAGGACAAATTCACAATGTGGCCAAATAGTTGCAAATGATTGTACAAAAAAGAGAACATTATGGGGGTCATTTACTAAGGGCCCGATTCAGTTTCCTGACGTGTTACCCGAATTCCGTTTCGTGTTCGATTTGCGACGATTTTCCCTCCCCCCCCCGGGTTTTGGTGCATGCGATCGGATTGTGGCGCATCGGCGCCGGCATGACATGACAGAAATGGAGGGGGGGGGGCCTGGTCGAACGAAAGCCCGACGGATCGGAGAGAAACCGTCGCATTTAAAAAAAAAAGTGGTTGGGACACGCACTTACCTTCACCAAGTATAGGATCTTGAACTCCGGCGGCCTCGGCGGACTTCAGCGCAGCAGAGCATCTGGTGGACGTCGGAACTGCCTTAGTGGATCGCCCAAAGGCCGAATCCAACCCGAATCCACCGCGAGAAAGTGCCGCTGGATCGCGAATGGGCCGGGTAGTAAATCTGCCTAATGTCATAAATCCCCCATTTAGTTTGTGAATGGTACTACACATTCTTATCATTATCTCATACACAAAAGATGGTCAGTGGCTACAGGACTGATGAGACAAAAGCCAAAGTGGAATCCATAAAAACACAGGTGATGATTTGCTTCATCAGATCGAGAACTTAATGATGACTTCTCCTGGTCGGTGTCTAATTGCAACAGATTTGACAACTGGATGTTTTCAGCTCCCTGAGCACATCTCCACAGTGAACTCAATAATACCACATTCACTCACTGTATAGTGTTTCACAATGACCATGCAGTGCCTCCCACATATCACACATACACTGTGACCCATTCAAAAATTATATTATACTTTACCATAATTCCAATAGTAGGTAAATTAATTTTTTATACAATTTTAACTCAGTTTAAACATGCATAACACACAACAACATGCATAACACACAACAACAATGCCACGTAAAGTTTAGCAATAGGTATAATAATAAATAACATTACACAGCAGGGGGAAACGTTCCACAGTATTACGTAAGGAAATAGAATGAGGTATGGGCAATGGGGATTATTAAGTAGTAGCTAAATAGAGGACTGGGCTAGGGGCTTTCATTTTGGATACTGATTAATTGGTAGTAGGTGAATCACAGAGAGTCCTATACTTAAGACAGTAGGTATGAAACCGGCACTCCAATTCGCCATTTCTGTTCTTACTCAGGGTCTAAGACTAAGCACAAGCAAACCATTTTAAAAAGGCAGGTAACATGGTGGGAAAGAACATATTAGTTAGTGATGCGTATATTGGCTCTTGCTCTGAAATTCTATTGCATACAGCACTAATACAATATGTCAAAAATATAATGTAATTGAAACATACATAAAGCAGCACTTATGTGAATTCAGTAAAGGTACATTGGTGGTCATTTACTAAGGGCCCGAATCGCTATTTTTCGTGGGTTTCCCGAATATTACCGATTTGCGCCGTTTTTCCCTGAATTGCCCCGGGTTTTTGCGCACGTGATGGGATTGTGGCGCACCGGCGCTGGATGCATGCGACGGAAATTGGGCGTGTGGCCGTCAGAAAACCGACGGATTCGGAAAACCAGCGGAATTTTTACAAAATTCGCGCTACCTGCACCCAAGATAGGATGGTGGAACTCCGGCGAACCTCGGCGCAGCAGCAAACACCTGGTGGACTTGCAGTTAGAATTGCAGTTTATGAAAGATTTATTATTCCATATTTTATTGTATTTACTGCTAGAAAAATGAGTAGTGTTGTTCATAGTCTACAGTTATTGCATCTGTGCCTCTGCATTTATAGGAACCTTTAGTGCTCAACCATGTTTCTCTATTCTATTTTCTTGGGATATATACATAGAAGGAGAAATTATATTGCCTTAGTGCGCGCAAAGTCTATACTTTGCAGCGCGGCCACCCAACTCGGAATAGTGGTCCCCACAGAAGTATATTGGATTTTAGGGGCTCCCAGGCAGAAAACTGATCTGACAGGACATGCCTTAGTTGCAGATAAGCGTATTCTAGGCGTCTCTTATAGCACTGCTGTAGGTGTAGGTATCAAAGGAGCACAAGGTACCCTGATCATAGATTTTGCGTAATGTTGTGATATATTCTCACGCGATACATGATGTTGAGAACCAATGGTATAACTCTCCCAGATCCTAATCAATGTCTATGCGAGACAGAGAACTGTATGAGAAACATACAGTAACATTGGGGCAGATTTACTTACCTGTCCGGCGTGATCCCAAGGTGTGTTCCCCGACGAGAATGAACGCTGCCGCGATTCACTACCAGTCGCACCCGATATCCTGCATCTGTCGTTTCCCCGATCAGGTCCACCGGAGTTCCCCTTCTTCTTAAATGTTAAATCCCACGCTTTATCCGAATCCGTCGGATCGTCCGTTGGCCTGTCCCCCGATTTGTTTGTGTGAAAGCCAGCGCGATTGCGTCACAATCCGATCACGTGCGACGCATTCCCAATGCAATCCCCGAAACGTCGGAAAACCAGACGGAAATGTGCCTGCAGGACCTTAAATAAAGCCCCATTGTCTACACCCGTATTACGTTCTCTCCACAGATCATGGAGATCCAATTTGATGCACCAGGCCTACTGACACCCCCTGAATCCTATCTATACTCTCATTCAGTAAGGTTCTAAGTGGTACACTGGTGCACATATAGGACTCACACTATGCAGTCCACACCTATATATACACAATGCACCCCACAAAGTGACCTTCGAGTCCAAAAGTAAACGGCAGTGGTATATGTACCAGTCTCACTCCCCTCCAATAATATCCATGACACTTGTGGCTAATCTATGATAGTGTCTCCAGTGAGATGCATTTCCCTCATATGTCAAAATTGCCCTCCTTTTATCTGCATTCCTAACCCTGGACATTCCAAGATCAAATAACTGCTTCATAGTGACAAATATACATCCTTCTCCAAACACATCTAGACGCGTACAATTAGAAGCATATCAGATAATACACCCCAGCATTTTAACAATAAACCTCCTCTACGCAGAGTGCGAGGGCTAGCAAAGTGCTTCCTAGCGAGTAGGAATCAATTCGATAAGAGCACACAGCAATTGAGCTTTTCGCTTTATGCGAAACCAAAATAAAAGGAAGAAAGATAAACGTAGGAGGTTCACATCGCATCCTGACACAGAGAAAGGTCCCTCAATTTCCTCCCGTCGGTGCCACGGGACTATGCAGACGTGCTTGTTGGCATATATGCACTGTAGAGGTGCCTCAGATTATTAAGAAATGTGTCGTTCCCAAAGTGACTGCATACACTTCTTCTGTACCTTACTGAGAAGTCCTGAAAGGCAATCCGAACCCCATTTATTGTAATATCATCTCATCAGGGCTGTCTCAGGATCTAATCACAGTCTTGCTAACTTGATCAGCACGGTCTTGATGCTTTTATACACAATGGGGCAGATTTACTACCCGGTCCATTCGCGATCCAGCAGTGGGTTCTCGGGCACTGATTCGTGTCTTCCGGCGATTCACTAAGGTAGTGCGCCCAATGTCCACCAGGTGTCGCTGCTGCGCTGAAGTCGTCGGAGTTCACTGAAGTTCACCAAGCTCGCTGGGTGCAGGTAAGTGCGTGTCAAGCGAACCTTGTTTTCTTTAAAATACGGCGGTTTTTCCGCCAACATCCGATCGCCTGTGCCAAAAACCCGGGGCAATTTGGCGCAAATCGGAAATTTTTGGGCAACCCAACCAAAAAACGTGATTGGGCCCTTAATAAATGACCCCAATATTTTTAATAAATAAATTAATAGTCCCTCTAATCAATTATAAGCAAATATTGCTGATACCTTAAACTATTGTTGATTGTATTTAAAGTTAATGAAAGAATGTCAGTCTTCTGGTATACAGGTATATTACATGGAATATGCTCCCCCCTATCTGTTAATCATGATTTGTCTGTTGGTAGGCTTTGACAAAGGTAAGCAAACCTAGCACAAACTTTGCCAAACAAAATAAACAGATTATGCAAACCATTGAGCGTCATATCAATAAAACCCCTCCCAACATTACCAGTTGGATCAGAGGTTTTGCACTTCTGCTACAGATATATCTGCTAGCAGTTGCAGTTCTACAATTAAAGGTCTCCACTCAATAGCTGAATGAAAAACTGAAAGCAAGAGCAAATACTTCTGGGATTTTGTTTTCATGAAAATGCTTCAGTACGGATATAAATGAGGCAGTATCTAAAGGAGATTTTAACCTTTTAAGATCTCTTGTGGGTATCGGGTGCTGATGTTAATCTACATGACAAGGAGGCAGAACTGCTCTGATGATCTGTTGTCTACATGATGGAGAGACCTGGGCTTTGGGTTCAGCACAGACTTCTGTTAACATATGGTGCAAAGTTAAGTTTAGTGACAAGGTGGGGTCGAAATGCCCTAATGTATGCAGTCTTGTACAATAGAGAAAGTCTTGTTAAGCTGTTCCTCATGCATTGGACTGTGATTTAACGATACTGATAAATGGAAACACACAGTCTCTGGTATACAACTATTACTGGAAATGTTACAATTACCACACTACTACAAGAGTTTTTAAGAAGTACGATTGGATATAAGAGCCACTTCAAATATTTGGCAAAGAAATGCAACCTGCTTACCCACCAAGACCAGAAGAAGTCACAGATACGACATTCAAAAGTCAACAGGATACAATATGCACAACCTTACAAAACTATACCAGCTTTGTGTGGGAAAAAAAAGGGCAACATTCTACAATGCACCAAAAGCAAAGTACTGCAAATGACTTTCAAAACTAGATATTTTGATCAATCAAGAAAAATCATCATCATCATCTCCTAAAGAAAGCTGACAAATGACAATAAGACAAATCTGAGCAACTTACAAGATACCAAAATGGCGACAAGACTTACAAAAGCTAACTGAAACTCTCGAGATGCAACTCAGCGCATCTTACTGCAGAAAAGCCAGGCTTTTAACATCAAATATAAAGAGATACCCAAAACTCAGCAAATGTGAAACAGAAAGACCTAGTGAAGATGAGCTACAGAGAGAAAAACAAGAACAGGAGGTTATCAGTTGATGTCCTGGATGTTTTGCAAAGCAAGAAGGCTACAAGGGGCATTTTCAGAAGGAGATGTAGTGTGGCTGTGATTCCTTTGATCCGAATTCAATCTTCCAAGTCATTTTAATAATGAGCAAGAGCAACAAAAGATCAAAAAACTTGCTGTCTTAGCATCCAATATTGAATTGTCTATCTGTCTGTCTTGAATATCTGATTTTCAGACAGTTGCGGCTGTTAAAGTGCCAGTTTAGTTCATGTAAACTTGTTGGCTGAGGGAGCGTCCCACGTTCAGTTTTTAGATGCAGTTTTTGATGCCCAAAACCAGGAGTGTAGTTAAAATAGAGGAGGAGAAGCAATTCTTAATGATAAGGTCATACCCATTATGATCCTCTCCGCTATTTGGCTTCAAAAACTGAACGTGTGGCTGCACCCTCACTGTCCCATATTTTACTAATATAGATAGATATGTGTGATTTCAGCAGGAGTAAAAAAAACAAAATAAGGATTCATTCAGTTGTATTTTTGTATGTTCAACATAACATCAGAGAATCTGGCATAAAGCATTATACATTAAAGGAACTGTGTGGCATCCATCCACGGCCTCTACAGAGTGTATAAAGGTAGTCCCTGGGTTACGTACAAGATAGATCATAAGTATCATAGTATCATAGTATATAAGGCTGGAAGGAGACGCAAGTCCATCAAGTCAACCTTCAAGAATTAAATAAATGTTTATCCCCATAACCGTGATATTTTTTTCTCCAGAAAGTCATCCAGGCCTCTCTTGAACATGTACTAGAGTCGGCCATAACAACCTCCTGGGCAGAGAGTTCCATAGTCTCTGCTTTAGTAAAGAACCTTTGTCTATGGTGATGGTAAAATCGCCTCCCTCTAGGCGTAAGGATGCCCCCTTGTCCTGGCACAGGCCTAGGTATAAAAAGATCTTTGGAGAGATCCTTGTACTGTCGTTCAGGTATTTGTACATTGTAATGAGGTCTCCCCTCAGTGTCTTTTTTTAAACTGAATAATCCCAAATTTTGTAATCTGTCAGTGTATTCTAATCCCCCCATTCCCCTAATAATCCTGGTTGCTCTCCTCTGCACACCGTTCCAGGGTACTATGTCCTTTTTATACACTGGTGCCCAAAACTGTACACAATATTCCATGTGTGGTCTGACCAGGGATTTGTATAAGGGCAAAACTATGTCTTTATCATGAGAATCTATTCCTCTCTTGATACATCCCATTATTTTATTTGCTTTAGCAGCAGCCTCCTGGCTTGGTCACTAAAATTAAGTTACCATCCACCAATACGCCCAGGTCCTTTTCAGCTTCAGTTTTACTAAGTAATTGACCGTTTAGACACATAATATATTTTGTTTTCCATGGCCCAAGTGCATACTTTACATTTATCTACATTAAACCTCATCAACCATTTCTCTGCCATCCCTCAAGCTTCCACAAATCCCTCTGTAATGCAAACTATCGACCTCAGATTTATTAATTACACAGCTTAGTATCATCTGCAAATATTGAAACTTGACTGTGTAAACCCACTACAAGGCATAATTAAAAAATATAAAAGAAGTGGCCCCAATACTGACCCTGTGGCACTCCACTGGTAACAATCAACCCAATCTGAGAATGTGCCATTAATGACCACCCTCTGTTTTCTATCACTAAGCCAATTACTTACCCAGATACACAGATTTTCTCCTATTCCCAGCAGTCTCATTTTTATACCAACCTTTCATGTGGCACGGTGTCAAAGCCTCTTGAAAAGTCCATATACAACATCCACAGCATCCCCAGATCCAGTCTGAACTTACCTCCTCGTAGAAACCAATCGATTAGTCTGACAGGACCGATCTCTCATAAAACATGCTGACGCTGGGTTATAAGGTTGTGCACAAGTGAGATACTCCAGGATAGCATCTCTAATAAACCCCTCAAATATTTTCCCACCAACAGCAGTTAGAATTAGGGGCTGTAGTTTCCAGGATCGCTATTGATCCTTTTTTGTATATTGGTACCACATTTGGTATGCGCCATCCTGTGGAACATAACCAGTCCTCAGTGAATCTTCAAATATTAAAAATAACGGTCTGTCTATCACGGTACATAATTCATGCAGAACCCGGGGGTGTATGCCATCTGGCCCCGGTGATTTATATATATTAGTGGCTGCGAGGCGGCGCCGTACATCTTCCTGGGTTAAAATGTTGACATTCCAAAGAGAATTAACATTATCCTCATTGTGTCTTTCCACCAGGGGATTTTCCTGGGTAAAGACAGTTGAGAAGGCGACATTCAGTAGATTGGCCCTTTCCTCCTCCCTTCCACCATGACCCCCATGTTATTTCTAAGGGGACCCACACTCTCTGTTTTAGTTCTTATCATTTATATACTTGAAAAATAATTTGGGATTATTTTGCTCTCCTGGCAATATTTTCTCCAGTCTCTATTTTTGCGGCCTTTATCTGCTTTTTACAGGATTTATTTTTCTCCTATAATCCTGTAATGCCTCATCACTACCTTCACGTTTTAGCACTTAAATGCTTTATCTTTCTCGCTTATTGCTTCCTTACAAGACTAGTTAGCCACATAGGGTTTTTTCTTGTTCCTTTTATGCTTTTTCCCATAAGGTATGTGTTTCTCACAGGACTTTTCAGAATATATGAGAAAAAGTCCCATTTTGGGGGGGCTTTGTCCTTGAGAGCATTATCCCAGTCTATGCCTTTAAGGTCTTCCCTTAGTTGCTGAAAATTTGCCCTCTGAAGTTTAGAGTGTTGGTTGCCCCTTCACTAAGCTCTTACTAAAGCGTAATACAAAATCAATGATATTATGATCACTATTCCCCAGGTTCCCCCCAACCTGTAGTTTTGATATCCTATCAGGTCTGTTGGTAAGGATAAGGTCAGCAGTGCCCCCCTCTTGTTGGCTCCGGACTAGTTGGACAGGTAATTGGTTTTGTTGTTGACAAGAACCTGCTACCTTTGAAGGACCTGCAGGTTTCTGCCCCCCAGTCAATATCTGGGTAATTGAAGTCCCCCATGATAAGTACTTCACCATGCTTTGAAGCCGATCCATTTCACTTCAGCATTTCCTCTGCTGCCTCCATTTATATTGGAGCCTTTAAACAAACCCCTAGTAATATTTTATTATTCTTTTTCCCTCCTTTATCTACACCATAGGGACTCCACATTTGCGTTACTGATGTCATCTCGCAGGACGGGCTTGAGGCAAAGATTCACATATAAACAACCCCTCCCCCTTTTTTATTTATACGATCCTTTCTAAAAAGACTAAACCATCTATAGTAAAGCCCAGTCATAGCTACTGTCCAGCCATGTCTCGTGATACCCACTATATCATATTTCCGTTCCAACATCAAGAGTTCCAGTTCCTCCATTTGTTTGTGAGGCTTCTGGCATTTGTGTACATCACTTTATATGGTTTTCCCTGTCCCTATTCCTTTTGTCCTTATTCCCCAATCTCATTCCAGCCCCCCTTCCTCCCCCAGGACTATGACTCTTCCAGCTCTCTATGTACACCGTCTATTTGCCCTGCACAAGTGTAATTGCCCTCCCCCCAGGTCTCTAGTTTAAACACTCCTCCAACCTTCTAGCCATTTTTCCCCTAAAACAGCGGGCCCCTCCCCATTGAGGTGCAGCCCATCCCTACTGTAGAGGCCTGTAGCCCACAGAAAAGTCATCCAGTTCTCCATGAACCCACAACCCCTCCTTCCTACACCAACTTTTGAGCCACTTATTACCTCCTTGATCTCCCGCTGCCTTTCTGGTGTGGCACGTGGTACAGGCAGTATTTCGGGAGAAATTACCTTTGAGGTCTTTGCCCTGAGCTTATGGCCTAAATCTCTGAAATCATTTTTAAGGACCTTCCACCTACCTGTTACTTTGTCATTAGTGCCAATGTGGACCATGACGCTGGTTCCTCACCAGCCCCTACCAGTAATCCGTCAACCCGATCGCAACATGCCGAACCCGAGCACACCGGCAAACAACACACTATTCGGTATGCACGGTCTTTGTGACAGATTGCCCGTGTGTTCCCCTAATAATGGAATCTCCCACTACCAGCACCTGTCTGACCTTGCCTGTGCTCCCATTACCCTTCTTACTGGAGCAGACATTCCCTGGTTGCTGTAGCGGCCACGTCTTTCTGCAGCATGCTACCCCAGAGCTGATATCCCCCTATCCACCAGCCTGGCAAACTATTGGGGTGCACCAGATCAGGACTAAGATCTCTAAAACTTTCCCTCTACCCCGCCTTCTACATGTTACCCAAACTAGCTGCCCCCTCCCTCTGCACCTCCATACTTCCCTCCCACAACCATCTTCCCCAGAGAGTTTGTGCTCCAGGTTCTGGAGGTTTGTTCTTAAGTTGAATTTATATGCAAGTCGGAACCAATATATTTACAATCGTAACCCCAGCCAAAATTTTCTTTGGTCTCTGTGACAATTGGATTTTAAAAAGTTGGTTGCCATAAGAACGATTTATATTAATAATAAAGCTTAATTGCAGACACCCTTTAATAACTGTTATAGCTGCTTATTGTACATGGACTAAAGTACGTAAATTACCAACATCCAGAGGTCTAAACTAGGGGTTGTCTGTAAGTCGGGTGTTCTTATGTAGGGACCGGCTGTTAATGTGGATGTTTACTCTTTGAGGTAACTAGCCAAATAAATATAGTAACGTTAATTTGGAGAATACAGAACATTAGTGCTGCTGATATTCACTCCTCCTCTCGCTTTCAGGGTGAGGAGATGATCCACAGGATCTATCCAACTGTAAAAGTATACAGTGGGATATGCAGCCCCATTTCATGAGCCATTCACAATAGTTGGTACTTGAATTCACAGTGTGTACACACAATAGTAGGTTAATTATACCGTATGGACACCGGTGGGGTAGAAGGACTCTCACTGTCTCCACTAGGAGTCCTGTCAGGATTTACAAATTTCTCCTCATCAAGGCTCTTCCATAACATACATACCCATATATCACTGAGCTTAGCTTAACCTCTATATAGTACCGTTGATAAAATAATTGTTTGCAACAATTTATATGAATCTAATTTTTAACGTCCATATTTGTGTCGTAGTTGTAGTATAGTATTTTTTATAGATATAAAACAGAGCTATATAGCTCACAGTGGCCTGTGATATCTATTTGATGTTAGTGCACCATTGTTCACAGGTCAAAATGCTACCAACCTCTGAAAATATTATCAAGTCACAGTACCTAAGGCTCTGGTAGCATATTATTTTGGTGTTTGCTGTCCCTGGTACTGCACTATATTAGAATCTTTGATGGAATATGCAATGGAGACAAAAGCAGATGTGAGCAAAACCCTGAATATTAGCATATTGCTTAGGTATTTGGGGACCTTTTTTGCAGTTCGATGTGAATGGATTTATTTTCAAATCCTGCACCATAGGGAAATGTAGCTCAGCTTCCATTCAAGTGAATAGGAGTCGTGCTGCAGTTCCTGTTATGTTGGCGCTAAAAAGTGAACAGGGCCTCTTCCAACCCACATACTGATGAGTGTACTGGAGAAGGGGAAGGGAGCAGGGAAAAGAATCTCTTGAGGAAAGTAAAATGCAGACAACAGGAGATGTGTATTTGAGCATTAAAACTTACTCATAGCTCCAGGCAAAGTGACTGAGGTAATCCTCTTATATTTGTTATCTGGCCTCCTTCCTCTCAAATCAAATTCAATACTGAATAGGAAACAACACCAGAGCCTGTAGGACTCCTGGTGGTGTTTTCAGAGCCCTCTTGTGTAGATGGACAGTCTGTTACAGTGTGTAAGTAGCACCTCCCCACACAGAGTGCCTGAAATTCACTGTTGCTGAGTGAGGATAACATCAGGCAGAGAGGAGTGTTAGTTACTGAGGAAGACAGTGGGGAGGGTAGACAGTCAATAGCCTATGAAGCAACAGTACAGAGGGGTCTGGTAATGCCCCCAGAGACCTAAGCTAATCTTGCATATGAGATTTAGAAGCAAGAAGGCCATAGATAACAAATATAAGAATTACCACAGCCACGCTGCATGAGTGGTACCAAGCTACCATGCTTGATTTTGATGGTAGATTTTCTTTAATATAATGTGCCGAATTTTATTGTTTGTTGGACAATTCATTATCACTGCAGTCGTGTATGCTAGGTTCTTGAATGGTGACAAGAAAGAAATGACGTGTTATATGACAGAGAAAAGCAAATATTTTTTCAGTAGTAAAATATGAATAATACGTACCACGTTTGTGAGTGGGAACCTCAGTGTTTACTCCATCAGATTCTAGTGTCCAATACTAACCAAACTTGAGCTAATGAAACAAGCACTGGTTTGATAGGACGTGTTCTACAGTTAACAAAAATAATCTCTATTACTTTTTGGCTTGTACAGTATTCCTTCATCATGAGCTCATCCTGACATGATACTGTACTACTTACAGATAATAAACAACATTTAGGAACTATGTATTAAAATAAGTGGTCCATGAAGCAAAAGTAGGAATCTTACTGTTGGCTTATGAGATTATCTATTAAATTGTGTAGTGTTTTATTAATGGAGACAGACAGTAAGTTATATTTACGAGCTGCACTGGCAACTGTTTGCACTAGCATGATATTTCTCTACCTATCAAAGTGATATCACTACATATCAAGCCCAGAGGAAACAAGTAAAACAGACACAATGTAAATGATGCAAAACACTTGGTGCTCATTCGTTGCTGTTGAAAATGCTTATGCATCCTGGCAAACCTCCCCATAAAGCAGATTTCTATGCAGTCAAAAATGCATCAAAAATGTGACATGCGAACGTGGCGAGTCTTTGCTCCTTGTTAGTGCAAACATAGGAACTGAAACTATCCATAGACTGGTAAGGATGGGAGGCTGCCTGTAGAGGCATAGGGGTTCTTCCTTACCTAACCTGGAAAAACTATCCGTTATTCCTTTTAATTACTTTGGAAAATTGCTATTGGCTTTGTAAGATGGCGTCTCTAAAAAAGTTGAATGTTAATAAAGATGACTACTTAAGTAAATATGCTTTAGGGATACATTTACATCTTTGCTTTGTTTAATTTAATCAGTTTCTGGTTAAATAACAGTGGTGCATTGAAGTTGAATATCGTATCTCAGTGAGCTGGAGTGGACATATACCACCTATCTCGCCACAGAATAGGTGGTAAATGATGATTCATAGGGATAACACCACTGGGCATCAGTTGCAAACATCAAAAGCATGGTTGCAATGGCCGCAGTAAAGGTGCTGGAACATAGAGGCAATTCTGGGGCTATCCTAAGTCTGCCATCCACTCTGCAGGGTGCGGGACACTCACTAGTAGGACCCTCGCAGACTGTTGCTTGAGGCCAGATGTGTAAGCTACCTCTTCACCCCCCCTTAAAATGTAGACAGCACCCACATAATGTAGCAACGTACTCCCCTCAATGGAGCACAGACTTCGCCGTAGCAATGTGGCAGTAAACCAAAAATAAAGTCTATACCCACTGTTTGACTTCCTTTTTCTATGTCCACTTCTCATATAGGATGCGTGATATAATGTCATCATGCGTGAGTTAACATGCTACCGCGTAATATCAGAAAACAGAGAGACATAGGGTCAAAATAATTAATTTATTGAGTATACAAACATACATGAAATGGATTTTAAAACACATTTACTGAATGCATCTTTGATATTATATGCATGTACGGGTGGGGACCCATGTACCTTCTACAAGCACAAAGTGCCACGCCAGAACGTCTGCCCATGCCCATCTTCACCTAGCCACGTCAGGTCCCCCCCGGACGATCCCCACAGTTAATCACCTCACCGCGATCCATTTTAAAAAAAATTATTTAAGCCTACCCTCTTCCTACACTCCCTGCCGGATCTTGAGCCTATGCCATAGTTGAGAAAGCTCCCATGCGATATTCCTGAGTGTTCCTGCGTCCCATGTTTCTGTTACCATGCTCCTGTGTGTTCCTGTGTTCTTGTTCTGTGCTCCTGTGTTTTTCCTGTGTTCCTGTTTGTACCAGTCCGTTCCTTTGTTCCTGTTCCCATCCGCCAGTCACGTTGTCTGGAACTGCCTTTGTTCCGTTTTGCCATCTCGCTTCCGAAGTCCTCCAAGCCTCTGGTGGGTCTCCTGCTCATATGTGGACTTTGCTGATTTCTTTTCAGAGAAGCAAGCTGAGAACTGCACCACACTGACCCTATGACTGTCCAATAGACTTGATGTCGGGCGCATATCCTCCACGGGGTCAAGTGTATCTGTTCCGAAAACCGCGCCCAGGACGGTTTCTCTCGTTCGTGCATCGGTCTCAATAAGGTCATGGTGAAAAGCGCTACCCCACTACCCTGATCATGGAACTGTTGATCGTCTACGTGCTGTGCCAAGGTAATCACCAAGTTCGACCTGCGGTGGGGCATATATAACTTTATCTGCATACAAGAGTGTTGATGAATGGAAAACCGCCTTCAATACGGAGATGGTCACTTGGACTGCTTTATACCTGTGTCATGGTCTATCTAGACGATATCCTGGTGTTCTCCGCAGACATTGAGTCCCTCGAGTACATGTACGTCAAAGTTCTCAGGCACTTAAGGGCCAATCGTTATAATCCAAGCTCAAGAAGTGCCAGTCCCTATCAATTCATTCAGAGAGCCTCCATTCACTATATATTATATTATCTCGGACAAGGGGACTACAGATTGATCCTGCAAAGTTATCTGCAGTACTTCAGTGGCCGCGTCCAGTGGGGCTTTGAGCTATCCAGAGATTCCTGGGCTTCGCCAACTTACTACCGGGCAGTTTATCCCATATTTCTTTCTCTGTATCTCCATTGGGGCACAAAACCATCTACAAAAAAGCCATTCCAACAAAGAATTTATAAGTATAATTAATCTTTATTACAAACACATGCCACAACACTTTAAAAGCAACAAGAACAGGCGGTCACATAGAAGGGAAAGCGAGACGGAGAACTACACAAAATCAGACGAATCTTGCAGGGTGATGCATGGGGATGGGTGCTACCCTACCTGAAGGGAGGTGTGCCTGAGGAGATATGCTATAAATCCAAAAGGGGGAGTAGTCTCTAAAATCAATGTACAAATGTGTAAGGTGCATGTGCCTGTGATCCCAATGGGGGGCATATCTTGATTAAAGCACACATTTCATTATAGCTTATCATGGAAACATAAGACAATTCATTATATGTCCTATTCTAAAGGTTAAACAGTATATTTGTCATGATAGCGGTAAAGTAATCATATTGCCACATAACCAATTGTAGTGAGTTGCCTGCCGTCTGACACAAAAGCCCCGACGGCGTTTCGGCGCTAGCCTTGTCTGGGGGGGTAATGTGGACTAGGACACCTGGGTTTTTAAATAAGCGTGGCCAATGGTGAGAGGAAAACCTCTCTATACCTGTCATGGTGAAAGTATCATTTCCGGTCAGCGCTATTGAGCGCACGCCCCCCGGGTTGACACCCCCTCACCCGTAATCCAACCGGAACACGTGACCACACGTTGATGGTGACGTCACGCGGGGCACGTGATGCGGGTAATGGATTCAGGTGATCGAGGGGCGTGTCTCCCACGAGCGTGTGCGCTTGCTGATCGGGACCTGACAGGTGAGTAAGCAACTGGAAAACCGTTGTCATGGGAGCACTTTCTATAAGGTCATATATGAGGAAAACTATCTATTAGACATAAAGTTAGAAGAAGAGGAGGGAGGACAAAGGGAAAGGAGTTTTTAAAAGGCAGTCTTACAGCGTATTTAAACGAAGACACAATATATCATGGGGTTCAGTCCAGGGTGACTACAAAACTAAATAGCAAAACATTATTCTTAAAGTGCATGAGAAGTGAATAATCACTGTGTATATATCATTTTTGAAAAAATTATTATTCCATATAAACCTATATTGAAGTGCTTTCTACCTTGACAATACTCAAGCGCATTCTACCTAATATTTCGTGCATTCCACAATAACCATTGTTGAATGCATAATAATATGTACAGTGTACACCGCTTTTACCGTTGCATAAAGTGAATTGTGACATATACGTGCATCAAGTGAAATTAAGAAGGGAATTAAAAAATTGGGGGGTAACCACTCATAAAATTACTGTAAAATTATAGTGAGTGCTCGAGGCAAGTGATATTCAGTAATACTGCTTAAAAACTATCTAAACATTAAAAACAATGTGCAAAAAAGTTGTACGGAAAACTGCCACCCTAAAAACCTAAGAAATATATGTGTGAAGAATTGCAATTGGTTAGGTCGTAATATATCTAAAAAATTATGTGACTATTAAGTATCCCAGGGATTCAAGGTAGTCCAAGACAATATGGATGGTCTTTCCGGGTAACCGAATCCATGAGTATGTCTCTAGCATGCCAGGTACTGGTTATGTGAATAGGGGGCTCTAGAAGGGGTTGAGGGGGGCTAATGCAGTGATGCAATGGTGTGTATATTATTGTCTGCAGAGCCCAAAAAATATAAAAATATATAAGAAGAGGAAGGGGAGGGGGGAGAGGGAGAGGGGAAAAAAGGAAAAAAAAAAAAGGAAAAAAAAAGAAAAGAGAAAGAAAAAACCTAAGTTGAACTGGAAAATGTCATGTTAGTCCAATCAAAAAAATAATGATCCCTGGGTGATAAGAGGGTTTAGTCGTGTAGTCCTATAGCTGGTTTTCTTGAGTCCAAGTGCTCCTTTTCATTAGATGATCGTATAATAGGGGCCTGCTAGTAGAAAGTGATAATTAAAACAAATTAATAACATTTCATCAACATATAATTTTAAAAATATGTTATATACATTTAAAAACCCAGTGTGAAACCGGGTCGGGAATCAGAGTAAGGTGCCATAAACTCAGTGGTCTCAGTTCAGGCTAAGGGCTTAGGGTTTGCGGTGTCCAGATCCATTTGGTCTCACATTGGCCAATTTTTGTCACCGGACCTCCCCTGATATTATCTTGATATGGTCAATGCCACAGACACGGAGATATTCGATTGCATCACGTGTTTACTCTTAAATGTTTGCAACGGGAAGTATCCGTCCGTACAAACTCAGGGTTTTTTGCTGCTGTAATATCCTGTACATTTCACGGACCCCTTATCGTTAGACTTCTACGTCTGTCAGACCTATATAAATAGGTCACAGGGGCATGTGAGGCTGGGTAAACTACTGTTTTTGTGTTACATGTGATTGTATGTGTATATTTATATGTCCGGATCCATCTGAATTTTTATGAGTCTGTTTGGCATGATTTGGGCATGCCACGCATCGACCGCAGGTTTACACACCCCATTTGGGCCTTTAGGGCTCGCAAAAAGTCTGTTCGTTTTTCATAATGGCTTTTAACACAAGAGATCTTTGAGATTTTTGGACCTTGTGCTGCTATTGCTGAGATGTTCGTGAATATTTTGTAAAATGGGTCCGCTCTCAAAAGAGACAGAACCGTTCATCTGTCTTTCATCTCCCTTCCACTGCGAATGATACTCAGTACTAAATTTACCTTGCAATCCTCATTCGTTTCTTTTCTGGGTACTAGTAAATTCAATTTCTTGGGGTTGTTTTGCTCTGTTATTGGCTTTCCTAGCGTTTTCCTGGCTATACACCGCGGTCCTTGAATCTGCATCTCGTTCCTGTGCCTGGAATCAAAGATGTTCTCACTGAGCAGATTCTCCTCATACGTAAGTATTGTCCAATGGGGACTGCCGTAATGGTTTGTGAGGTGGGATGATGAGGCTTGCAACAGGATTGTACTGCCGTTTCCTTCTGTACATCCGTTGGAGTATCCAAATTTCATTCTAGAAGCCGCCAAAATCCACTTTATTTACATCATATTTATATGGGAGTTTGATGTTCATGTTGTTACATTTAATTGGTGGATAAATGTGTCTAGCTCTTGAGGCAGTGCCCCTCCAGATGACGCAGTACGCGCATCAATGTCACGTGCACATCGAAAATGACACGGTCGCATTGCGACGTCCGGTCACCCATGAGGAAGGTCCTCTCCCACACCCCAGGAACAGGTTGGCATATGAGGGGCACATGGCCGCCCCATCCCGTTCCCTGGACTGTAGGAAGAAGGAGTCCCCAAAAAAATGCATTGTGACAAAGCACGAATTCCATGATGCTAGGATTCGTTTGCTCATACCCCCATCGAGAGGTTGTGGTGTCGAGGAAGAATTTTACCGCACCTAGACCATTGGGTGGTTTTATACTTGTGTATAATGATTCTACGTCCATCGCAACGAGGATCATTCTTCCTCCATAGGATGCCTTAATTTTTTGCAGTAGATCTGATGTGTCTCGTAAATAGGACATGGTAAGCACTCTACTATGTCCCTTTAGTGATGTAATGAATTACCAATTTTTCTGTCAAGCCCCCCGTTGCCCGAAATATTGGGGCGCCCGGGTGGTTGACAGAGTTCTTATGCAACCTTGGGCAGAAGGTACAGTGTAGGTGTCCTTGGTAAGTTTAATAATAGCCGCTTCCGCACTTCCCTTGGAAATTACTTTATTATTCACGCTCTCTGGAGCAGTTGATTTAGTCCTCCACGAATTACTGGTGGGTTTTATATGTTATTTTTGATAAACATCTTGTCTCTCAGCTGTCGTTGGGCTTCCCCTCATACATTTGTCGTGACCACCATACTATGTTCACCCCCCCCTTGTCACCTGTTGATGATTACATTGTCCAATGTTTTTTCTAGATTTTTAATGCTTCTCGCAGGTTTGGGGGTTCCAACTCGTCGCGTGTGAACCCCTCATGCCTTAGAGGGATGTTCTCAATTCCCCGCGGACAACCAATTTTACAATAAGTCAATGGTGGGAGAAGTTGACAAGGCACCGGGGAACTGCCGGTCTGCGTATACAAGGTGGTATCTTACCGTGCCCATTGATGCTGTATCTCTAGATTCTTCCTAGTTTCTTCCAGTATTCGAACTGCTCCCCAATCCATGTGTGAATGAAAAAAACAATCCTTTAGGTCTTCCACATGGAACCACTTCTATGAATTAAGGATCTCGCAAATAGTTTTAGATCCTTCGCTGAATGAAAGTATTTAAACGGCACAGGGGTAGAATAGTAGTCCCTTTTCCATACTGGGGCACTGACCATGAAGAAACCAATCCTAAGCTCGTGTCTCGCAGCTGGAAGAAGCTGGTTACACTAAGTGAGACGTCTGCCTTTTATCTGCTCTGTCCTCACCCGGCTCCTGATACTGAGACACCGTTACCTGCTGACATCGATGCCTCATCCATTGGTTGCTCACCTGTGGTACCCTGCCAGCAAGCAAGACCATCCGCTTGTGGTGGTCTGGTGAAGGTCGTGACCACTTAGATTCCGAGTCCACGTGTTGGCGGTTCACCTCCTGATGGTCCAGAGATCCATGATTTTTTTTTTCCCCCTGAATCCTGGCAATGCAGTATATATATCCATCTGGATACAAAATAAATCAATATACGATGGAAAAAAAATTCATAGAATCTAAATAGCAAAATGCTCAGATTATCAACCATAAGTGGCAAAATAACAAATATATATATATATAGATATGATATATATATATATATAGATCTATACAAGAGAATGAGCTACTCTGTAGTGGTTGTTGAAACCAAGTGTGGCCTTTTATGTCCATTCAAAGGTTACAGTAGCGACGTTTTGGCCTGGAGAGCCCTTTTCAAGCTATTTACATGTGCAGTCATGCGGATCATATATATGAAACATACATGGTCACATGCCTACAAAGATCCGCCCATTCATATTACATATCAGTGTTTCCCACAATGCATAACAAAATATAAAAATACCTACAATTTAGGTGTACCAGCAGTGAGACATATTCATAATTGATATAACAATTGTGCATTTGCTATATTTAATTGCTTTGCTGTAATAACAGTGGTGCACATTGTGACAACTTTTACATATAAGTGCTTAATGCTAGTGACCAAAGAGGGAGCTTGTTCTAGTTATCCTGGCATGTGTCCCCACGTCCATAGTATCCTCCCAATCTTTTCCAGTAATAAATTGTGTAGACACACGAGCCGGATTAAGTTGGTGGGGGCCCTGGGCGCAAAAATCTGGTGGATGCCCCACTGCTTGTAGTGCACACCTTCCTGTTTGCTCACTACCAACTATCCCCGCAAAGTAGTAAACAACCGCCAATACAGCCGCCTTCACCCCCGTACACAGCTACATTTACAGCCGCCATCATCCCCAGTGACACAGCTACATACAGCCGCCTCGCCCTCAGTAACACAGCTTACATACAGGCCGCCTCGCCCTCAGATACAGCTACATCATCCGCCTCACCCCATAACACGCTACATACAGCACGCCTCCCCTCAGTAAACGATACATACCAGCCGCCTCCACCCTATACACAGCTACATACACCCACCGCCAGCTCATACCAGCACAAGCAATACAGCCCATCCCCCGGTAACACCGCTACATACAGCCGCCTCACTCCGTACACCGCTAATACAGCCGCCTCGCCCTCGCCGGTTTACACAGCTACATACAGCCGCCCTCATCCCAGTAACACAGCCCATACAGCACCTCACCCCATAACACAGTCTAAAGCCGCAACGCCTCCAGTAACACAGCTCTACAGCCGCCTCATCCCCAAAGTAAAACAATCTACTTAAAGCAGCTCTCATCCCCAGTCAACCCAGCTACATACAGCTGCTCATCCCGCAGTAAAACACAGCTACATACACTGTCGTCATCCCCAGTAACACAGCTAATACAGCTGTCTCATCCCCAGTAACACAGCTACACACAGCCGCCTCATCCCAGTAATACAGCTACACACAGCCGCCCTGCCCCCCAGTAACACAGCTCATACAGCCGCCTCGCTCCAGTAAACAGTACATACTCCGATTCTCTCACAGCAGTAACACAGCTCACATACAGCTGCCTCAACTCCCAGTAAACCGCTCACACAGCCGCCTCGCCCCCAGTAACACATTACAAACAGCCACCCTCGCCCCAGTACACAGCTGCCATACAGCCCGCCTCATCCTATAACACAGCTACATACCAGCGCTCGCTCCCAGTAACCAGCTACAACACTCCGCCTCCACCCCCCCAGTAACACAGCTACATACAGCACGCCTCAATCCCGTACAGCTTAGCCCCCCAGTCCACAGCTACATACAGCCGCCTGCCATAACACGCTCCCACATCGACTCTACAGTAACACAGCTACATACAGAAGCACAGACACCCGACACGAAATATTGTGAGATGAAAAAACTTTCCATCCCCTGCCCTAACGGGTTGGACCCCCTTTTGCCTTCAGAACTGCCTCAATTCTTCGCGGCATAGATTCAACAAGGGGCTGGAAGCATTCCTCAGAGATTTTGTTCCATATTGAAATGATGGCATCATACACTTGCCGCAGATTTGTCGGCTGCACATCCATGATGCGAATCTCCCGTTATCTACTTCACCACATCCAAAGATGCTCTATTGGATTGAGATTGGTGACTGTGGAGGCCATTTGACTACAGATGAACTCATTGTATCTTCAAGAAACCAGTCTGAGATGATTCCAGCTTTATGACATGGCACATTATCCTGCTGAAAGTAGCCATCAGATGTGGGTTACATTGGTGTCATAAAGGGATGGACATGGTCAGCAACAATCTCAGGTAGGCTGTGGCGTTGCAACGTGCTCAATTGGTACCAAGGGGCAAAAGAGTGCCAAGAAAGTATTCCCACACCATGACACCACCCCACCAGCCTGAACCGTTGATACAAGCAGGATGGATCCATGCTTCATGTTGTTGACGCAAATTCTGACCCTACCATCCGAATGTCGCAGCAGAGAAATCGAGAACTCATCAGACCCCGGAAACATTTTTCCAATCTTCTACTGTCCAATTTCGATGAGCTTGTGCAAATTGTAGCCTGTTTCTGTCTTAGCTGAAAGGAGTGGCACCCGGTGTGGTCTTCTGCTGCTGTAGCCCATCTGCCTCAAAGTTCGACGTACTGTGCGTTCAGAGATGCTCTTCTGCCTACCTTGGTGTAAAGGGTGGCGATTTGAGTCACTGTTGCTTTCTATCGCTCGAACCAGTCTGCCCATTCTCCTCTGACCTCTGGATCAACAAAGGCATTTCCCCCACAGAACTGCCGCTCACTGGATGTTTTTTCTTTTTCGGACACATCTCGTAACCCTAGGATGGTTGTGCGTGAAAATCCCAGTAGATCACAGTTTCTGAAATACTCAGACCAGCCCTTCTGGCACCAACAACCATGCCATTCAAAGGCCATCAAATCACTTTCTTCCCCATACGATGCTCGGTTTGAACTGCAGGAGATTGTCTTGACATGTCTACATGCATCAATGCACTGAGTTGCCGCTATGTGATTGGCTGATTAGAAATAAGTGTTAACGAGAAGTTGGACAGGTTTACCTAATAAAGTGGCCGGTGGTGAGTGTATAGTAGCTATTTAATTCTCTGTAAATATGTATGTAGGATTTATAAAATAGATAGATAAGAAGCTATAAAACTAGAAGAATAAAAACTACGTGTAACGGGTACACAGACAACAGAACTAGAGTCTAGTGGGAAGAGTTCGAAAGGAGGAGTCGTGGACAGTGGACCCTCTGGATCACGGGCGAGATTGATGGTACTCGACCACAACCAGGGACTGGAGTTGAGGTGGCACCTGGTATTCACCAGAGCCTGCTGTTAAGTGGGATGGTCTTGTTGCGGCGGTGCCACCAGGTCGTTCCACGGGTGCTACTAGGCCGCGCGGGGTGGCAGCTAGGGAACGGGTAGCAGGACACAGTCCAAGCCTGGGATTACAGCAGGAGTACGGCTTAGAAAGATGATGAAAACACGGCAGGCAAGCGGCACACGACCCAGGCAGACAGGAATGGAGAGGTCCTTGAGGAGAGCGGAGCTGTGGCTTGGAGACGTCTGGAAACGCTGGGAAACGGTAGCCACCAGGAACGTCTGGGAACGCTGGAGACAGGAGACACGGAGGCGTCTGGAAATGCTGGAGGACAGGAAACACAAAGGCGTCTGGAAACACTGGAGGACAGGAAACACGGAGGCATCTGGAAATGTAGAGGACAGGAAAGCGTCTGGAAACGCTAATGGGCTTTTTTAAACAGGAACGCTATGGAAAGTGAGGTGTGGAAACCTTGGAAGTTCCTGTAGAATGCTGAAGATCCGGCCAGGCAGGAGGGGAGGTGCCAGATATAAGGGCGAGGCGGATTGGCACAACCAATCAGGAGGATGTGGTCCATTAAGGCTAGGAGGCGGCGCATGCGCGCACTAAAAACGCGGGGAACATGCACGCCTAGTGAGCGAGGACACAGCCTAGTCGAAAGCAGGAGCGTTGGGAGAGGTTAGTCCGGGCCGGGGGGTTGCCACGATCGTACCGAGGATCGCCAGTCGGCCAGACATCGGTATGTAATTCTCTACATAAAAACAGAGATGCAACCTGCTCCCTCTAACTCTCCGCTACATCAAGTCCAGTAAATTTATCTGGCAAATGCACCCACACCTGAATCAAAAGATACTGGCAACTTTAAACTGACACCTAATAACACCCTCACATTGCACCCCCAACCCTCACATCAGAGAATGTTTCTTTTGTTACTTTTCTAAAAAGCTACATAAAGTCAGCACAATATATTAGCAACCCATTTAACCCTGTTATCAGGCGGAACACTGGAAAACTCAAGACATTGAAGACTTTGCTGGGTGGGTGAAAAACAGCAAAAAAAAAGGACAAATTAACAATGTGGCCAAATAGTTGCAAAAATGATTGTACAAAAAAGAGAACATTATGGGGGTCATTTACTAAGGGCCGATTCATGTTTCCTGACGTGTTACCCGAATTCCGTTTCGTGTTCCGATTTGCGACGATTTTCCCTCCCCCCCCCCCGGGTTTTTGGTGCTGCGATCGGATTGTGGCGCATCGGCGCCGGCATGCACATGACAGAAATGGAGGGGGGGGGGGCCTGGTCGAACGAAAGCCCGACGGATTCGGAGAAAACCGTCGCATTTAAAAAAAAAAGTGTCGTGGGAACGCACCTACCTTCACCAAGTATAGGATCTTGAACTCCGGCGGCCTCGGCGGACTTCAGCGCAGCAGAGCAGAATCTGGGGGACGTCGGAACTGCCTTAGTGGATCGCCCAAATGGGCCGATACAACCCGACCACCGCAGAGAACGTGCCGCTGGATCGCGAATGGGCCGGGTAAGTAAATCTGCCTCAAGTCATAAATCCCCCATTTGTTGTGAATGGTACTACACATTCTTATCATTATCTCATACACAAAAGATTGGTCAGTGGGTACAGGACTGATGAGACAAAAGCCAAATGGAATCCATAAAAACACAGGTGATGATTTGCTTCATCAGATCGAGAACTAATGATGACTTCTCCTGGTCGGTGTCTAATGCAACAGATTTGACAACTGGATGTTTTCAGCTCCCTGAGCACACTCCACAGTGAACTCCTAATAATACCACATTCACTCACTGTATAGTGTTTCACAATGACCATGCAGTGCCTCCCACATATCACACATACACTGTGACCCATTCAAAATATATAATATATACTTTACCATAATTCCAATAGTACGGTAATATTAATTTTTATACAATTTTTAACTCAGTTTAAACATGCATAACACACAAACAACATGCATAACACACAACAACAATGCCAAAAGTTTAGCAATAGGTAAATAATAAATAAACATTACACAGCAGGAGGGAAACGTTACAGATATTACGTAAGGAAATAGAAGAGGTATGGGCAATGGGGAATTAAGTAGTAGCTAAATAGAGGACGGGCTAGGGCGCTTCTCATTTTGGATACTGATTATTGGTAGTAGGTGAATCAAGAGAGTCCTATACTTAAGACAGTAGGTATGAAACCGGCACTCAATTCGCCATTTCTGTTCTTACTCAGGGTCTAAAGACTAAGCACAAGCAAACCATTTTAAAAAGGCAGGTAACATGGTGGGAAAGAACATATTAGTTAGTGCATGCGTATATTGGCTCTTGCTCTGAAATTCTATTGCATACAGCACTAATAAAATTGTCATAAAAATATAATGTAATTGAAACATACATAAAGCAGCACTTTGTTAATTCAGTAAAGGTACATTGGTGGTCATTTACTAAGGCCGAATCGATTTTTCGTCGGGTTTCCCGAATATTACCGATTTGCGCCGTTTTTCCCTGAATTGCCCGGGTTTTTGCGCACGTGATGGGATTGTGGCGCACCGGCGCTGCATGCATGCGACGGAAAATTGGGCGTGTGGCCGTCAGAAAACCGACGGATTCGGAAAACCAGCGAATTTTTACAAAATTCGCGCTTACCTGCACCCAAGATAGGATGGTGAACTCCGGCGAACCTCGGCGCAGCAGCAAACACCTGGTGGACTTGCAGAGTTAGAATTGCAGTTTATGAAAGATTTATTATTCCATATTTATTAGTATTACTGCTAGAAAAATGAGTAGTGTTGTTCATATGTCTACAGTTATTGCATCTAGTGCCTCTGCATTATAGGAACCTTTAGTGCTCAACCATGTTCTCTATTTCTATTTTCTTGGGATATATACATAGAAGGAGAAATTATATTGCTTTAGTGCGCGCAAAGTCCTATACTTTGCAGCGCGGCCACCCAACCGGAATAGTGGCTCCACAGAAGTATATTGGATTTTAGGAGGCTCCCAGGCAGAAAACTGATTGACAGGACATGCTTAGTTGCAGATAAGCGTATCTGGCGTCTTATAGCACTGCTGTAGGTGTAGGATTCAAAGGAGCACAAGGTATACCTGATCATAGATTTTGCGTATAGTTGTGATAATATTCTCAGCTGATACATGAGTTGAGAACCAATGGTATAACTCCCAGATCCTACATCATGTCTATGCGAGAAGAAAACTGTATGGGAAAACATCAAACATTGGGGCAGATTTACTTACCTGTCCCGGCGTGATCCCAAGGTGTGTTCCCCGACGAGAATGAACAGCTGCCGCGATTCAACCAGTGGCACCGATATCCTGCATCTGTGTTTCCCCGATCAGGTCCACCGGAGTTCACCTTCTTCTTAAATGTTAAATCCCACGCTTTATCCGAATCCGTGGATCGTCCGTTGGCCTGTCCCCCGATTTGTTTGTGTGAAAGCCAGCGCGATTGCGTCACAATCCGATCACGTGCGACGCATTCCCCAATGCAATCCCCGAAAACGTCGGAAAACCAGACGGAAATGTGCCTGCAGGACCTTAAATAAAGCCCCATTGTCTTACACCCGTATTACGTTCTCTCCACAGATCATGGAGACCAATTTGATGCACCAGGGCCTACTGACCACCCTGAAATCCTATCTATACTCTCATTCAGTAAGGTTCCTAAGTGGTACACTGGTGCACAAAGGACTATCACTATGCAGTCCACCTATAATACTACAATGACCCCCACAAGTGACCTTCGAGTCAAAAAGTAAACGGCAGTGGTCTATGTACCAGTCTCACTCCCCTCCAATAATATCCATGACACTTGTGGCTAATCTATGATAGTGTCTCCAGTGAGATGCATTTCCTCATATAGTCAAAAAATGCCCTCCTTTATCTGCATTCCTAACCCTGGACCTTCCAAGATCAATAACTGCTTCATAGTGACAAATATACATCCTTCTCACAAACACATCTAGACGCGTACAATTAGAAGCATATCAGATAATACACCCCAGCATTTTAACAATAAACCTCCTCTACGCAGAGTGCGAGGGCTAGCAAGTGCTCCTAGCGGTAGAATCAATTCGATAAGAGCACACAGCAATTGAGCTTTTGCTTTATGCGAAACCAAATAAAGGAAGAAAGATAAACGGAGGAGGTTCACAATCGCATCCTGACACAGAGAAAGGTCCCCTCAATTTCCTCCCGTCGGTGCCAGGGACTATGCAGACGTGCTTGTTGGCATATATGCACTGTAGAGGTGCACTCAGATTATTAAGAAATGTGTCGTTCCCAAAGTGACTGCATAAACTTCTCTGTACCTCTAACTGAGAAGTCCTGAAAGGCAATCCGAACCCATTTATTGTAATATCATCATCACGGGCTTGTCTCAGGATCTAATCACAGTCTGCTAACTTGATCAGCACCGGTCTTGATGTTTTTATACACAATGGGGCAGATTACTTACCCGGTCCATTCGCGATCCAGCAGTGGGTTCTCGGGCACTGATTCGTGTCTTCCGGCGATTCACTAAGGTAGTGCGCCCAATGTCCACCAGGTGTCGCTGCGCGCTGAAGGCCGTCGGAGGTCACTGAAGTTCACCAAGCTAGCCTGGGTGCAGGTAAGTGCGTGTCAAGCGACCCTTGTTTTCTTTAAAATACGGCGGTTTTTCCGCACAATCCGATCGCCTGTGCCAAAAACCCGGGGCAATTTGGCGCAAATCGGAAATTTTTGGGCAACCCAACCAAAAAACGTGATTCGGGCCCTTAATAAATGACCCCCAATATTTTTAAATAAATAAATTAATAGTCCCTAATCAATTAAAGCAAATATTGCTGATACCTTAAACTATTGTTGATTGTATTTAAAGTTAATGAAAGAATGTCAGTCTTTGGTATACAGGTATATTACATGGAATTAATGCTCCCCTATCTGTTAATCATTGATTTGTTGGGAGGCTTTGACAAAGGTTAAGCAAACCTAGCACAAACTTTGCAACCAAAATAAAACAGATTATGCAAAACATTGAGCTCATATCAATAAAACCACTCCCAACATTACCAGTTGGATCAGAGGTTTTGCACTTCTGCTACAGATATATCTGTAGCCAGTTGCAGTTCTACAATTAAAGGTCTCCACTCAATAGTGAATGAAAAACTGAAAGCAAGAGCAAATACTTCTGTGGATTTTGTTTTCATGAAAATGCTTCAGTACTGGATATAAAGAGGCAGGTCTAAAGGAGATTTTAACCTTTTAAGATCTCTTGTGGTATCGGGTTGCTGATGTATCTATCATGACAAGGAAGGCAGAACTGCTCTGATGATCTGTTGTCTACATGATGGAGAGACCTGGGCTTTGGGTTCAGCAAGACTTGTTAACATATGGTGCAAAGTTAAGTTTATGTGACAAGGGGGGGTCGAAATGCCCTAATGATGAAGTCTGTACAATAGAGAAAGTCTTGTTAAGCTGTTCCTCAATGCATGGACTGTGATTTAAAGTACTGATAAATGGAAACACACAGTCCTCTGGTATACAACTATTACTGGAAATGTTACAAATACCACACATACAAGAGGTTTTTAAGAAGTACAGATTGGATATAAGAGCCACTTCAAATATTTTGGCAAAGAAATGCAACCTGCTTACCCACCAAGACCAGAAGAAGTCAAAGATACGACATTCAAAAGTCAACAGGTACATATGCAACAACTTACAAAACTATACCAGCTTTGTGTGGGAAAAAAGGGCAACATTCTACAATGCCCCAAAAGCAAAGTACTGCAAATGACTTTCAAACTAGACTATATTTCGATCAATCAAGAAAAATCAATCATCATCTCCTAAAGAAAGCTTGACAATGACAATAAGACAAATCTGAGCAACTCACCAAAATACCAACTGGCGACAAGATTACAAAAGCTAACTGCAACTCTCGAGATGCAACTCAGCGCATCTACTGCAGAAAAGCCAGGCTTAAACATCAAATATAAAGAGATACCCAAAATCAGCAAATGTGAAACAGAAAGACTAGTGAAGATAGCTACAGAGAAAAACAAGAAAACGGAGGTTATCAGTTGATGTCCTGGATGTTTGCAAA
Organism: Engystomops pustulosus; assembly: GCA_019512145.1. Lineage (NCBI taxonomy): Eukaryota > Metazoa > Chordata > Amphibia > Anura > Leptodactylidae > Engystomops > Engystomops pustulosus. Next base: position 171,132,784 of record CM033641.1, read on the forward strand.
GCAAGAAGGCTACAAGGGGCATTTTCAGAGGAGATGTAGTGTGGCTGTGATTCCTTTGATCCGAATTCAATCTTCCAAGTCATCTTTAATAATGAGCAAGAGCAACAAAAGATCAAAAACTTGCGTCTTAGCATCCAATATTGAATTGTCTATCAGTCTGTCTGAATCTGATTTTCAGACAGTTGCCGTGTTTAAAGTGCCAGTTTAGTTCATGTAAACCGTTGGCTGAGGGAGCGTCCACACGTTCAGTTTTTCAGATGCAGTTTTTGATGCCCAAAACCAGGAGTGTAGTTAAAATAGAGGAGGAGAAGCACTTCTTAATGATAAGTTCATACCCATTATGATCTCTCGCTATTGGCTTCAAAAACTGAACGTGTGGCTGCACCCTCACTGTCCCATATTTTACTATATAGATAGAGATGTGGTGATTTGCAGCAGGAGTAAAAACAAAATAAGGATTCATTCATATGTTGTATTTTTGCATATGTTCAACATATACATCAGAGAATCTGGCACTAAAGCATTATACATTAAAGGAACGTGTGGCATCCATACCGGCCTCTACAGAGTGTATAAAGGTAGTCCCTGGGTTACGTACAAGATAGTATCATAGTATCATAGTATCATAGTATATAAGGTGGAAGAGACGCAAGTCCATCAAGTCCAACCTTCAGAATAAATAAAGTTTTATCCCCATAACCGTGATATTTTTCTTCTCCAGAAAGTCATCCAGGCCTCTCTTGAACATGTACTAGAGTCGGCCATAACAACCTCCTGCGGCAGAGAGTTCCATAGTCTCACTGCTCTACAGTAAAGAACCTTTGTCTATGGTGATTGTAAAATCGCCTTCCTCTAGGCGTAGAGGATGCCCCCTTGTCCTGGTCCAGGCCTAGGATAAAAAGATCTTTGGAGAGATTCTGTACTGTCCGTTCAGGTATTGTTACATTGTATGAGGTCTCCCCTCAGTCGTCTTTTTCTAAACTGAAAATCCCAAATTTTGTAATTGTCAGTGTATTATCCCCCTTCCTAATAATCTGGTTGCTCTCCTCTGCACCCGTCAGGTTTGTACTATGTCCTTTTTATACACATGGGGCCCAAAACTGTACACAAATTTCCATGTGTGGTCTGACCAGGGATTTGTTATAAGGGCAAAACTATGTCTTTATCATGAGAATCTATTCCTCTCTTGATACATCCATATTTTATTTGCTTAGCAGCAGCCTCCTGGTCTGGTCACTAAAATTAAGTTACCATACCAATACGCCCAGGTCCTTTTCAGCTTCAGTTTTTAAAAGTAATTGACCGTTTAGAACATAATTATACTTTTTGTTTCCATGGCCCAAGTGCAAACTTTACATTTTATTAATAACCTTCATCACCATTTCTCTGCCCATCCCCAAGCTCCACAAATCCCTCTGTAATGCTAAACTATCGACCTCAGTATTATTACCTTACACACAGCTTAGTATCATCTGCAAATATTGAAACTTGACTGTGTAAACCCACTACAAAGGTCATTAATAAAAATATAAAAAGAAGTGGCCCCAATAAACTGACCCCTGTGGCACTCCACTGGTAACATCAACCCAATCTGAGAATGTGCCATTAAGACCCCCCTGTTTTCTTTCACTAAGCCATACTTACACAGATCACAGATTTTCTCCTATTCCCAGCAGTCTCATTTTATATACCAACCTTTCATGTGGCACGGTGTCAAATGCCTTGAAAAGTCCAGATATACAACATCCACAGCATCCCCAGATCCAGTCTTGAACTTACTCCTCGTAGAAACCAATCCGATTAGTTGACAGGACCGATCTTCATTAACACCATGCTGACGCTGGGTTATAAAGGTTGGGCACAGTGAGATACTCCCAGGATAGCATCTTAATAAAACCCTCAAAATTTTCCCCACCACAGCAGTTAGACTTACGGGTCTGTAGTTCCAGGATCGCTATTTGATCTTTTTTGTATATTGGTACAACATGTGCTATGCGCCATCCTGTGGAACATAACCAGTCCTCAGTGAATCTTCAAATATTAAAAATTAAGATCTTCTCGTAACCATTTGCAGGTGTCAGATAATGCCGGTCTGGGAGGTGGATAGCTTATTATTTGGTGCGTGGATGATGATTGGGCGCGCGGCGCCGTACATCTCCTGGGATGTTAAACTGTTGACATTCCAAAGAGATTAACATTATCCTCATTGTGTTTACAGGGGATTTTCCGGTAAAGACAGTTGAGAAGGCGACATTAGTAGATTGGTTTTTTCCTTCCACATGACATGTATTTTCTAAGGGGACCCACACTCTCTGTTTTAGTTTCTTATCATTTATATACTTGAAAAATAATGGGATTATTTTGCTCTCCTGGGAATATTTCTCTCAACGTCATTTTTGCGGCCTTTATCTGCTTTTTACAGGATTTATTTTTCTCTATAATCCTGTAATGCCTCCTCACTACCTTCACGTTTTAGCACTTAAATGCTTTATCTTTCTCGCTTATTGCTTTCCTTAAAGACTAGTTAGCCACATAGGGTTTTTTCTTGTTCCTTTTATGCTTTTTCCCATAAGGGATGGTTTTCACAGGACTTTTCAGAATATATGAGAAAAAGTCCCATTTTGGGGGGGGGCTTCTGTGTCTCCTAGAGAGCTTATCCAAGTCATGAAGGAGGCTCCCTTAGTGCTGAAAATTTCCCTCGAAGTTTAGAGTGTTGGTGCCCCTTCACTAACGCTCTTACTAAAGCGTAAATAACAAAATCAATGATATTATGACACTATTCCCCAGGTTCCCAAACCGTGAGTTTTGTTATCCATCAGAGTCTGTTGGTAAGGATAAGGTCCAGCAAGTGCCCCCCCTCTTGTTGGCTCAGGACTAGTTGCGACAGGTAATTGTCTTTTGTTGTTGACAAGAAACTGCTACCTTTGAAGGACCGCAGGTTCTGCCCCCCAGTCAATATCTGGGTAATTGAAGTCCCCATGATAAGTACTTACCATGCTTTGAAGCCGAATACCATTTCACTTATCAGCATTTCCTCTGCTGCCTCCAATTATATTGGGAGCCTTAAAAAATAGAAAAAAATTTAACAAAAGGGACTCCACATTTGCGTGTACTGATGTCATCTGCCAGGACGGGCTTGAGGCAAGATTCACATATAAACAAAACCCTCCCCCTTTTTATTTAAACGATCCTTCTAAAAAGATCTTAACCATCTATAGTAACAGCCCAGCATAGCTACTGGAGCCATGTCTCGATGTACCCACTATAATCATATTTCCGTTCAACATCAAGAGTTCCAGTTCCTCCATTTGTTTGTGAGGCTTCTGGCATTTGTGTACATACAATTTATATGGTTTTCCCTGTCCCTATTCCTTTTGTCCTTATTCCCCAATCTCATTCCAGCCCCCTTCCTCCCCCATGGACTATGACTCTTCCCAGCTCTCTATGTACACCGTCTATTGCCCGCACAAGTGTTAATTGCCCTCCCCCCAGGTCTCTAGTTTAAACACTCCTCCAACCTCTAGCTTTTTTCCCCTAAAACGCGCGGCCCCCTCCCCATTGAGGTGCAGCCATCCCATATGTAGAGCCTGTAGCCCCAAGAAAAGTCATCCAGTTCTCCATGACCCAAACCCCTCCTTCCTACACCAACTTTTGAGACACTTATTTTACCTCCTTGACTCCCCGCTGCCTTTCTGGTGTGGCACGTGGTCACGGCAGTATTTGGAGAAATTACCTTGAGGTCTTTGCCCTGAGCTTATGGCCTAAATCTCTGAAATCATTTTTAAGGACTTCCACTACCTGTTACTTTGTCATTAGTGCCAATGTGGGACCATGACCGCTGGTCCTCACAGCCCCTACCAGTAATCCGTCAACCCGATCGCAACATGCCGAAACCGAGCAACCGGCAAACAACACACCTATCGGATGCACGGTCTTTGTGACAGATTGCCCTGGTGTTCCCTAATAATGGAATCTCCCACTACCAGCACCTGTCTGACCTGCCTGTGCTCCCATACCCTTCTTACTGGAGCAGACATTCCCTGGTTGCTAGCGGCCACGTCTTCTGAGCATTGCTACCCCAGAGCTGATATCCCCCTCATCCACCAGCCTGGCAAAAAATATTGGGGTGCACCAGATCAGGAATAGAATTCTACAACTCTTCCCTCTACCCGCCTTCTACATGTTACCCAAATAGCTGCCCTCCCTTGCACCTCCAACTCCCTCCCACAACCATCTTCCCCAGAGAGTTTGTGTCAGGTTCTGGAGGTTTGTTCTTAAGTGAATTTATATGCAAGTGGAACCATATATTTTACAATCGTAACCCCAGCCAAAATTTTTTTGGTCTCGTGACCAATTGGATTAAAAGTTGGATTGCCATAAGAACGATTTATTTAATAATAAAGCTTAATTGCAGACACCTTTAATAACTGTTATAGCTGCTTTTATGTAACTGGGACTAAAGTACAGTAAATTACCAACATCCAGAGGTCTATAAAATAGGGGTTGTCTGTAAGTCGGGGTGTTCTTTATGTAGGGACCGGCTGTGTAATGTGGATGTTAATCTTTGAGGAACTAGCCAAATATTATAGAGTAAATTTGGAGAATACAGAACATTAGCTGCTGCTGTTCTCCTCCTCCTCTCGCTTTCAGGTGAGGAGATGATCCACAGGATCTCAACTGTAAAGATACAGTGGGATATGAGATGCCCAATTCAAGAGCCAATCAAATAGTGGTACTTAGAATTCAAAGTGTGTAACACTAATAGTGTGTAATTACGTATGGACACGGTGGGGTAAGAGGACTCTCACTGTCTCCACTAGGAGTCGTCAGGATTTACAAAGTTTATCCTCACAAGGCTCTTCCATAACATACATAACCCATATATCACTGAGCTTAGTTAACCTCATATTACCGTTGATAAATAATAGTTCTGCAACAATTTATATGAATCTAATTTTAACGCATAAAGTTGTGTGTAGTGATAGTATTTTGTTTATAGATACAACAGAGCTATATACGTCAAAGTTGGTGATCTATTGATGTTAGTGAACCATTGTCACAGTCAAAAGCTACCAACACTGAAAATATATAAAGTTCAAGCTACTAAAGTCTAGGTAGATATATTGGTGTGTGTGCCTGAAGCTAGCACTAGATCTCTAAATCTTGGAAGCGTCGAAAAATTAGTGCACCTAAGCTACGATGGATTGGACTAATTATTTGAATGAGATTACTATATCATTCACTGGGTACGTAGGCTCTTATACGTGGAGCAGGATGGCGCGTAAACGAAAAGGGCTCCACAATATGAGTTTGGGGGAAGGGGAGGGAGAGGAATGAAGACTTTGGGAAGAACGACAATGGATGGTATTATTAAATAGTTGACGCCAAATTCTGACCCTACCATCCGAATGTCGCAGCAGAAATTGAGACTCATCAGACCAGGCAACATTTTTCCAATCTTCTACTGTCCAATTTCGATGAGCTTGTGCAAATTGTAGCCTGTTTCCTGTTCTTAGCTGAAAGGAGTGGCACCCGGTCTTCTGCTGCTGTAGCCCGTCTGCCTCAAAGTTCGACGTACTGTGCGTTCAGAGATGCTCTTCTGCAAACAAGCTTACATAAGCTGTCCTCCTTACCCAGTAACACAGCTACACACATGCCGCCTCATCCCCAGTAAACAGCAACAAGCCGCCGCCCCCAGTAACACAGCTACATACAGCGCCTCGTCCCAGTAAAAAGCTACATACTGCCTATTCCTCCCAGTAACACAGCTACATACAGCTGCCTTACTCCCAGTAACACAGCTTACACACAGCCGCCTCGCCCCCAGTAACACATCTACAACAGCTACTCGCACCAGTACACAGCTCACAGCGCCTCATCCCTAGTAACACAGCTACATACAGCGCGCGCTCCGTAACACAGCTACATACAGACGCCTCCCCCCAGTAAACAAGCTACATACAGACCGCCTCATCCGAGTAACACAGCTACATACAGCCGCCTCGTCCCCAGTAACACCAGCTACATACAGCCGCCTAGCCCCCAGTAACCAGCTACATACAGCCGCACTCATCACCAGTAACACAGCTAATACAGCCGCTCGCTCCCAGTAACACAGCTACATACAGCTGCCTGCTCCAGTAACACAGCTACATACAGCCCCTCATCCCCAGTAACACAGCTACATACAGCGCCTCATCCCAGTAACACAGCTACATACAGCCGCTTCCTCCCCAGTAACAAGCTACATAACCGCCGCATCATCCCAGTAACACATCTTTATATTTACCTTCACCCGTATCAGATATGCAGTCCCATGTAACAACACCTTAGCCTGCACACCACACACACACACCATTCACTATATAGAGCTATACATACATATCACATATCACAGCCTATACAAAAACACACATCATATATATACATATATTTAAAGGTGCACCTATATAGTGCATATAAATTTATGCAGTATAAATAACAGTCTATCAGAGTCTAGTACATATTATACACAGTAGATGCATATATACCCATTATACACAGTAGATGATATATACCCATATATACACAGTAATGCATATATACCCATATATACACAGTAGATGCATATATACCATATAACAAGAGCATATACATGACACAGTAGATGCATATAAACCATATATACATAGATGATATATACACAGTAGATGAATTATACATAGCATATATACACATATAACAGTAATACATATTTAGGGCTATCACACACGGCCGTCCAGGGGGACGTACATGCGGCTGCAAATTTGCGGCCTCATATACGTCCCCATAGAGGGCAATGGCGGCCCGGGCAGCGGTACAGTGCCACACGCTGTTCGTATGGAGGGAGGAGAGGTCACCTCCTCCTCTCCAGCACAGGTGGTGCCCGCATGTCGGCATACTGAGTGTGAATGTACATACACAGTTATAGAAAAATATATAACACATTACACAGTATATACATGTATATACAGTAGATGCTATACATACATATATACAGATATACATATATACAGTAGATGCATTATACACTATACAATTATTTACACCGTATATACACATATATACAGTAGATCTGATACATACATATATACAGTATATACATAATATACAGTAAGTACACAATAACTACTGGTGGAGCGGAGTTGACATACACGAGATACTATCTTAACCTATACACATTACACAGTATATACACATATACCATAATGATACAACATAATACATACATATATTACGTAGATGATCATACTAGTATACATATATACATTACACTATATACACATAGATACAGTAGATGATACAAATATATAGATATACATATATACAGTATGATAATATATACACATATACACTTACACAGTATATACACATATATACAGTAGATGCATACATACATATATACAGTATATACACATATACACATTTACACAGTATATACACAATATCATGATGCATACATACATATATACAGTATATACATATATACAGTAGATCAGGGGTAGGGAACCTGTGGCTCGGGAGCCAGATATGGCTCTTTTGTTGGCTGCATCTGGCTCTCAGCAGATCTTAATAAATATTGATGGCTCATGTGTGTCTCTTAGAATTATTACTGGACACAGGCAGCGATGTTACCGCATGCCTACGTCCTTTGTACGCCGGTGCCCATCGCCGCTATCATCTAAGCCTGGGTCAAAGATAAGAGCGTGGGACAATGGGAGCTGGCTGCAGGGAGCACTGGGAAAGTGAATATTCATTTTTTATTACCTATCTACTGGGGGTATATGCTGGGGCTACCTATCTACTGGGAGGCATGTGCTGTGGCTACTATTTACTTGGGGGCATGTGCTGTGGGACTACCTATTTACTGGGGGTATTGCTGGGGCTACCTATCTATACTACTGCGAGGCATGATGGTGGGTGTCAGGATTTGGAGTAGTGAACCCCCTGGACCGCCATGGACGATGATGTAAGCAGACACCTTGGACCGGAATCTAAGTGGCACCTGGTCTTCACCAGAGCCCGCCGCAAAGTAGGATGTCTTGCTGCAGTAAGGTACCACCTGGTCGTTCACAGGTACGACTGTCTGCGGTGGCAGCAAGGTTGAGGTACAGGATCACTAGAAAGTCTTGTGTCAGAACAGGCAGGCGGTCAAGCAGGTGGCAAGATGCGAGGTAGGGGACGGAGCACAGAGGTCAAGGCTGGCAGATCAGGAACAGGTCCGAGGTCAACGGAAGCTTCCTCATATCCATGAAGAACTAACGATCCAGCGGGGAACCAAGAAAGTGGGTACCCCAATCAGCAGAGCGCTGGCCTTTAAATCTGCGTGCTGGCGCGTGCGCGCAGCCAGGACGGTAGCAGTCGCATGGAGACGTGAGTGAGCTCGGAAAGGGGCGTTGCCACAGAGAGGGGCACGGGTGTGCCTGCGATCTGAGACGTAGATCGCAGGGGCACCCATACACTGAGACTACCTATCTCCTCGGGGGCATGTGCATATTGTACGGCTCTTCCGGAATAACATTTTAAAATATGTGGCTTCATGGCCTCTCACGCCAAAAGGTTCCTGACCCCTGCAGAGATGAATATATACACATATACACTTACACAGTATATAGCACATATATACAGAGAGTCATACATACACATATACAGTATATACATATTACAGTAGATGCATATATACACATATACCAGTAGATGCATATTACACATACACACTTTACACAGTATATACACATTTACACAGTATATACACATATATACAGTGGATGCATACATACATTATACCAGTATATACAATATACGTAGATGCAATATAAACACCAAACTACTATTTTATATACTTACCTTTATGGGTCACTGGCGAAGGCGTCAGGTGGGTGTTCGAGCCGGTGGGGGGTCTTCGGGTGCTGTTCGGCGGGGGGGTGGGGGCGGGCGGACGGGTGCTTGTAAGGCGGGTGGATGGGGGGTGGTGCATTTCCGGTGGGGGGAGCTGCGGAGGGCGGTGCTCTTTCGGAGTGGGGCGGCGGGGTTGCTTGTTCGGCCAAGGGGGTCGGCGGTGTTCGCGCGGGTGCTTTTTCGGCGGGGGGTGCGTTGACGGAGGGAGTTGCGGAGGGCGGTGTGCTTCGGACGGGGAGGGGGGGGCGGGAGTACTAGCTGTGGGTGGTGGCTCAGCCATGAGGTGGGCGTGGAGGCGGTTGACTGTGCTGGGCGTGCGGCTGGCCTTGCAGGGGGGTGGACGGGGGCGGTAGGCTCGGACATGGAGGCGGAAGGGCGGGTGGGGAGGAGGTGACCTATGCCGTGGGGGCGGGAAGATGGAGTTACCTGTGACGGGGGCGGCCAGGCTTCAGGGGTGGCGGCACAGGAGGAGGGGTGCAATCTGGTGGGGGCCCGGGGCTCGAGCCCCGGGAGCCCCGCCTATAATCCGGCCTGTGGTAGCACATAAAAAATAGTAAAATCATAATGGAAACGCACAGTGGAACGCACGGCAAAATGTGTCTCAACAAGGCTGCGCCACAAACACATGTTTGCGGCAAAAATAAAGATTCAGTGCATCGCTGTAACACTGTGCCGATGATCCTCTGCCTGATCTGATAGGTGTATAATGTCCCAGCTTGCCATGACGTCCAGGACACAATTTGATTTTTTTGGCGCAAACAGGACACAATTTAGATTTTTGGGCGCAAACAGGGCACAATCTTGTTTTTTTTTTGTGGCAAGACGTGTTTGTGGCGCATGCTTGTTGATACACATTTTGGCGTGCGTTCCACATGTGCGTTCCTTATGATTTTACTATTTTTTTGTGCTACACAAATTATTGAAAAGTTGGAGACTAAATGGACGTGGGGACACATCCAGGGATCAACTAGAAAAGCTCCCTCTTTGGCACTAGCACTTTAGCACTTTATAGTACAAGTTTAGTTCACAATGTATTTTTTATGCATTGTAAACACTGATATATTAATATTATGGCGGGATCTTGTAGTCATGTGACCATGTATGTTTGTTATATTTCCGCTGACTGCACCATGTAAATAGCTTGAAAAAGGCTCTCTCAGGGCCGAAACGTCGCTACTGTCACTTGATGGAATAAAAGGACCACACTGTTTTTACACCACTAACGGAGTATGCTCATTTCTCTTGTATTTATGGTTGAGGAACTTGAGGCCTAGTCCTGTGATGCTGCACCCACCTGGACAACGTGCTGATGTGGTGCTTGTATTTTCTCATCGTATATATGTATTAAATATCTCAAAGGCAATCTCATTAATATAATATGCAATAGCCAAACAATAAGATCAAGACAGGTTGTAGTTTAATATTGAATATCACTAAGAAATAAAAATACATTAAGGGCATAAAGAAAATAGCTGGTGACACAAGGCGTATCACCAATTAAGGGCCTTCCTCAGGGGACAAATTTGTGTTCTGCAAATGGTGCGGCAACCATATAATACGCTAACTACATTCCAGATCATGACACATATTCATGAGAAATACTTTTTAGGTTTGATGTCCAATGTGATGCCCTTTAATTGGATAAGTAAGGATGACATCATAGATTGCCCCAGCCCTGTTTAGGACATTCTATTGAAACTTCTGTTGAAGTCTTCTTGTATGTTGATGATGGGTTGCTACTGTTCTCCTATTAGTCAAGATTAAAAGTATTTAGAAGTGAGATACATTTATGCCATTTAGTTGATGGTTCCACACACAAACTTTATCCATAACTCTGACCTGAAATCCAGAGGGAATACCATTTGAAATCTGGTCCATAGGGAGCAATGTAAACTTAGATGATTTGGATAGGCAGATGTTACACTTTTGCCTCACTTTATACCTAGTGTCAGACAAAGAAGGATATAGGTGACTTTTTGCATAATTTTACAGAGTTTCAGGACGGAATTGTGGTCTTTGAGGTGACTTTAAGTGTGGTCCATATGGGTTCTTTCAATGCTCTTCCTACTAGACCTTCTGGATGTTAAGTGGCTGTAGATGAACCATTTTGTGGAATGTTTGGCAGCTTCTTCATATTGATGACTATGCTGACCCACCAACATCTCTACTGGTGTAGTAGAATGATAAGCCATGATCATTTTCTCTGACTATGCCATGATCAATCTCTCGTATTCCTGACTTCCCCTATCCATGGGCAGTGGAAATGTTACCACTCATCTCTTTTATGAAGCACTAATCCAGCCAACATTAGGAATGCGAATATACCAAACCTCTATGATTATGTAGTTCATTGCTTCATATGGCCCATAAATGCATGGTTTTGTGGTTCTTGATTGGACATGGTCCAATACAGACTCAACCAAGCGTGAAGGTAGTACAACTCTGATCAGATGCCTGTAGACTTGAAACAATACTTTCATGAATAAATGACTCTAGGAAGGGGGAATTCAGAAATTTGTGTAGACCAGGGTAAAAGATGGCATCTCAAAGTCTAGTAGATTCTTCTACAGCAGTAAAGTAAAGTGTACGATGGCTTAGCTTAATCCCACCTTGCATGTTCTAATCTGCCTATCTCAAGAACAGAAAAAGCATTAAACTAACTAAACAACAAAAACTGATGAAGAACTAATGTTACAGGGTGATAAATGGAAATTATTGTGTTGCTGTAATGATAATATAAGGAGGTATATAGGGGGAGTTCACACACAAGATTAGATATATTGGGTAAGTATTGTGCCGATACAAAAAAAAGTGCCTAGTGCTAATACAAAAAGTGCCTAGTGCGATACAGCTTAACTCAGGCTCAAATTAAAGCTTACGTGTTGTGTTGTCTACCTGTGAATGCCCAGTACACTCCCATACACATCGAGGATAGCAGAGACACATTGTTGGTGTTCACAGTATGTATATCACAGTAACAGAATAATGCACATAACCATTATCAGAGTCAACACTGCCGTCTATCACAAGATTCTCTAATCTACGCTGAGAGGCTTTGGCTAGGTCACTTGAGATACATTACAAAAACATGAGATAAAGAGCTCAACCCTTAAGGGAGCTGCTTTTCCCCCCAGAGAGAAGGGGGAAAACCCTTCAAGATCTCTGCCTGAATTTCATGGTTGCTCAACTGCTCAGGTTCTCACGTGTCAACAATATGTCTTTAAAACCTTTGGTACACATAAAGAAACTATACTCATCCCCCCCAGATCTTCTGTTATCTTCCTCAGGGCTTACCTTACCATCCCGACAAGGGGCGGACTGCCCAGTAAAACCACCCGGAGAAATACTGGTCGGGGCTGGCTGGCCGGTCTTCATTTTATATATAATCGAGCATAAGCTGGTTATACTCAGCTAAAAAAAAACAGTAAACTATATACCTTTCCGATGCCCCCCACAGGTCCTATAATTCATCCAGTCCCACCGGCAGTGACTGGTCTGAAAGGTGAGTAAATAGTTTATTATTTTTATGTGCTGGGCAGGCGTCTGGCTGGCTGTTAATGGGGGGACTTGCTGGCTGTATACTGTGGGGGAACGTGGCTGATACTGGGGGTAATGGCTGGGTATATACTGGGGGCACTTTGGCTGGATACTGGGGGACTGGCTATATACTGGGGTAAATGGCTGGCTGTATACGGGGGGGACTGCCTGGCTATATACTGGGGAATGCTGGTCTATACTCGGGATGGCTGGTTATAAGAGGGCTGGTTTGCTAATACTGGGGGGACTGGCTGGCTCTATACTGGGGGGAATGGTTTAGCATATATGGGGGGGACTGGCTGGCTATCCAGGTGGGAACTGGCTGGCGTTGTTATATGGCATAGTAATGTAGTAATAGTATATATATTCCTCTACCTATTTATATTCTTGTGCACAGTGGGAATCATTTAGAGTATATCTTACATAGCACTATTGTACTTAATAACATCTTGTCTATTATGTATTAATATCTTCTATATAGGATGCCAGTATAACTACAGACATACAGCCGCCTCATCCCCAGTAACACAGCTACATACAGCCGCCTCACCCCCAGTAACACAGCTACATACAGCCGCCTCAACCCCAGTAACACAGCTACATACAGCCGCCTCAACCCCAGTAACACAGCTACATACAGCCGCCTCATCCCCAGTAACACATCTTTATATTTACCTTCACCCCTATCAGATATGCAGTCCCATGTAACACACACCTCAGCCTGCACAGCCACACACACACATTCACTGTATAGAGCATACACATACATACCATATACACAGCATATACAAAAACACACATCATATATATACATATATTTAAAGGTGCACCTATATGTGTGCATATAAATTTATGCATGTATAAATACAGTAGATGCATATATACCCATATATACACAGTAGATGTATATTTACCCATATATACACAGTAGATGCATATATACCCATATATACACAGTAGATGCATATATACCCATATATACACAGTAGATGCATATATACCGACATATACACAGTAGATGCATATATACCCATATATACACAGTAGATGTATATATACCCATATATACACAGTAGATGCATATATACGGCGGGGGTGGGTGGGTGGGTGTAGTGGTTGTAACCCGCTACATAAGCGCCTCACATCCGTAACACGTTACATTACAGCCGCTCGCCATAGGGTGAACACAGACTACATACAGCCGCCTACCCAGTAGTAACCCAGCGTCCAGACGCCACCTCACCCCCAGTTCGGCACCAGCTAGCACGGCAACAGAGCCGCCACCCTAGACAGAGTACCAGGAGCCCAGTAAAACAAACGAGCTTGAAACCACGTCACCACCCCGCCGACTCCGATCCCAGTAACAGCAAGATACTTGTACTTAAAAGCAGCTGTCTAAATGCCACGCAGTAACGAAGATACGAGCCCACAACTACACGCTACTGTCTCACCCCCAGTTACACACAGCTACTACAGGCTTCTCTCCCCAGTAAACACGCTACATACAGCTGTCTCTCACCTCCCAGTACACACACAGCTACGATACAGCCGCATCATCCCCAGATATGTAACAACAGCCACTCCAGCCGCCTCATCCCACCAGTCGCTAAAGTCACAACGCCTTACGCACCAGAACGAAACCGCATCATCGAGCCGCTCTTTCCCAGTAAAACAGTCTACATACTGCCGATTCGTTCACCAGTAACACAGCCATCATACAGCTGCCTCACTCCCATTAACACAAGCTAACACAGCGCCTCGCCCCAGTAACACATCTACAAACCCCCAACCTCGCCCCCTAAGTAACACAGCTGATCCCGCCCCTCATACCCTAGTAACACACAGCTACCATACACGCCGCCTCGCTCCCCAGTAACACAGCTACATACAGCCGCCTCACCCCGTAACACAGCTACATAGCAGCGCCCAGGCCTCAGTCCGAAGTAACACGTACATACAGTCCGCCTCGTCCCAGTTAAATCAAAAGTACATGGACAGGACCGCCTAGCCCCCACCCGCAGTAACACCGCAGTACATACAGGCCGTCATCAGACATGTAACGAAACAGCTACCATCCAAGCCGCCACGTCCCAGTAACACAGCACAACGGTACAGCTGCCTGCTCCCAGTAACCACCGCACAGTACAGCCACTCTCCCCCGGTAACACCAGCTACATACAGCCGCCTCATCACAACCCAGCTAAACAAGTTCATCACAGTAAAAGAGCATCGGCCGTCATCCCCACGGTAAACAGCTAACTACAGCGCGATCCCCTGAAGCGCCACATATGTTCTATGAATTTACAGGTGGCTGGGGCTTTTTGTCCGGCGAAAGTCGACGATAACAAAATTATTTGAAAATCGCACGACGAAACACAAAAGTCATCTGGACGCGCACTCGCAATACTAGCCCTAAGAGAGCCGCGCTGGCCCCGTGTGTGGCAGCCTGCCGCCCGCAGTGACGTGCCAGCAGAAGCATGCCCCCGCTGACCAGACGTGGCCGCCCGCCGGATAGTCGCTTCGAAGGATGTGGGAAAAAGAAACCCCCGAGACGGGCACCTATCGGAACGAACGAAGCCCACGAACGCAAGAAAGAGGCCAGAACGGTAACGGGAAAAAGGAGAGGACAAAGAAGAGAGAGAGAACAGAAAGCAACAAAAATACAGGTAAGAGAAGGGGAGAGTGAGTTTTGCATCGACATATTGCCAGGCTTTTGAAAGAAGTCAGAGTCACAAAGTAAAGGCCGCGGGACTGAAAGTTTCGCTTGTGAGTGCCGTGGTCCTGGAGGCTATGGCGCGGACACGGGCGGTCCGGCGGGTCCCGCGGGAGGGACCAGGACCGACGATTATTCGCAGTGTATCCTAGCCAGAAAGGATCGGGAGCGGAGGAATTAGACCGGAAACTTTCCCCCGTATCAGATAGCGAGTCCCTGTAAACCACACCTTAGCCGTGCGACGCAATGCCACACAATTTGACGCGCGCAGGAACAACCACTCACTATATAGCGCCATCCCTACATATTCCTATCCCCGCCTATACAAAAGAGCCGACCAGATCGCCTGACCCTCTCGGTCGTACATAATATTTCAACGGTGCACCTATATATGTGCATCATACATTTCTGCCATGATCCTAAATACGAAGTGGTATGCATCTATACCTATATACGCCTTCGAGTGTGCAATCATATACCCAGTAGTTAATTACACCAGTCGGAGGTATATATGCCCATATCTTACACAGAGACTCTAGAAACAGACGGTATCAATCCCCACTATATCCTGTACACAGTACGATGCCTATCTCCCCAATATACCCACAGTAGTATTGCAAGTAATTAACCACACATATATCATATACACAGTAGATGCATATATACCCATATATACACAGTAGATGCAAATATACCCATATATACACAGTAGATGCATATATACACATATATACACAGTAGATGCATATATACACATATATACACAGTATATACATATTTAGGGCTCATTCACACGGCCGTCCAGGGGGACGTACATGCGGCTGCAAATTTGCGGCCTCATATACGTCCCCATAGAGGGCAATGGCGGCCCGGCAGCGGTACAGTGCCACACGCTGTTCTGTATGGAGGGAGGAGAGGTCACCTCCTCCTCTCCAGCACACGGTGGTGCCCGCATGTCGGGCATACTGAGTGTGAATGTACCCATACACAGTATATAGAAAAATATATACACATTTACACAGTATATACATGTATATACAGTAGATGCATACATACATATATACAGTATATACATATAT